>JAOWBB010000005.1:1094150-1306085 GCA_028565995.1 Ricinus marginatus
ACGCAGAATTACGCCGTCTTTAACGACGCTGACGATTTCTCGGCTTTTCCGGTTTCCCACCCCCCCCCCCACCCTCCCTCCGGCACTTCAAAGCGGATCTTCGCATTTTTCACAACTTCTTCGGTTCTTCGGATGCCGCAGCTGGGGGCTCGCGGAGTTTGCATTTTAGCTTGCAGTGCGGTCCTTATTAAGTCGCCTTCGGATCGATGTTCTTGGTTCAAAAAGCTTAGTGTAACTGCCCGAAAGTTGAAAATCAGGCATAAGCCGTGTCTGAAATTTTTTTTTCTTTCCTTCCAAAACAGATGTGAGTCCGCAGCTGATCTTCAAAAACGGCGTCAATCCGACGCTGTGGCCTCAGGACGTTCCGTATCCGGAGGAGGCCGAAAAGGAATCGGAATACGAGGATTCCTCCCAGAGGAACGGGTGCTTTTCCCCGGAGAACCTTCACTATCCCGCTTATTTCAAGGACGCCAAGGGAGTCATCCATCCGGCTTTCGGAACGGGGGCCTTCGGTTTCTCCAAGAACGGGAAGTTTCCCGAAATGCTCCAGTCTGGAAGGGTGGCGGGTATGCCTCTCTACGTGCGTTGTCCCATCTGTCAGAAGGAGTTCAAGCAGAAATCGACGTTGCTTCAGCACGGGTGCATACACATCGAATCGCGACCTTATCCGTGCGGAGAGTGCGGGAAACGGTTCCGGCAGCAGAGTCACCTAACGCAGCACATACGAATACACACGAACGAAAAACCGTATCCGTGCGTGTACTGCGGGCGAAACTTCCGGCAAAGAACAATTCTGAATCAACATTTGCGGATACACACGGGTCAGAAACCCTATAAGTGCGCTCAGTGCGGTAAAGATTTCCGGCAGAAAGCAATACTCGATCAGCACACGCGTACGCATCAGGGGGAGCGCCCATTTTGCTGCCCGATACCGAATTGCAGGAGAAGGTTCGGGAGCGAACAGGAAGTGAAAAAGCACATAGACAACCACATGAACCCGTTGGCGAAGTCGCGGAAGAATTCTTCGGAGGGCAAGCACGCACTGGTGGCCTCTTCTCAGATTCTGTCCCGTCCTCCGTCTTCCTTCATAAAGCCCGAGCTTTATTTTCCTCAGTGTTACACCCCCGCTTTCAACGCCGTGGCTCAGTTCGCGACGGCGTCGCCCGCTAGCGATTTTAAGCCTCCGGCCATTCAGGCCCAGTGACTAGTGGCTCCCATCGGGGCGCCGGTTATTCAGGGCGTGGCATACAAAGAACCCCTGCCGGTTTCGGGAGCTGCTCCTCTCGGTTGACTCGTGGCTGGGGGCAGGAGCGAATGGGGGTGAGTTGCAGGTTCCATTTCGATGTACGGTTTTCGCCCCGGGTACAAAGCATCTCCTTCCGCGGTGGGGGAGGAGCCGCAGTTGAAAAATTTTTGATGCGGGCGCCCTGAGCGGCCGAAATTTGATCCGTTTTAATTTTTTGATCGCGAATCGTCCGAGCTTTGCCAAACAGTGCGGGGAATTTTTCGGTTTCAGTTACTTCCCGAAATCGCTTTATGGAGAAAAATCTCCCGTCTCCAGTGAACATTCGCATATTTTTTTCCCCTTTTCACTTGAGCGCCATAAAAAATAAACACTTCGGCAGAGATGGGTTATTCAAGTTGCTCATTCCGATTCCGATTTCTTTTGAACCTTCTCCGCGTTTTTCCACTCAGGGGGGAGGGTTTTCCTCCAAAATCTTCGTCATGACTTCTCAGTTCGTAAAGTGTTTATTCAATTGGAATAACCTTTCATAAACATTCCTTAAATGAATGCTGCCAAAACACTTCGTTTAAAGTATGCTTTTGTAAAGAAATTAATCATATTTTTTAAAGTTAATTTTATCTTGTATTAAACTACCGTTGCAATAATATATGATTGATTTATTTATATAAATATATATGAAAAGAGAAACAATTTTATTTGGTCGCGAAGACCGGTTTTGGTAAACTTTTTGGATCTGCTTTCGGTTATAAAATGAGTTCAAGCTTGCGGATTCGCTAATGAATGCCAAGAAATTTGATTTTGCTGCCCTGAAACATTTTTTTTTTTTTTCGTAAACTTTTCTGCCTTTGTGACAGAATTAAAATCGCTTACCTACGCTTAAAACTGCTTCGAAATTTCTTCTTGCCAGGTGGGTTCCGAAAATTGCGGGTTCCCGCAGGAAGAAACCGGATTACGGCGAAAAATAAGGACTCTCGCTCCACGCAAAAACTTTGTTTTTTTCCCTCTGGTTCTTGTATCCTCTCCGCTTGTTCCCACGACGCAAATGTGATCCTCCGGCTTGAAATGTTTAGGAAAAACTCTTGTGCAGCAACAAATCGGGGAATAACTGAAAGAGAAAGAAAATTATAAAGGTTTTTGTAAGAGGAATTACTTAGCATGTGATTAATAATAACAACAACAACAACAACAATATATATTCGAATGGCAAAAATATTTTGTTTTTCGCGCAGCTAGGAAAGAAAAGGATTATTTTACGAGATCTAATCTCATTTGATCGGAAACTAAAATTCCTCAGATAGTTTATGTTGAATATTAAAAAGTAAGTTTAAATTTACCAAAATTTAAGGCATTACTGCCACGATTACAATTTTGACGGCAACCACCGGAAGGGAGCCACCAAGTATTGTGGATGTTCTTCCTTATGATATTTATATATGAAATATTTACATTTATTTATTCAGTTTTAAATTCTGAGTATTAACACGCGTTTAAAAAGGCATATTTTCGTCAAACATACATACATCTATTAAATTATAATAACGGAACATACAAAAGCAACAGTTGCTTAAGAAGCATGATTTCAAAAAAATTTTATATATATATATATATATATGTATATAAATATTGTGGAGCACACAAAAAATTTTTTTCTTAAAAGTTAGAAATCTTTTTAACATTTAATGTATTAAATTGTGTGACAAAATTTATCTGGCAGCCGATTTTTTTAAAAGTTGAAAAAATATTATTTAAAATAAAAGTTTTAGGTATATTTTGGCGAAAACGTTAAATAAAGTAATAAACATTTTTTTTCATTTTTCAAAATGGAAGAAGGGGTTGGGGGAAAGGAAAATCGATCACATTCGAACCTTTTTGCGAATGATAAAAGTTGAATCTATTGGTGCTCCTACTTAGCCGATTAAATTTATTCCCCGATCGGGATCATGATCGTCCGATCTCCGATGCATTGCAGAATGATCTCGCAAACGTGTCGGATCTCTGCAGCATCCGGCAGCTCGAAATAACCGCATGGTTTCATGTCTACTGAGGCAGTCGAAACCGGAATTGTGTGACTGAGATCGAAACGTATCCCTTCGGAAAATTCAGCTTTGCCCTCGTAATTCAGTTATTTTTTCTTCCCAAGTTTCAGAAAGAGCGATCGCCACAACCTTTCCCCTTAAACGAAAAAAGAAAAAGGGATGAAAAGTTTTGAAGCAGATGAAAAACGTGAAATGTCCCGAAATGGGTTTTATGTAAAAGATTTCATCATTTCCAATTGCTCACAAGTCGAGAGCATGTTTTTTTTTTTTTTTGATCTAAGAAAGAGTTATATAAAAATTTCGTGTTTGGCAATTTTTATTTTTTTCTGATAGAACGATTCATCCCTGTCACTGTAAATTAATGCACTAAATAAATAACATTATAAATTTTTTCTTTTAAAAAAAAGAAGAGAAATCAACCAAAATAGTTTCTAACGAATTTTAGAGCAGGTAATCGGGTCATTAGCTACGCGGAATCTTGAAGTAAAATAAAAACATTCTAGATTCCACTTATTTGCTTGTGTACGAAAGGAATTTTGCATAAGTAGCATGACAATCGGTTTCTCAGGCACAAAAGAAAACCCAGATATTTATGATTTGACATTTTAAAATATTTTTATACGTTATTTTCCTTTGGATTTAATGTGAGGCATAACAGTACGTTCTGTTCTGAATTTATAATCTTCATCGTCGCTCGGAGGGTTTTCAATAATTTTATTTTTTTACCTGAAAATTAAGAGAAAATACGCCGTTAAAAACACTGAATTATTTTGGGCACAAAATATTGCTGAAGAGATCCTTAAATAAATTTAATTTTAATGTTACAAAAATTTTACATACCTCGTCTTTAACATAACATTAAAACAAGAAATACATTTAAAATGTAATATCATTTGAACTAAAAAAAAAAAACTAGAGAAATTTTCAAAATAATAAAATCCTAAAATTATTAATATTTCTGAAAATTAACCTGGATTCAAAAAGACCAAATTAACTTACTTTAGAGTTCAGCATTGAAAAAGTGACGAAATTTTTTAAACTTGAATGATCAACATTAAATCAAGAGTACATCAAAATCTTAACTTTCATTTTAATTTTGGGGGAACTCCAACTTGATATTTATTTGAAAATTGCTTTCATAAAAATAATTAAATGTGTAAATTTGAGTTTAGGAAAAAAAATTTGCCATAAGAAAATTTCGTTAATTTAATTGACGAATATTTTTATTTTACGATTTCAAACAATAATAAATATTCTACATTTTTGAGCTATTAAGAAACCGGTGCATTAATTTAAACCATTAGAATTCCTTGCTTTGAGAAATAGTTGAAATTCTTTTTAAGTACAGAAAAATATTTATTACCTTAGCCATAATTAATTGATATTTTATTAATTGTAGCATTATTGCCTTTGTTTTGGAAATGTGTAAAAATGTAAAAAAAAAATTTAATAGTTATTTTTTAGATATATTTAAATATATGAATTATTGTGAACGTTAAAAAGTGATTTTTGTCACTGAAGTCAATAATAATTTAAAAAAAAAATTCCGGAATATCATGAGCCTCTTCCTCTTTATGACGTTTCCTTTCCCAAGGAAAGCAGCAATATGTAGGCGCGCACATGACATTAACCATTTATTCGTTGATATTTTTAAGCACCGAAATGCAGTACAAAAATATGAATCATTTTCTTACAAAAAATGATAACATTATATCATTCAATTTATCTCACATAATTCAAAGAACTCAATTAAAACTTTACAATGATCAAACTCAAATTTCAAATTAATTTAGTTTTAAAAACGTAACAATCACCATGTTCCAGTTTAAAAAGAACCGTTTATTTACTTGAATTTAAGCTACTTAGTACTACATTTTCTTTTATAAAATGACGGTTTTTAGATGTTTTAAAGCTCCATTTCTCCGATTTTTTTGATCGGAATAGTTATGCTTCATAAGACGAAGTTCTTCAAATAAAGTTCAATGTAAGAATAATTTGTTATGATCATTGCAATCAATTTTTTCGCTTTTGTTTTGCACATGGCTCTTTATTACTTTTTCGAATGTCATTATTCAAATCGCAGTTGATACTCAAGGCATTAGAAGAGAAATTTAGTTCAATGAAAGACATAACCAAAAAAAAAGCAATGGCACAAGCATCTCTTTCTAATGGACTAGAATCAAAAATCTTCTTCACGAATTCTGAACTTAATGACAGCGACATGTTACCAATTGGAAATTTGGTTTCAAAATTTGAATTGAGGTCGGAAGTTTTGGTCGCTTCGTTCAACATCCGTTGTAGCTTCTGGCCAGCTGAAATCCTTTCATTCCGTATATTCAGTTCATAGAGATAATCGATAACTCCTCTTTTTTGGAAAATAACTTTCTCCTTCATTTTCAGATCTATATTAAGGAAATAAAATTATTATTGTTATTATTATTGCAAAAATTTTTAAAGCATCGGTTAGTGAAAAACTGTAAAACATTTCAATTATTTATAGGTTTTTAAAAAAATTTTTCAGGTTTTGCATAACGAAAATCGCTAGCGAGAAGTTTCAATTACGTACAAGATTCATAAAATTTTTTATGCGGTACGGTAACTATCATCCAGAAGAGAATAGCACATGTTAAGGCTAATACATTTGTATATCATAAGATATATATATATGTGTGTGTGTTTAGTGCCTTCTAGCATTTTTGTTTATCATATAGGATTCTAAAGTGATAAACAAAAACAGTTCATGGAGAAAAGTGAATTTAAGCAACTGACAAAAAAAGGACAAGGTAGAAGATAATATAAAACAATTTTTTACTAAATTAGTATTTGCAGTAAATCAACCTAATGAAGTAGAACCAGCAGAAATTATTCTAAATAAGCTAGGTGAAGGGTTTAATGACATTGACGGAAGAAGTTTGCGTTTATTTTACAGCTGACAATCAAGATAATTAAAAGTGAAAAAAATATTTTTCGTATTTGACGCAATATTGAATTTTTTTAATAAATTTATTCACATTCATTTAAAAGCCGTTATGGTTGTCCAATTTCAAATGTATAGAATTTAAGCATTCATTAAATGAATAAATAAAAAAACTTAGTCATGTATTCATTACTTTCTTTTATATAATGCACAGCAGCAAATTCTTTTTCGAAAAAATGCAGCAGCAGTTGAATTTTTAATTCTTTTATTAACAAAAACAAAAATTTACCATAGTTAGGACCGTTAAATAGTGCCGTCAACATCGACAACATTTGGATTTCGAAAATTGATTCCTTTTTGCTTTTTCTCCATATTTTGAAGTGTTCCATTACATAAATATCCGAGTCTGGTATTTTATTTTTCACCTCTACAGCCTGTTAAGTACATCAGAAATTTCAGTCTTTCTTTTTTCAGCATCTTACATCATTTAAAACAAAACGCTATGAAGGAATTTTTGTGAATAGCTTTTCAAAGCAATCTAGAGAAATTTTACAAATGCACCTAAAACTGACTATAACAAATACTCACACCTTCAATTAAATATGCTCTGTTTTATGCAATCTTCATTTAAAAAAAACTTGAATCAATTGCATCATCAAATAAAAATATAGATTACTTTTTAAATAAACTTACAATTTTGAAAACATCATTTTCATTAAAATTCTCCTTATCTGTAAATTCTAAAGTGTTTCCGTTGAATTCCACTAATTTTTTCTTTTGCAGATTAACTCTGGCCCATCCCACGCTATAGGGAGTGACAGACACTCCAACTACATTACGAATATTCTGTGTAAAATCAAAATATTATTAAGTTTATTGTACATATAACTTTTAATCAACAATTACAATTTTATTAATCGATTATAACTTTCAATGTTTTATTATAAAACTAATAAAGCGACATATTTCACTACCATTAAGCCATTAATATTATACTAACTACAGTGCTAAGACCACAAGTTGATAGCTTGTACCTGCTAATTAAGAAATGTTTGGAAGGAAATAGTTTATTATTCTGCAATTTAAGATGTTTTTAGGAAAATAGAATCAGATTTTTTAATTAAAAAAAAAATGATTCATTAATTTGGTTTCAAGTTATTAAAATTCATCATAATTCTATAAATGTGTATGTAAAATAAATTTTCCTTAGCAAATAATCAAAATAAAATCTATGTCTTTTAAAACTTTGATTTGTGAATAATAAAAAATTACATTTAAATTGTGAATATAATTAAACAAATTCCCGAATACTGAGTGTTAGAAAATTTTATACCATAAGGACCAAAACTGATATGTCATGAGATAAATTCCATAAAAACTAAATTTATCAATTACCTAAGTTTCTTTAACTATACATATGACAAAGTAATATTAAAATTTATTTACCTTTAATATTAGAGGGTTAACAGTCACGAAAAAACCAGACTTTTTTCCGAACTTATTTACATTTTCATCCTTAGTTCCTTTTTGAATAAATGGAGGATTTTCCTCGGAAATTTCATCCAGAAAATAATATTTGTCTTCGTTTTTATCACTAAAAAAAATAATGATTTATTTTCTTGTTTTATTATGATGTTAGACAATAAATGCAATATTTGTAAATTACCAAATTTTAATTCTAATTTAATTTCTTGGTTAAAAATTAAAAACTTTTCAATTCGAAGACTTATAGTGCGAGAACTTCATATTTCAAATACAAATCGTTTACAGTTAAAAGCTATCCATATAAAATGTTAAATGTTAATAATTTGGTTACAATTTTTAATTAAAAAAAATTATAGAAATTTACTACTAATGACTTCTATTATCTCAAATATTTTCTTAAGCTGAAGGTTTTCTAAAAAGCTAAAAATCTTGTTTTATGAAGTTTTTCCACCAAAAATACAATATTAAGAAGCATATATGAAATTAAAACTCATTTTATTAAGAGAATAGTATTTTTAATCGCTAATAATTGTAAATCATGAAAGTAATTCCTTCATATAAGTGATATAATAATATTTAAGAAATTAATATTTAGTTAAAGTTTTTGAAGCAAAAAATAATTTAAACCATAATCAAAAATATTATTTACATAACCCTCTTTTAGAAATAACATTGTCATTACTTAAAGAAAAAATTTATAAAATTTGTTGAAATTAATAAAGTTAAATCATTTGTAAAAATGCTTGTACTTTTAAATTATAAGTTTATTTTTGCAATTAATGAAATAATACATCATAATATATGTAATCCAATCTTGATTCTAATAATTCAAAATTTTTGTACATTGATTTTTTTGTTTAAAAATTTTTAAAAATTAAATAATAATAAGAATTAAAGAATTCAATTAAATGATTAAATTTGTAAAGGTTTAAAACAATCATGTAAAAATATATATTTGTTAAACTTAATTTTACAGAAGAAAATTTATATCTTATTAAGTTAACTCTCACAAGTTCATTAATTGTAAAAATGTTTGTAATGTGAATAAGTGAGGACATAAACAAAAGTGTAAACAAAAAAAATATTTACTTTGAAATAATTATATCATTCACATTCTTCGTTGTCACTGTTCGAATACAGGATTTCTTAAATTTTATGGAAAATTTTTGAAAGAATGTGTGTACTCCAATTAATGACGTGCAGTAAGGAAACTGAAAAAGAAATTTTC
This sequence comes from Ricinus marginatus, assembly GCA_028565995.1. NCBI lineage: Eukaryota > Metazoa > Arthropoda > Insecta > Psocodea > Ricinidae > Ricinus > Ricinus marginatus. The sequence goes on from JAOWBB010000005.1 coordinate 1,103,063, forward strand.
ATTTTTTAATATTGATTATATTTTTAAAGACAAAATAATCACATGATGTCCATTTTAGTGCTTTCAAAAAGAAAGTTTAACAAATTTATCACATTACATTTAATGATCAATACAGGCATTACTTTATTCGAAGCACTAAAATCTAATTAAATTTTAGCAATTTTATTTGTAATTGATAAAACAAATTCATTTTATTTCCTTTATTAAAAATTAATAATTTTTCGCCAAATATATTTGAAATTTAACTTTATATTAATGATAAGCAATAAGATATCGTTTTTAATGCTTAAATAGCAAACTAGGAATATATTATTTATTGAAGAGAATAGCGTTCAATAATAATGTTAATTTTAAACTCCAGTAGAAATCTAACTTTTAAGGGCTGATTATTCTTTTAACGGTTTTTAGGATTCCCGAAAATTTTCAATTTCACACATAGAGATGGCGTTGCTATCCAGGAAAACAATGTAAAATCAAATTACATTCTAGATGGCGTGAACTAGTTTATTTTTACAGCTTAGTGAGTCTTTCTTTCATAAACTAATGTAGAATTTGATATTATTTTAACGGACTCAGTAATACTACTTGTTGCTCATGTACTTGCCGATGTGATATTCCTGCAGATTCCTATGAGGTGAGTCATTATGCAATGTGAATAGGATTTTTTAATTTGATGCTTTTACTATTTCTTTACTTTTCAAACGTCAACCATCTTGTTAGTTATCGTAGCACATGCGTTTTGAATAAAAATAATTCTTATGATCATACTTCTGCTTCTATTTTCTTATTTCTTTATTCAGAAAAATTAACTAAGCACATTATTATTTATTAATTTAGAGTACAAAATAATTTAGATTTGCACTTTATATAATGACTTTTAAAACAGTATTTGTAGTTATGGTTTCTAGTAAAAGAATGCGCTCTACCAGTGAATTTATGTACTAATAAATGTAATGGAATCTATTATTAAAAATTAATGTAATTTATTTCACTTTCCATATAAAATACTTAAATCTACATCTCTTATATTTGATGTATTTCCTTTATCTGAAATATTATCTGAAATACTGAATGATATAATTCTATTTTTTAAAAAAGAAATTTGGCAATGAGTACATTGCTTTATTGCCTGTAAATTTTACACTTTAATATTTCTTTTAGTTAGTTAAAAAATATTGAAATCTATTTGCAGTTGGATATCATATATTTCTATTAGTAGTACTTGATAATATTTACATTTAAATATTGTTCAATTGATGATAACATTTCTTGCATTGATTATATAATTATTGTGACAAATGAGAATCATTTTGATACAAATTTTGTACTGAAAAAGGTTTTAAACATAACAAATTTATAAAAGTTGTCTAGCAGAAAAATGTCTATATATCAAATTGAATAAATTCAATTAGATATATATTGTATTTAGTAAATATTGTAATCTTATAGTTACATAGAATTATATATAAAAATTCATATATATAGTGTGATATAATAGTAAAAAAATTGTATATGATATAAAAATATATTAGATCTGTTGATTAGAAAAATATCTATATATATCTAACTGCAATTATATATTTATCCTCATTGCTGCTGCATGGTGTAAATTACATAAATATTGTTGGATATATGTGTAAAAAAGTAGAGACTATTTACTTTTCTTATCAAACAATGTCATAAAATATTTACTGCATAATAAAAGTTATTTAAAATTAAAAATGTATAAATATGTTATATTTAGTAAGAAATATTTAAATTTAAAAAAAAAATTTCTGTAGCTTAGATGATAATTGAATAATAAATAAAAATCAATGTTCATTCAGATTAAATCTTATATTTTTCAAAAAAATTAATTTTTGTAATGTGAAGCAAATAAAATAATGAAAATAATGTGTAATTATTAGAAATTAGTGTAGAAAAAAAATTTGAAAATTTTCATTCTTTCTCTCTATTTTTTTTAATGAGAATCTAAAACACAAATATAACTTTATCATGACTCATTTATATGCACAAAACTGCAGTTTAATTTTTAATATTTAAAGATGTTTATATATATTTAATGTATATGTATGTATATAACATTAAATGTATACTAATAAATTATTTCAATAAGGTGATAAATTGGACAATATGTAGTATTTTAAAAAGGTATAAATTTAAATAAAATAATTTTTAATTAAATATTTTGATATACATTGATATTGTAATAATTAAAAATGAGATATCAGAATTTCATTATTTTAATGATATTATATTTAATTATTACAATATAATAAAAGTAGTAAATGTCTCCATTAGGCTATGGTCTTTGAAATGAAAATATGTCAGGATCTAAAAATTACTAATGTAGGTTCAGGTACGTAAAATGTGAATTGAGATTAGATCCTGAGATATTTCAGTAATAGAAGCAGAATGGAACGTAACGAATGATGTAACACAATTTATACATTGTCAAAAAAAAAAAAATAATGCGCATGCTCAAATCAGTATATTTATACCAATGCGCTTTGAGAATTCGGGTCATTCCATCCCATAATATGACTATCGATGGTTTTATTATTTGATTATTTATATTGAGAAAAAATTTTTTTTATTATATTATATTATGTATTTAGAGAAAAGTCTTTATAAATTTTATACAGAAAATTTATTTATTTTTCTTAATGATTTAATAGCGAAGTTATTTGTTAGTGAATCGCAAATAATCAATCATAGTTGATTTTGTTATTTGTTCAAGTAACTTCGTATATAAGAAAAATGATTATATTGAAAACTAGCAGCATACAATACTCTTAATTATTTGTAAGCATGTTAGGGGATTTTGATATTCGGATGTCCGACCAACTAAAAGAATTATGTTGCTAGTAATGGCAAGAATTTGTGAACTTATATTTATAAATACAAGTATTATTTTACAATTATATGTATCTTTTTTATTAAAGGCTATTAATTGTTGATATTTAAAAGTATAATAACTATCGAATTCTAATATTCTATTTGTTTATAACAAATAGAGAGAAAGAACGATGGAAGCCATGATTTAAATGATCTTGTTATATTGTCGATTTCAATATAGAGTATTAACGCACTAAATTATCATCATTTATAATTTATAGGAAAACTTATCAACTTTTGCTAATCTCTATACTGAGATTAACGATGAGAGACCTATCATAATGCGTTCAAATATTTTTAATAATTTTTATTTTTGTTAATGTAGCATATTTTGCTGCACTCATTTGTGCTACAAATAAACATTAATGTTTCTCAATAATAATCGTTACCATGTTTTCAGCGGAATTTCCGATAATTTAGAATATTAATATAAATATTGAAATTAATGTTGATTATGCTCATGCTAAATTTGAAATAACTAATTATAGCAAAATCTGCGTTCTGAGTACTTATTAATGAGTTAAACTTCGAACCTATAAAGTACATGATAAAAACTGATGGTTTATTCTAATTAACGAGAACTTTTCCTTAGTTCTTGAAATACATTACATGAAGGCATTAACCTTTTTTATGTATTGTTGAAGAATGAATAAATAAACAATGAAGGCTGAAGATTAACTTTACTTTTTCGGTGAAATTGAAATTTTCCCATGAAGATCTTAACATAATCTGTTCAGTTCTTCCTAATGTGTAAATTTTAACCGAATATACTTGCTACATCTTTCTTTAATGGTAAAATATTATCAGAATAATGCATCTTCAAATTATAAATAATTGAAATAAGTTTTTAAAATAAATTTAATATATTTTTTCAGTTAGATCTTTTTGTTTATTTTATAAATCCTTAAAATAAATAACTTGAACTAAAATACCACGAAATATTTGACAATAGAAATATATAGAAATGGTAAAACATAGTATTACAAGTGGTTTTGTATGTATTTCTACCAATCTTTAAATTAAAATCGAAGTTTTTCATGGGCTTATTGTAATTATCCCAAATATTCTATTCGTTAAATTGGTTAGATAAATTCGCTGTGGCGATATGTTTAGTATGATCATTTTACATTGAAAAATAATGATAATGTTTTATCAAAAAACATTTTTTTTAATAGACTGACTGGATCAGAAAATTGAGATTGAGAAGGTGTTTTAACATTTTTAATTTTCATTAATAAATTGCATCTGACGTTTAATTGTTCCACAAATTATTGTTTTGTTTTCGACGTTACTAGCTACGGCGGCCATTTTACTTGGCAGTTATTGATCTACCTCATTGACTGCAGTGGCGCTCTAAAACGGCGTGTTGCGGAATTAGAAAGGCATTTCTTAAAATCATTACTAGATATATTTTTGATAATTTTTTATATTAATATTATTTTCATCATTAATATAATTAATATTTATATCATGTTATCATTATTAAGGAAAAATTAAATATTTTCCTAATGTTTAATGGATTTTAACATGTATTTTTCATTTTCTTGATATTTTTTACTTTTATATAAAAAACATACAGTTATTAAATAAATATTTTTTTTCCTTAAGCCGTTAGGGCTCTGTTCCTTACTCTACAAACCTTTAGGTTAACTGAGAAAAGATAAAAGAAAATCATATTCGAATATAATTAGATCACAATTATAATATGAATCCTAGAGTTACTTTTAGTTATTATTTAGTCTTTATTTAAAACTTTTTTTTTTAAATATTAAATGCAGCTGCTATCTACAAAAAATATTTTTTATTTTTTGATATAATTTTATTTAACACTGTTTTCTTTTTCTAAATGTAGTAGACGTATGCCGATAACAAGGAATTTGATCTCTGGTTTTTGATAATTATGTATTTGTACATTGTTCAATGCTTACCGCTCCCTTTTTCTAAAATCATGACATTTTCAACGCTTCAAAATATATATAAAGGTTCTTTTTATTTTGAAAATTTTTTCCCCTATTTTCGATGAACGCCATCTTTGAATTTTAGTGGTTTGAAGACGACATCTTGTTAAGGCTTGCTTCTTTTGTTTTAGCATTGGAATCCATTATAACGAAGGTTTTTCGACTTCGGCCGTTTTCGCTACTATTCGGGAACAAAAGTAATCGGACTGTTCCAGTGATCTTTGACGATTCTTTTCTTCCTTTTGTTGTTATTGAATGGTTGTATTATCTTTTTATATATTTTTTTTTATAATTTCTAAATCGCTACGTCTATTGTCGCGTGTTGTTGCTGTCATCATTTTAAATGAAATTAATTTAATTTTATATTTATGTATGTTACATAAAAATTATATCACATTAAAAAGTGCACAGAATAACATTTATTAACCGTTGAAGCTTGGGGGGAGGGGAAATAATTAATAATTTATTTATTCTGGCTTTTGGAAGACTTCTCTTGACTATTTTGTCTTTAACTTTTGTTTATAAAGCATGGTTTAGTATGTTTTCTAACAATTTCTCGCTTGATTATCTAAATTTCTTTTTGAGATACGATGATGAAAGAAATTTGCATGTTTTTGAAATAGAGTTTAGGCTACTAAACAAAATGGTGGCTGAAATTATTTTGGCGGGAAGAGGTAAATATTAATATACTATTAATAAAACTTAAAAAACGTTTCACCGTAATAATGGTTGAGGTTTAATTTAATCTAATATGAATTTTCTTATATCTTAATCATTTTTACATAGATTTCCGATTATTTTAATTCACGTATATACCTTATTTTTTTAGATTTTCGTATAAATCTTGATTTTTTAAATGTATTTCATTTTATTGTGTAACAGCATATATTTGAACATTCTTGAATGGTAAAGTAGAGAGATGTTTCAGAAATATTGTAATGTTACACTTTCTGTAGAATTTGTCATATTTTTCGTAGTAAGTAACTTTGCTTGTGTTTATGAGAAAAAAATTTCCTGTTTTTTTTGTAATAAGTATATATGGGTTTCACATTTAAATGGCTCGCGTATGAATTTGGGTATGTATGGTGAATCGAGTATGTGCAAAAAAAATTTTTTTGAAAATTTCCCATCAGAATCTAGCGCAATTAATTTCAGACTTCTAGGTTCTGCACTTCAACAAGTTAAAAAAAAAAAGAACATGCTCTTAAAATGGAGTGACATTTGGCTGAATAGTTCCTTAGGATTTCCGCTGTCGGAACAGGGCGAAGCTCAGCATTCTGTTCTCTACGTCATGCACGAATCCAAAATTGAGATTTTACCCTGCCGGGCAGCAAATATAAAAGGAGTTTGCGCAGTTTCCCCTGTTCATCAAATAAGACCGTCTTCCCTAGTTTTCTCCGAGGGTCGCGAAGAGCTCGTCTTACGCTGGGAATTTGTGAAATTGCAGCTCCAGAGAATATTTCACCAGTTTTGATAAAAAGTCTTGGGATAATATCAACATTGCTTTATCATTGATCACTAATGGAAATTTCTAAATAAAAATAAGGAATAAAGGAATAAAATATTTGAAAAAATTTTCCACATTTTACTATTTTAACTATTTTGGTCACCAAAATAGCTTGCTCTCAATATATTTCTATTAAAAAAACCGTAAAGATAATGTATATCGACGATGATTAATAGTTATCAGTAGAAGTGATTTATTCTTAAATGAAAAGTAAATCAATTTTGGAAATAGAGCAAGATGCTTGGATGAATGCAGAATGGCGTTCAGAATAAATGATAATGATTGACGAGGAGGGAATTCGAGCATTTGTCCAGACGAAGACGTTTTTCTGACAAAAATTCGATGAGCGATTAAGACAAGAGAAAAGAAAAATGTAAAGGACATGAAAATTTTTAAGCAAAAATTATAAACTGTAAATTTTTGGTTGGTAACCGTGTGATTATACAAGAAAATTACATGTTTTTACATTGATTGTTCTATTAATGTAAACTAAATTAATCTTAAGAGAGCAAAAAAGTTGGTGAAGGAAAAAAAAGCTTCTACTGGAGAGCCTCATTTTACAGGAAGCAGAAAAATTTTCATTGGAAAATGAATTAAATGACAATAGAAAGTTAAAGGTTCGGTTTTTTAACTTTTAAATGATTTTTAAATATCTTTGCGATATTTTACACTGATCTTTTATTTGCTATATATGAAGTCATTTTGACTGATGTTATATCGCGAAGTATCATATATTCCGGCAATTTTTTTCAAGTCTAGGATGAAACTTTCAGGAAACGAAGGCATAAGGTTATTAATGGAAACATGTTTTTTGAAGGACTTACTAAAAAGGTCGACTTTATGTATCATTGCTATAGAAACAGACCGAAACTTTAAATCGAAATGATGTCAAAATAAGAAAATTTTAAATAAGAAATCTTAGAAATGTAATAAGCAGTATGTAACATTTTTTTGTTGAAAATCTGTTATAGTCTTAAGATAATGAAAGCGGATCTATGTGATGAGATGAGCCTACATCAAAAAGTTTAGCTTTAATTAGGGAAAAAATTGTAGTAGGCATTCCTTGTCCTACTGCATGCAACCCAACGGCTGAAATTAACGTTTTTGTCTTTCAGGTTAATCAAGTAAAAGCGGATTTTACTTTTCCCAAATGAAAATGAAATCGATATCGCTCTGCGAAACAAATCATGGCGACCAGGGCGAACGAAATAAGGAATCGAATAGAAAAACAACTGCCAACGGTTCGGAAGGATGCGAAAGGGGAGCAACCGATGAGGACGATATGCCGGACATCGAAATATGCGAGGTAATAGAGAAAAGCACCAGTGAAAACAAATCGATGGTGCAAACGAAGAAAAAATCCCCAAATACAACAAAAAATCATAAAAAATTAAACGAAGATGGTGAATTCGCACGATCGAACCGTAAGGACGTTATTAAGGATTTCGCCGACAGGGCGATGAAAATTTTTGGTGACAAAAGTGAAAATGACAGTTTCAAACATAGGGAAAGAAACTATTCAGAAATATCCTCCACGGTGAAAACCTTGGAGCCGGAAATTCAGTTCAAAAATATTGATATTTTAATTGATATTGAAAAAAATTTTAAAGAAGGAAATAATTGTGATATAGAAACTGACTTCAGTGATTTGTCAAACAGTTCTGTGAGATTATCAGAATTAACACAATCAGAAGAAGCGAGCGGGTACCGAAACGGGGTAAAAGAAATTAGAAAAAAGGCTGAAAAAGGCTCGGACAGAAATGGAAGTGAACTTAAGAGTGACTTGAAAATATCAAATGTTAATTCCTCGATGGATGTCTCCAACAATGGTGCAATCACAAAAAACGGGGATGAGAAAAACATGAAAATTTGGGATGTCGAAAAAATTAATAGGGATCAAGGGGAATCTTATTTCACGGAGGAAATATTCATCGAAGATGAAGAAGAAGAAGAAGAAGAAAACAAGGAAAATATGAGAGATTGCGAAGACGTGGAAATTTCTGTTTCCCACCCTATTAAGGCAGACAGTATAACAGGGAAAGAAGTCGAAAGTTGTGTTAACGGCAATATAGTAAGTGACAGCATCACTTCCGATTGGAACGCAGAGAAACCAGAATGGTACATAGATAAAGCAGGGGACCTGGCAATGGGTGAACACAACGGTGTTATTCGGAGGGAAGGATCATTTACGGAGGACGGTTTGATTCTTGATGAGGCGAGTGATACAGATTGTGAGAAAAACCTGGGAAGGATCGAAGATGTTCAGGGTAATGCTTGCGTTAATTTCGAGGAAGGAAAAGATGTAGAAAATGAAGTAGCAATGAACGAAAGGGAAGGAACCGAGGGGAATATCGAAATCAGTGTAGTCGATGATGAGGATAATGGCGAATTAGAGGAACAACAATTTCAAAAGAGGAAAAGATTATCTAACACAGAGGAAACCATAGAAATATCTATGAAAAAAAGGAAAGTGGATGGTGCTGAAAAACGTGTTAATAAATGCAATAACAGTCCAAGCGATTACGCAATACAAGGTAAGCCATTTTTTTATAGTCATTACATTACGATAGATACAGCATAAATCAGAATCTTTCGACATTAAAACAATAATTGACAAAGCAACCGCTAAATAAAGAGTGAACTGTACTTCACAATTTTTTGTACAGTAAATAAACATTAATAATTTATACTTGAAATATTAATTATCCAATTAGATAAAAAGATCAACATAAATTGTTCTCCATTTTCAATAAATCATGATCAGAAATATCCTAATTTTTGTACATTTGATCACTAGCTGACAGAAAATTGAACGTATTTTGGAAGTCTAATGGGCTTCTTTCTGAAGCTCATTAAAATTTTGCCTTTTGGAATGTATTTTACAATTTCATTTTGTCTCATAAATGTTTAGTGTATTATAAAAATCGTTAAAAGTTGATGATTAATTCAGAAAAAGAAATTATTCGTGTAAAAGCCTTGAGATACATTATTTAAGATTTTAATGCCGATTTGAAGGGTTTGAAAATCCAATGATTATAATAATATTCTTTAAATACATAGTTATTTAAAAGCTGGCATCTTTAGTTATTTGGTAAATTAAAAATAATCGTTAATTATTACATGTGAGAAACTTGAAATGTTAAGCCGTTTATTTAAAACCGTGATTTTATATGTAGTAAATATAATTTTTTAATGCATTCTTTTAGAAATAAATGTAATTAGTACAAGAAAGATAAGTCAAAGTAGCAATGCTGATCAGGAAAGAGAAGAAGGTTTGAAAAAGTTGTATAGCAGCTCCAACAGTAATAATATTAATAACAATAATATTAATAATAGTAATAATAATAATAATGATTCCAAATCAAAAAGTAAAGAACAGTCAAAAGAAAGCATAAGCAACTTGGATAAAACGATAAATAAGGTAGCAACCGGGAAATGTCCACTGCCGTTTATAGAAAAACTTAAGGGAAATATTAAAACCCTCTCTAGAAAAGTAAGTGAAAGCTCCTTTTAAAAGAACATTATTTTTATTTCCTTTTTTTGATTTATCAGGCATAAATGCTTTCGTTTCGTTATTTTAGGATTTAGAAGAATTAATTGTTCAGAAGCTATGCGAAGTTGTAACGGAACGAAGTACAATTGGTCAATTAAGAAGAAAAGCTGCAGCATTAGAACAAGACCAGGAAAGGTCGGTGTACAGGACATGATTAAAATTAGGGCTGAAACTCTTATAGAATCCGTGTCGCGAAGAACCGCCGAAACCATAAGAAGATAGATTTCAGTATCATAAAATTGACTGACAGTTATAGCTGGAGGTTTTAGGTTCAATGTCTTATGTTTCTTGGTAGTAATTGATGCATTATTTTATTAATTTAATATTAAAAATTGGAAACATGTAAAAAGCGAAATTTCATTACTGCCAATCTTATCTTATATTATGCTCAATTGTAATGTAATTTAAAACATCTGTTTAAAATTTGAAAAATCTTTATGTAAAATGGTTTCTAGAGGCTTAGAATCGGTCTTTTTTATATTACCAATCTATTAAAAATGTCCGATTTCATTAAATAATTTTTTAATTAAGATAATCTCAATTTCAGATGGAAGGAAAGAGTTCAGTCATTAACTAAGCAAATAAAGGAAATGGAATTGATTATGAAAAAGTACATGAATGACGTTCAAAAGTATCATAAAGATAAAAATAGTAATGTATCACCATTAAGGATAACACGTTCAGTAGGACTTCAGGTTTCATTTACGCCAACTGTTAGTGTTATTTATAACCCAATGAATTTATTTTATACTATTAATATGATTAATCAAATTACGTTCTTCTTACTCAAGTCACAGTCAAGTAATTATATTTTCGTTTTAATAACTTCTTTTCCAAATATTTCATACACTTAAATATTTCTGCATAGAATTTGCTGCTGAATCTTTCTTTTTTTAAGAAAACATTTGTGAATTAGATTTTTTAAGATATATATATATATTACTTATATGTCGTCTCAAATTAAAAAAAATTATGAAATTTTACACGTTAATCCATAATGAAACGATGATGCTCGAACGTTACAAATGTATACAATTGTATATTTTTATTTTTGACGTTTGAAAATATAAATTGGCATCGATTATCTAATGTCTGATAGACTTTATAAATTTTTTTTTTTTTAATCGAAAGAATTGAGACTTTGACGAATGAATATTGAAATTCGATTTCTTTTTTATGTACAGTCTAATGAGTCTCACATAAATGTTTTAGATTCAAACAATTTTTTTTAAATTAATCGTAGTTCGTGCAAAATAATTTAACCTTTTTAAAATATACATTTTTTTGTTTCAGAATTCAAAAGCAGCAAAAAATGCACCAATTGGTACACAAACGGTTAATCAATTAGTTCCAAATGCAGAATCGGGAACATCAAAATTATCTCCACAAACTGTAAATACTTCAATAAGTGTAAGTTATTTCGGTGCATTAAAAAAATTTCAATTCCATTTTTAAATATTTAATGTCGTGGATATTTGTTATTTGTTAGCAAGCTGAGTTACTATTAACTATAAGTGTAATTTATTATTTGAAACTTTTAATTGGAAATGAAACTAATCACTGGATTTTCTTTGTTAAAAAATTAATTTACTAGTTTAAAATTTTTTTGAATTTACAGACAAAAAAATTTGTCTCAATCGCGACAGTTCCTTCAAAAGTTAACTGCGAATCGAAAGTAGCAAGTACTTCGAGATCGTATGTCAATGTCGCCGTTCAGAACCGTTTAGTTTCACCCCCACAAAATGGTCAAGTGCGAACTTTGATAGCGGGAAATCGAGTCGTCCAAACACAAGTAAGATACTTTAAAAAAATATCTTTGATATGAGATTTTTAGTTTTAAAAGAGTGTAATACTTGGTTCAGAAAACTTTATTAATAACTTGCTTGCATAGTATTAAAATTGTTTTCAGTAAATATCCTTTATTACAACAAATATAAAAAAACAAAAAACAATATATTACCACATTTGAATATGAAATCTAAATAAATATTTAATTTTGAATACACTAGACATTGATTGAAATATTAAGATTAAAATAATTTTTTAAGAAATTTTGAGAACTTATGTAAATCTCTATTATTTAAACTTGTAACTTCAAAACTATTGGATTAGTGAATCTTTGTTCAATAAAATGTCCATAGAATTTGATTGACCTTAGAACTCATTTGACTGATGCTTGGTAATTTACAATTTATTTATAGTTGGTTTCTGTGATTTTTTAATCATTGACCGATTAGAGTGAAATTAAAATTTTTAAAATTCTTTAGCAGGATAATGTTCGTCCAAAAGCACCAGCCCCAATTCAGAATAGCTCTAAAATAATAGATCTAACTGAGGATGATGATAAGCAAAACTCTGAGAATAGTCAGAAACCTTTATTTCCAACTGGTGTAAATGGTAAGTTTCAATTTAAAATTGTATATTTATTTTTTTTGTATGATACCGATTTATAAGTTTTATTCAATGAATTGTATCAACCAACTAAAGGCAAAAAATTTTTATTTTTAATGTGTTTATGTTTTGTGGGTATATTTGCTTGAATTCAATATCTTTTTGGCATATGACGATAATAATCAGTAGAAATTCTGTAAAGATTTGACTGTTGTAAAGATTTCACTCTAAATCTCGTTTTATGCCTAAAAATCAGATGAAAAATAAAATTCTTTTTGCTCGCAATTGTTCTTAGTATATGAAATTTTATTAAAGCAAATATGGGCGTTGAAAACATATGTGACAGATATGTCACATGATCTGATTTGACTAATAATTGTGAAATTTTATGCAAATATTAACTTTCATTAGCCACAGTTTAAAAAATTAAATCCATCTGTTTGGTCAGCTTGATGATGCAGAGATGAATGAATTTCTAAAAAAACAGATTATGGAATATAAATTTCTGAACTAAAACAGATTATGTAAATTATAAATAATATATAATTATTTAAAAGACGGTGAAAAAGATAAAAGTATTGATTCATCTAATATGTAGCTATCACGAAAAAAAAAAAGGGAAAAATATTATTTATATCTAGTAATTTTATATTGGAAGGTCTGCTCTTTCCATTGCACATTTCAAATTGCAGAGAGAACTATTTTATCTTGAGCTATGAATCTGTCATTTAATGTTCAATCAAATGATTATTGAAGTGTATTCCGTTATTACAAAAATCACTGAACCTAAGAGTAGAAAACTGCTACAAAGAATATGGGTTCCAATTATTGGGAAAAGAGGCAAGACTGGATTATATTTATGCAGCAATAATTTCATATTTACCGCGGCCTTATTAATTAAAAAGATATAACTTTGATCACTCTTGATATTTGATAAACCGGAATTTAAACACTTTTTTTTCTCCTTAAAACTGGCATTTTCAATATTTCTAACTGGCATCCATAAGCCTAGCTTTTTTAGCACAAATGTACAATGCCGGATGCTGATTTGCTATCACTTTTAGGAGAAACTCAAAAATAGTAAAACAGTAATACAAGTGGAGTTAACAATTTTGATAAAATGCCAGCCGAGATAGTTTACATGTTGAAATATGCGCAGAGAATTTATCATTTTAGAGGACTCGGCAACCTTCTAAACTTTATATGCAAAACGCATAGAAAATGTGAGGTAATGATTTTCAAAAGTTCTTGTCATCGTTTGACAGAAAATTACCAAGCGGGAGTGGTAATAAAATAGGTGCTATCAAGATATTATCAACACAGAACTAGCTGAAAGTGATGTATTTTGGAATCAAAGCATAAGAATCATCGTTTTTGGAATAAGATGAAAGTAACAATTCCCACAAATTGTCACAAAAGGGAATGTATCACTTGAGCACAAATACAAAATTTTTCGATTAGTTTTAAAATAATATTTTAATCGTAACATCTTAAGCGAAAGATTTATGCGAAACATTAAATCTTTACTTTTTGTTTTTGAAAAATATTTTTAAAAATTTACTGGCTTTACATCACAAGCCAATTTATTTGAATTTTTTACGTTTAAAAACGTTCTAAGGCCACGAAGATCCAAATATAAAAAAAATAAGATCGTACCAGGACATGAAAGTAAAATAAAAAAGATTTAAAAATTTGATTTGAAAAAAAAATTCAGGTGTTTACTTTAAGAGTAAATATAAATATAAATAATTTACAAGGGAATAAACCATTAGTTTCAAGGCAAACAAAAAACATCTTCCCATTTAAACCGCACATGCAACTTCAAATTGAGCTGTGAAAATCAAATATGTAAAGATAGTGATTGTGGTTTCGCTAAAAATTAAATCCTTTAGAAACATTTGCCAGTTTTTCGCCTGTGGCTCAGAATTAAAAAATAATTTATTTATTTATTTTTCTTTTTTTTTCAGTGAAAAATTCTGGTCAAATCAGAGTTGTGAATCATCTGCAACCCGTGAGTTACGATTTTTATACATCATTGTAAACATTAGACATTTTTACTTTCAAAATAAATAAAATTGCATTAGGAAGCGATAGATTCAAAAAGAAACGAACGAACACTAAATGAGCAATTTATTAATGTGAAATTTAATTTTTAGGCTCAGGTAAATTCCAATGGTAGAGTGGCATATCTGTTCCCTGCAACAACTGCAACCGTCTGCAGTAGCACAGGATCTACTCAAAGTCGACAGGTACTAATTGCAACTCCCACGGTACATCAACCCAATAGGCAAATGCTACCTTCCGTTCCTCCCCTATTGTACAAAGGAAGTACTCTGCTCCAACCAGCTGTCACACAATCAACTTTTATAAACCATAGCTCTCGAGTTGCCATAGTAAAGCCATTAAAGGTATAATGTATATGCATTATATTTAACTGATAAATTTTCTATCGTAACAGCTAAATTAAAGAAAAAGAAAAAGAAAGATGACTGCATAAATTCCTCGAACAGTTTCCTCCTTAATAGACATGAAATGAAAAAACATTTCTTTTTTCATATTTATTTTCTGAATCAGACAAAGGAAATATTTTTCCGACCATTGTTTAAAATGTATGTCAATATCATTTGACGTACTAAATAATTTGAATGTTCTCAGACTATCGACTGTGGCTCGTAAAGGTTTAATTTGAATAACGGTGAATGCTCATAATATTGGTATCGGATGTGAGATTTTGTAATTTAAATAGCGTGTAATAACCTTGTCATTGTAATAAATTGTGGTAAAACTTTTGTTTGCAGCATCCAGCGCCTCTGCCGCAGCCCCCATCAAATCAAGCTCATAAACCAAATTGGAAATTACTACCTCCGAGGCCTGCACTTAAGATCTCCAAAGTGCAGACAGGTATTTTAACAATTCGCCAATTTCTGATAGTAGCTTGCTTCGATAAGTAGTGCGCTTTTTTTCGATTTAACAAAACGAAATATTAATTGTGAAATAACATAACACGTGCATTTATAAATACACCTTGCCCATTTCGTGCCGGAGGAGTCATCTTATTTGACGGGCAAATCACGTTTCATAATAAGATAAGAATAAAAAAGGGCTCGGAGAGGATTTGCTCCGAGCGTGAGTTTTTTTTTGTATTTTTGGAGGAAAATTGCATTGGTTAATGCTTGCCAACGATGCATACGCACATGTAGAAATTTTGTTCATTACAAAGTTATTTGTGAAATAAATATACAAAGGGAAGCTCATTTTTATGCTTTCCGCAGATGTATTTAGCTGAGCTTTCTGCAGATTGTGCTCTTATTGGGAGTGAACTGATTGTTGTTCAACCGAGAGATTTCGGCGGGGGAGGGTGTTGGGGAAAATTCATCCGATTGCAAGGCACTGGTTTTTTTCTCCATTAGAGTTAAAGGAATAAATTGAAAATTTTCAGGGATTGTGCTGTCCTGGAACATGACATTGGGTCCGGAATACGAGCCGATAGCAAGCTATCAGTTGTATGCCTACCAGGAGAGCAATTTACCGCCGGAAACGTCCCTTTGGAAGAAAGTCGGCGACGTAAAGGCTTTGCCCCTTCCCATGGCTTGCACGCTCACGCAGTTCATGACCGGGCACAGGTATCATTTTGCCGTCAGAGCCGTGGATCTTCACTCCAGAATCGGTCCGTTTAGCTTTCCCGGAACGATAGTACTCGTAAAGTGAGAGAAAAAAAATAACGGATGGGAAAAAGGAAAAAAAAATTTTAGACTGAGAAAAAAAAATAGTTTTCATTTTACCATTAACGGAAACCGAAACGGGTATGTGGAAAGCGTCGAGGGAATCGGAAACGATTAAGGAAAACTCCCAAGGAGGAAAGAGGAAATATCCGTCGCCGGAAACGGAAGGAAGCGCAAGAGAAAGTTCCTCGTGGAGTCAGCTTTTCACCAGTGGTTCCGGTTCACAATTTAGAAGTTCAGTTTTACTTGGGGGGGGGGGGGGCAACAATCTTTTTAAAATCCTTTTTATTAACTTCATTGAATCATTTTTTTGTTTTTTAATTAGTAAAAAGCGTACAGGGAAGCATATCGTGCAGAAATTTGAAAGAAAAATTAATTTTACCAAGCGATATTTTTGCATCCTTTCGATCAATTCAGGCCTCAGATGCAAGACAAGCGGAGGAAATGTTTGAATGAGTTTGTTTTTCGCTGAGTTTGCCTGTGTGATTTTGAATAAAAGTGTTTTCCCTTTAACGAAAAAAGAAAAGGGCTCGAATCGCTTTGTAAAACATCGATCCGGCCGGTCGTTCGACGTCCGGACGGATCATTGAGCGCAAAAAGGATTTTATCCAATCCACGACTAAGCATAATAAAAATTGACTTTAACGCTCTCGTTTGCATCGGATCTTGTTTTCAAACGGAATTTTTTACATTTTTTTATTTCATTTATTTTTATTAGTCTTTCATTTTTTCCAACTTTCGGCACAGCTTCCTTCATCCGGGGAGACGGGTTTAATTTATCGGATAAAGAGAGAGAAAAATATGGAATGGCTACCGGCGACAAGCCCGGATTTTTCTTTTTATTGCGGCAAGCCTCGGTTGCAACGCAGAGATTCGCGGTCGAGGGCTTGTTTCGTTTTCACAAGTTGGCGCGAGGCGGAGATGGGCGTGTCCCGCGGGAGATTTTTCTCCGTCGAAACCCGCCCCACGTGCCTGGCCTTTTTTCCCCACTCGATCAGAGGTTTTTTCCGCCGGCCGGAAAGTCGATTTCGCTTCCGAACCGCACTCGCAGGAGATTTTCAGTGGCGGGGGAATTTAATTAAACGCACGGCTTGGAGTCGTTCGCTTTTATCGCTTCCCCTCGCACTGACCAGCGCGGATCTCCCGAAATTTGTTTTTCGAACGACCTGGGACATTCGCAGGAATTATTCAATATTTGAAAAAAGGCTCTCGCGGAAATTAAACTTTGCACAGTTCCACATTTTCCCCGCGACAATTAGCGGTTTCCTGTTATATTTTATTTAAAAAAAAAAAAAAAAAAAAAAAGTTTTATCTCGGTAGAGCAAAAAATTTTATTTAAAAAAAAAATTTTGCTAGTTTAAATTAATGTTCTTAAAATTATACAAGAGGAAAAAGAACGAAGAACTTCGTGAGAGAAGTGATAGGAATAAGAATTTTTTTTTTTCCGCTTTCATCATTTTTCCCATTCTCACCATGTTCATTTGCACATGCCGTTTTTTAGATTTGTAATGGGTTCGTTTGCAATGAGTTACATTTTTTTGTAGGGATTAAAAATATTTGCTAATTACACGAATCATTTGAAGCAAGTGCGTTGATTACCTCATCCAAAAGTCAAATTGCATCATTAAAATCAGTTTCGTCAAACTCAATTTTATTGCGTTACATAATTAATTTTTCCATTTCCGTAATTAAAGAAAAAGGGTGGCGGGGAATCGAAAAAGAATTTTCAACAGAGATTATACGGGGAAACAAATTTGTTATCCATTACAGAGAATAATTGAATAAACTAAATGCCAATAAATAACCCGAAGAAATTACATTCGCTTTTAACGTCTTTAATTTTGTTTTTTAGCGTTTAATGCTTCTCATTAATTCAGTTTGCAGAAACTGTGATTGGGGATAGAGCCGTAATGTGACTTTTTTTTTCGTTTTAATCAGTCGTGATGCATCGAGGCAAGATCGGGCAAACAAAGCATGGCAAACTTGTTCGGTGTCTTGCACGTTCTCTTCACGTACTTAGTCGACATATTTCAACAGCATTTCATTGAATTTGCTAGAGCATTTCTGACAAATTTAAATCATTGGCGGTTTCAGTGTTAGATTTCTGATTCTGCGGTTCCTTATAATTCATACATAAATGTAAAGAAGCAGAAATGACTTTAGGAATATAATTTATAAAAGCTTCAATGGCCAGATTCAGACAGCCATGCGTCATATTTTAGGCGTAGGGGGCCTGCCTCCTGCCTAAGACGGCCCTCTGCATCTGATCCAAGAAGGATCAATGATTGTCAATTTGGAATAAATTTGCTGAGGTAAATAATTTTCCTTTGTATAATTTTATTCGTCTTGCTTTTTCCTTTTTGCTTTAAACATTTTTCCGTGGCCTGGCACAATCCAATCGGCAATCTCCAAGATCATTTGCCTGCTTAATTTTTGCCTCTCTTCGTTTTCGCTGCCTGCCTCTTTCCATATCTTTTCATTGTGGATGTCGTGTTCGTTTTCGAATAAATCCCCGGCCACTACGACGTTGGTTCCCTCCGTGGTCCTAACTAAAACAGACACGTGAGCAAGCGTATGCCCAGGAGTCGGGATGACTTTGACAAAATCGTCTATTATGTAATGCTGGCCATCATCAAATCTGTGATCTATGTAATTGTTTTTATGCGATATTGAATAACCCATTATGTGAGTTGCATTCAGGAAGAGATTGTTGTTACCGCAATGATCCGAGTGGCCGTGCGTTGACACGACATAATTAATATCTGATGGTCTAAGACCGTGGTCCTCGAGGCTTCGTAAAATAAGATCTCTGTCCCAAGGTGTCATTGTATCTACGATAATATTTTTGTTCCCCTTAATTAATGTGCATGTACAGTTCGCGTAGGTCCCATTTTCTGCTGGTTTCGAATAGCCATCGTGCAGAACAAAAACTCTATAATTATTTCCCCCTGTGCTCTCGACATTTTCAAGATTTGTTTTGTCACATATTGAAGCATCGGTAATCATTCTCATGCAGTTTATTTATTAAATTAATTTTCCGTATTAGAACATAATAGATCAGAGATAAGCGCAATTATTAAAAAATACAGATTACAATATAAATCAATTCTGCGATATTTATCATTTGAATCTTCTATTTACAACGGCAGCCATATTCGTCGCCACTAAAATTAACTGGAATGGCGACAGATACTGTAATGGCTGCAGATACGACAATGATCAGATTGCGAAAAAATGGTGGCGGAATAAACCGTTAAATTACGAGTCTCATGCAAAATGATATTATTTTCATAAAACGGCACACTAATCAGGTTAGGTGGTTAGTGTTAACCACTTATGTACAGTGTTAGGCACACTAATCGTATGCATCGATTAATGTGAAGTTATTTCTTGGTTTCAAGGCATAAATTACTTACCAATTTTTGGAATATGGAATCTACATAATTATGTAAATCTCGGGTTGAAACTAAAGCGGTTTAATAACGAGGCAAATTATGTAAGAGCTTCAAAAATTAACACCGGCATTCCGAAATCAACGAGCTTAAAAAAAAACAATGTTTCTTTCATACAATACTTCCTTTAACACTAGTATTAATTTAAGTAGTTAAAAAGTAAGAAACTTAAGAAAGTGAAAACGCCTTTTCAATCAAATTATTTCTTGAAATTCTTTTCGTGAATATGGAACTGTCTTTATTGCTTAGAAACTTAGAAATTAATTTGTATGTTTAGAGGCGGAAATATCTGGTAAAATTTATTTATTTTTTTTCTTCTCCCGTACCAATTAAATATAATAGCATACATTTGTAAAGCTACATGCTTATATTTTGGTTATTATCATCATCAAATTAACAATGCATTCGGTTTTTTTTATTTTTAACATGAATGATAATAAGAGATACATATATATAAATATATTTATTGATGATTTATACTTAAACAGTTGTAATGTATACAGTTAATTTATAAGGTTTCATCTATTTCACACTAATATTCTTTTTTTTTTTTTAAATTTCATTTGAAAGTTTTCAAATCGATTCACATGAATAATTGCCATTCAAGATCAGCTTAAGGAAAATTCACCCGAACGAATTCAAACATCACAGTCATTGTAAAAATAATAGATTTAAGGCATTACAGACAGAATTACTAATATGAAAAAAAGAGAAAATAACATCAGTGTTAATTGCAATGAAAAAGACGATTTTGTTTCATTATTACAAAATAATGAAAACTAAATTTTTCATTATCACTATTCAATAGGCGGGCTATTAAAGAGCATTATAATAATTTCTTCTGAGGAAGACGCGCAAGAAGAAGTTATGAAAAAATTTTAGGAATGACTATGATTTAAAAAGAAATCTTTAAATTGGTCACATAATATTTACATGTATCTGCCGAAGAAAATATATATATATAATTATCTACAGAAAATGTTATCGACAGACCTAAAAGATTATCTGTCAGTAACAAAATTTTGCACGTGTTTGCTACCTACTGCAATATTGACAACGCTTTTATTTATCTAAAAGCGTTTGTGTCTTATTTAATTTCTCAAATTTTAGTTGTTATAAGTATATTATTCAATGATTAGACACCGAGGCAGATGTTCTCTGAGGTAGTCGTACAATTCTGGCGACGCTCCTGGACAATTTGTCAGTTCCAACTCCTGCAGGTGCCGCAACTGAATCAAGCTGGAAAGACCACTTGACGTAAGCAAAGGGCAACCTGAAAAACGTAAAAAGGGAATAAATATTGAAAAAAAAAATGAAAAACCATTTATTGTCCGTGGAAACGCGTACAACATGAAAATTTATTTTTTTAAAATATATTACAACTGAATGGTGCTTGAGGGATGTGCGTGGAAATGGCCGAAAATTACGTTGCGATGGCTGGTTCGGTGTAAGTAATTTTGGGAATTTGGAAATTCATCACTTTTTACTCCGTGAACGAACAATTATTTGCCTGTTAAGATCGTTAAACTTCATAACTTTTCGTCCGTAAAGTTTCGCAGCCGCCGGAGCTTTTGGTAAGTTCCTCTGCATTCATAGCATCGTGAATTCGGAAAAATCTGCAGCTTTCCAAAGACGTACATTATGCTTGTTCTTATGTTTTAGGTAATCTTTGCGCGAGAGAATCGGATGTAGCAAAGAAGTCAAAAATTCAAATTGTGATTTTTCCAATTTGTAAAAAACAAAGCTTCCGTTCTTATAAGGGAAAATTTTTTTTTAAACGGATCTCATCCGACGTCTTTTTCGGTTTTCGTTCTCTATAATAAGCCCTGAACTGGATCGGTTTATTTATAAGTATCTATAAACATATATTCAAAACACTTTGATCTCAAAGGGATCCGCTAAGAATATAAAATGGATATTGAAGTTCGGAGATGTTTTAATTTACCTGGAGCATCATCATTTTGCTTTTCGCTTGAGAAATGAAAATTTTAATGAACGAAACTGGAGGAACGTCGCTTTTCGATGTCGATGTAAAAGAGCAGCCTGCTCTTTAAGCAGATATAAAGAAAACGCTCTTTCGGGTTTGCTCTACTGCCAGCCAACTAAAATAACTTTTAGGATTTTTTCGATTCGTTGGAGAGCGTAAATATTATCACGAGGTCATTATTAATTTCCGACACTGTCTCAAAAAAAGGTGAATCAGGTGCAATGCAATTCTTCGTCTTTGAAAAATTACCTGCCAGCGAAAGAATCTGAAGATTTCTCATTCCGCATAAGTGCTGCAGTCCAAAATCCTTTACCAGGGTGCACCAACGCAGGAATAGCGTGGATAGCGAAAGCATTGTGGAGATGTATCCAACACCTATATCGGTTACGTGTATGCAACTGCAATGCACATAATTTATATTATTTATCATATTAATTAATCACGCATAACATTCGCTGCACATAATTAGTGACGGAAATGAATAATATTTAGAATGTTGTACAGCTAAATAATGAAAATTGAATTATCTTATACGTCAAATTAATATTTAAGGCGGCATCACGTTCCTTTGATTTTTGGATGTCTACCAAGGAAGCTTCGGATAATTTAACATTTTCGCGGGTCTCTGTTACTTCACAACAGCTTTTAATAAGTCTGGATTTCGATTGTGTTATGTCCCTGAGATTGAATGAAAATTAAAAAATCGAGAATCTAAAATGTTTTTCTTCGATGCGTAAAACATTTGATCATTTATTTATCACATCGTGCGCAGTTGATTCGGAGAAACACTCAAGAGGAACGTCTAGCTATAAAAATTAAGATAATTCAAATTTTATTCATATGGCAATGTTTCCTCAAATGATTCCATAAATCTCGAGGGAGTTGGTCAAAACCGTCTTCAGATAGTTTATTTTCCTGTCCGTGGGCAGGGAATTACCTGATTCAAAGAGAAAAAGACAATTACATAAAAATTTTATGACAAAAAAAATTTTTTTTTCAAAATGAACAAAATTTCCCGGTAACTTAAAATACATTTTTCCGTCCGATTTTGTATTAATCGTGTAATTTTTTTTCTTGCAATTAAGTGCATATAAATACAAAGTAAACATTTCCAAAGGATATTAATTACTTGCGTATCGGGACACCAGAAGAATAAGTGTAATGGAAGTGTAATGAGAAGCAGGCAAATTACAGCGAAGCATTTTACCAGTCGGGCGGAGTTGTTTTGCATTTGCTTTGGAAGTTTTGAAAAACTGAAAAATCAGGAGGAAACCCGGAAGGGAAGATAGGAAAATGGTGGAATGAATGGGTTGCAAGACCGCGACCAGTTGAACTTGGTTCAGTGTCAAATTTTTAATATTTTCCCCGTGAAATGGTCACTTTAATGAGCGGTCGAATTTTATTTTCTGTTTTGGCGCGAGAGAAAAAAAAGAATGCCCGAGGCGCCCCGCAACGTTTTCTTTTTCGTTCAACCGTTGCAACGAAGGAGAATCAAGGAAAGATTTCAAGGGCTCCCCCAATGCGAGATCACTGAAATTTCAATTTTTCTCCCTCCCCGAAGAAGGAGGGGCACTCTGAGAGAGAGATTTCAAGGATGCGAAATTTCACCTCCAAAACTTTCAATTTCCAAGGGGAGGGGAGGGGAGGGGGAAGATTCGGGGTTTCGGCTTTCTGCGAGGCTTTTGATGCAGCAGCCGATTTTCCGTGAATGAATGGTTCAGGGTTGCCATGGCAACGGCGCCCCCGAGTCGCGTCGATTCACTCTCCGCAGCTGCTCCCGCCTTCTGACCCCCGAAATCTCCTCGCCGTCGACTCCCCGCTGAGACTTTTTCAATCTTGAACCCGCGAAGCATCGGAAAACTTTCTCTCTCTCTTTTCCCTTTTTCCGGATAATGAGATTCGTCGATGGAGCAATATTTTCCCGGTAAAAACTTCAGAACGTTCGGTAATATTGCCGCACGGATTTCAATGCAAGGCCGTCGGGAGACGCAACATTGCTTGGAATATTTATCTGATTTTCGTAAAGCTAAAGATTGTCGAGAAAATGCGAAGAAAATCACGCTTAATCTCGCACTGATCCGGACGCAGTTCGAAAACGATACCCTTATAATGATAATCGCACAAAAACGTGGTGCAACGATCGTTAAATGATTTTTAGCGGAATTTAATGACTGAGCCTTAAGCGTTATTTTGTCTTGCAGTAATGCAGAATTAAAGTCGCTGCCTACCGATCTAGAGTCAGTTCTTCCAATTGATTTAAATCGCATGCTATGTATTCTAATGCGGCATCTGTTATTCTAGGGCACCACGAAAGATCGAGACTTCTCAGGTTGTGAAGGTTTTCGGCTATCGATTCCACACCTTTGTCTGTGATCTTCGAACACCCCGACAAACTCAAAATGGTCAAATTTGGAAGAGAATGAACTGCAAAAAAATAAAAGTAAAAAAAAAAATAAAAAACAGTTTAAATTTTCAAAATCATTTAATCTGACGTGATAAATTCCCTTTTATTAAAAAGTTGCAAATGTCTAAAAGTGAAGTTTTTCATTAAGTTACCAGCTCTTTTATGAACGGAAATTTGTAAAATTATCATGCGCAAAATTACTTGTCGGAAAAATCGACAATGCTGCCGGCAACTTCGGATGGCGTTACTTTTCCCCTAGATTCAATTTTAAGTTGTTCCTAATTTAGATTTGATTGAAAATTAAGATTTCTGATTTTCGCCGACTGTTTCAGACGATCGAACACCGTATCGGATTTCGGAATTTAAGCATCACAACGCAAATCTTTTAAATAATAATTAACAAGTTTTTTTTCTTTCGAAAGTGAAGACGGAAAGGTTCGTCCCTTCTCTGCTAACTGGCTCTTTGAAAGGAATTAAATGGACCGTACCAAACGAGAGTGTACAGGCGGAATACGATTGCACAAGGCAGACTTCTCTCTTGAAAAATGAGATATTTTGCCAGACATTTAGAAAATGCTTTCTTGACGGTCATCATTCACGGTCTCGCAGCAAACAAATGTTGGAATATATTGCTTTAAATATCGCTGACAGGTGGACTTTGACAAGATGCTGTCATTGGAAAGTATCATTAAAAAAAAATGAGGAAACCAAAGCTGGGAACTACAAAAAATGAAGACATGCCCCGTTTATTATATTTAAAAATTAATTTATGCAGCTTAAAAAAAAAAGAAAAATCTAAAAAACGAACCTTTCACCTATAAATAAAACAAGATTGTAAAACGTATTCAAAGGCCAATTCACGAACAAGGATGATCCGCAGCTTAAATCAGTGATCCGAGTGGCGTATTAATTTTCTCGCAAAGCTTAAATGTGGCCACCCGGCCGGGAAATACATTATGCACATCCCACGATAGTGTTGTTGTTATGGCGAAAATTTCACTCTCAAAATATAAAACAATTTGGTACAGGAAAATAACTGTCTCGCATTGACGGAACGTCCAAACTTCACACGGCGGCTACAAATGAATGCCTATGAATGGCAACATAATAAACGCACAATGAAAGATTTCATTGATGAAAGTCGATTAAAACTTAGTAAAGAATTTTTAAGTTAAAGACGTTTTTAAGTTAAATTCACCACTAAATTTATAATTTCATCATTTTCAAAAATTTCAGTGATATTTCTGTAAAAAACTTTTGTTCATCCTTTCACGTGAATATTATGCAACAAACTTAATCGTATATTATTGAATTATGATTTAGCTCATTATTTAGTCATATTTGTTTTATAATTGACAGCGTTCTAATTATGAATTTAAATGAGTGGTTAATGCGATTGTACCTTATTGATTAGTTTTTAGTGAAATTTATAAATTCTGAACCGATAGGAAATTCAGTAGGTTAAAAATGGTACATTTTACAGGACTTAATAACGTACTATAAAGAAAGTATATAATGGCAGAATTTCAAAAAGTTTTTATGTTTTAAACTGCCCCGAATAAGTGAAAAAGAAATTATTACTTATAAGTTTCAACATCTTCAAAGCCTCGTTCAAATCAAAAGAAGTTTCTTACCAAATACGAAATAAAAATTGTGCAAATGGGAGGATTTTAGTTTATAAATCTGATTTTGAGAAGAAACGAAGTTGATTTATGTTCCAATTTTTCTGTCAAATAGATCTCTCGCCTATATCGTCACTCAATGATTAAGGGTCAATTTTACCTTTGATATAAGCAAAATTTTCGACGGATTTCGGCGGATGATGAAAATGATAAATTAATTAAAAAAAGTATTTACCTATATTGTCAACTCCATGATTGGTAACTTCCCAGCAACTGTGCAATCGTAAAATACTTAGAGAAGTGCTTTGCTTCGGCGAAAAGTAACCTAAAGCGGCATCCGACACATGGTAAGCTTGTAGTGAGAACTCGTACAGAGACGGCAACAACTGAGCGATTGCTCCTACTGCTTCATCTGCTATGTTTATGCAGTCAGTCAATGTTAAAGCCACAATTTTGGGAGTGAGGCAAGACCACAAACCTGCCTCAGTAATCTCATTGCAACCCGCCAGTTCCAGTTCGAACAGAGCCTAAATAAAATCGAAGCCCGTTGAATCGATAACGGCTAAACAGAAAACAAAATCTTTTTGTTAAAGGTCGGTCTTATACCTGTAAGTGATCCAGAAGAGCTTCGAGTCCTCGATCAGACACACTCGAACAACGAAGACTAATGGAATGAATATGTTTTGCTGCCAAAGGAAATGAATGCACTAAGTCTAAGGCATCTTCATCAGAGGCTCCCAGGAGCGAAACTGCATGAAAGCCCCTCCTAAGTAATGACGTATAAAGTCGGGCTCTGTCGGCCTGAATCATGTCCCGCAGATCTTTACATCTTATCACAGGTAATAGACCAGACCAATATCGTGGGGTTCTGTACAAGTGATCCCTCCATCTTGTACATACCTAGAAAGACAATTTAAAAATATTCAAATATATTAAATTTTTGTACTTGAAATATTGGATCTCTCTATAAAGCTTTGCAAAATTGCTAGCTGAAAATGTCAAAATCTACGTAGATTTGAGTTTGACATTTTAGGAGCAATAAAAAAATTTCTTTTAGTTGTTTCGGATTCAAATTCACGAACTGCCTCATGCACGAAACTGATTATGTTTTTTCAATGATCGTGGAACATGAATTTTTAAATCAGATTGTCTAGACAGTTTTATTCATTCATTGATTGTATTATTCTGATTAGAGGCAAAAGAGGAGAAATCTGAATGATCTCTCTCATTCGATACAGGAAAAGTATGGGATTAAGGAATCATTTCGTATTTCAAATCGGCTAAATCTTTAATATTTGCTTATATAGGAACTGAGTTATCGATTAAAAATGTTGTATTTTTCTCATATATATATTAAGATAGGAAAGAAAGCTTTTATGTTAAATCTGTGAGTTATCGGGAAAAGATAAAGATGAATATGAACTGAATAACGTAAAAATTCTTGAAACGTTTTGTATGCAGTGAAAATTACATAGGATATAAAATAGATTAATTCTACACCTATGTGGGTTTAAAAATTGTAACATTTTTCAGATCCAATGCCTTTAAATTTTTCTCCAATGATTTGCTGGCACTTGAATTACCGCAATAAAAATTCGGGGCTGATTTTTTTATGACTCCTTGGATGCCAATTTTTTTAGATCCGAGCTTGCGAGATAGAAATAAGATAAATAATAAAAGCCTAAAATACTAAAATTAAGTATTCGGATAGTGTATTTCGATATCCGAATGGGTTTAAAGTCATTGCTTAAAGCTATGAATGTACTGTTTGAATGTGTAAATTAAAAAAATTAAAAAATTTTGTGAATAAATAAAAATATGTAAAATTTTAAACTTTAGATTTTACATGTAATTCGAATGAAGAAAATTCATCAGTTCAA
The DNA here is from genome assembly GCA_028565995.1 of Ricinus marginatus. Lineage (NCBI taxonomy): Eukaryota > Metazoa > Arthropoda > Insecta > Psocodea > Ricinidae > Ricinus > Ricinus marginatus. Next base: position 1,130,437 of record JAOWBB010000005.1, read on the forward strand.
TAAATGTTTTTTATTTTGTTCGCTTTGATTTTAATAATCCCCCTTTATCTTTATCTAATATATCATTGAAAAAGATTTGGATTCATGCCTTTTTTATTTTTGCACACGAAAATATATTATATAGATTCGTTTGCAGAAGCTGTACCTGTTAAAGGCTTTCCTTAGATGACATTTATTAGAAAGAGAGCACGATTATGATCGAATTGTCAAGTTTCGATGTGGATAATCAATCGTGGCACCATATATAGTTCCAGTCTCACAATAATCAAATGTTTTAAGTTTCACGGTTTCGTTCACCGTTAATAATTAAGGACTCCAAATATGAGTTCACTCATTCTAAATGACATTGCGTTTCAACGTGTCGTAAATGCGAAATAAGGCTGGAGAAAATCCAGATAAGAAAAATTACATCAGAGAAAGAGTTTGCGATTTACGGAAAATGAACAACAAAAACAAGCAGCGTACTAAAAATCATTTTCAGCCGTTCCTTTCGCAGAAAACAATAAAAGGATAAATTTGTTTTCTTTGCGTTTTGCGATACTTTCAAACACGATTTTGTTTAGGAAACTTTTTCTTGGTAAAGAAGCATCCTTTTTCTTGTTATAAAGTAAAGGTTGCATCAGAAGAGCAAAGCGAATTACTCATTAACTAACAACGGGAAAAATTTCACTTTCGCTTTACTAAACATAATGAAATAACAAGCAATCGAAACATTCTATTATAATTTATTAAATTGTCATCATAAATTATGGATAATGCAGGCTAAAGGACCCTCGTATCCTGTGCATCAGCGAGGACCATTTATTTGAAATGAGAGTATGGATATTTAGGATTTATGCCGCAAAAGTGAAAGCAATTGATACATTTTTAAATTTAATTTGTGCTTGTATAGCTCTTATGAATGGATGCTCGAATAGAGAGCTGGGAAATGAGAAAAATCCATTTTTATATTTATAAATTTATGAGGAAAAATTTGAATTTGTCAAATTAGATAAATGTAAATTAAGCATTGTCTAATATTAAGCTATAAAAGTTGTATTATGTTTTGCATGTAAACTTTTTTAATATTAATTAAGCAATAATCTAAAGATACAGAATGATACCCCATTTTTCGAATAAAAATTCATTAAAGATATTACATTATTTACCGTATTTTGTTATGCACAACTTGTTTGGAAATTTTACTCTTATAATAAAATTTGATTTACTTTTCCATAAAAGGTTACGGATCCCTCGTTTAGATAAAACGCAGTTAAATTTAGCGAACAAATATGGGCATTTAAAGACAAATCCGATTTGAATTTTTTTGTAATAAAATTTTCGAAATATTATTCGAAACTATTTTACTTTTTAAAAGCTGCGCTTAAATATTTAACCGTTTGGGAAATGCAATAAAAATCCATTTGAAATCTGTATAAAAGGCCTTCAAATTTTCTTTCAAAAACAGCAACTGATAAATCTAATTAGAAGGGAATTACATGAAAGCGGAAGTTTTTGTCACTGAAATATAAACCAAAAGATCGATCGCACGATTTTCAGCATTCCTCTTAAGTTATGTCTTCGAAGCTGAGCGAGGATACGAAAACATTTTAGTTTAATCGTGGAATAGGCTGATTATAAGCACACATTTATACAATGTATTTATTTATGAATAAAGGTAAAAATCATTGTTGCATGAAAATATTATGGTGGAAAAATCAAACCTATTTCGTACGTCACTATTGTGAATCTACCTAAAATAAAATGAACTTTTCAGAGCCCTGTTTGACTTTAAACCATGAATATTTTGAGAAAGTTTAAAAGCTTTGCTTGCAACAGGGATTTTCCAGAAAGTCTGAATTTTGTAGAGTACTCCAAAGGTAACGGATTAAGACAAATCCAACATAAGAAGTTTCCACATAAGTTTAGGAAAAGTTATAAATGGAAAAGACAAATTTATGCAAATCAATAAATTTCATCATGGTTAAACGGAAATGTTTGGGTAGGTTGCTAATTATAATACTATAGCAAAATTGTTAGCACTTAATGTAAACAATAACTAAGTGAAACTTGTTTATTTGTAATACATACGTGAGAGAAAAAATTGTTCATCGATACAAAACGACTTCTAATTAATAATACTGTTCATTATTAATAACAATAAAACCATTCACTATTGCAGAGATTCATAATTAAAATAACATTTGTATGGTTTTTCAAATTTAAAATGTAACTAGTGATTATGAAACATTTTATATACAAAAACCAAATATTGGCTTTGGTAGAAGGGTTTAAAAAAGTATAATTTTATATTTTTTTATCTCTGTCTCTGCTGTCAGAGAGCGATTCTTCCCCGCCCATTATTATTATTAAGTCCCAATAAGTGCTGAGCATTTCGTAATATGAGCTTTATGTTGCATCTTATTAAGTAAGAATTAAGTTTTACGGGTTTTGTCTACCATTTTGCCGGCATGAAATTCCGTCAGAGATTTCCACTCGAGATTGGCAGGTTAAGAACAAAGACTTATAGTCTTTCATTAGCATTACACTTGATTTGTATTACACTTAAAGTAGCGACTTACTTGAGCAAGTGTTCGCCGTTCAAAAGGCGAGAAGTAGGCGAAAAACTTAGCCAGAAACCTCTCATCGAGTATGAGATGCTCCCAGCTAACATAAGCCGGCACGCTGGTCTGGTGCGTCGGTTTGCGGCTCAGGTTCGGAGTAACGACTATTGCGCTTCCGTTTATTGCAGTTCCGGAAACTTTACCGCGAGATGAAAGCAACCGCGATGGCTTTTCCGGTGCATTCGCTCCCGGGGAAACATTCGAGTTGTTGCCCCCGCAAAACACATTAGTCACTCTCTCCATGACGCTCGCCTTAGTCCCGTTTTCACCTTTATGGTGTTTCGATCGCAGTCCAAGCCCGTTTATGCGCTTTGTCAGCTCGGCGCTGGCACGTTCGACAACTCCTTGTGGTGACATCGATGACATTCTGGCACCCCAAACACCACCTCACTTCTATATTTTCCTTATTAACGTGTGAGAATATTTCATTTTTCTTGTTTGACTTTCTTCGTCAAGAATCCATTTTTTTCTTTGGCTATGCGCATTTAATGACATTCACCTATATAATTATATTTATGTATACATTAAAAAATATATTACTGAATTTCTTCTACAGCTTACTTTATGCCTACCCTATACTTCTAAATTAAAATAAAAATTTTTCACTAAAATAAAATTTTCCATATTTTATTTCATTTTAATAATAATAATAATAATAATAATAATAATAATAATAATAATAATAATAATCAGATTATTTATTACATGTAAATGTAAAAAAAAACTTTAAAAAACCATTTGAAGAAATTCATAAGGGATGTATCTGATAGGTAACAAAATTAATTATTAAATGCGAAATATAGATTATATAGTTCTAATAATAATTGGAACTTAATGTAATTCATGAAATTTCTCGGCATTACTGATAATGTTAAAAATATTACTATGATGTTTTTCATAAAATATTACGATATTACTCATTGAAATTGAAAGAAAATTCTGTAATCGATCATTATTAGTGTAAAAAAAATTTTAAAAATCTATGTTACATTGTAATACAATATTTAAAAAGCTAAAAAGCAAAAACATAATATTTTTTCATTTTTTGTTAAGCGTTGCTTCCCAAGTGTTTGGAAGAAGTTTTTGGACATTGACAATTTAAAATCTGCCAAGATTTTTATTTCGGAGTCTTATTGAATGAATCATAACTTAATAGGTTGAAATTTATAACGTTTTTTAAACGAAATTATGCATGTATGTTTTTTTTTAATTTAAACTTCGAGAAAGACAAAACATATTTACGAAATTTTATTCTCATTTTCCTTATGTTTTGGTTTTGAAGTAATGTGCAGTGTATATATTTATAAATAGGTGTTTTTACGGCTTTAAACATTGGATTTTTTTTAACATTTAAACGACTTGTTATAGGCAATTTGACAATAAATCAACACTACTGTACAGATGAAGCTTTGAAAGAACACAATAAAATATTTCGATATGAATTTTCTTCGATATGAAAGAGTCATGTATGAAATTTGTAGAAGGACTAATTGTCTCACTACCAGTATAGTTCTATTCATTTTGTTATTCTTCTACTAAATTATCATTAACTGATTCCTTTTTATTGAATAATCTCGAACAGTCATACGAATGTGCTATTCTGTCATTGTTCTTAACAGATCAATTTTTCATTGGTCCCCATAAAATGTCAGCATTTGACTTCTTGCATTTGAAGTTTGAAATTGAATTCAGAATTATTCATTTAGTGATTTCTGGCTGAAACCCTCGGTCCTGAAATTTTTTGCTTGTAAGGACTGAATGGCAAAAAGCCAAGATGAAAAGCTTCTTATCGAACTACAACTAGCCTTATTTATACAGAAGTGCATGAAAATGATCAGATGATACGTGAATCCTTTTATTAATTCAAACATGGTAAAGCCGTAACTCTTATATCGAAATCAGAGCTGAAACTCACTGAAAATGCAACCTTAGTGAACATTTTCTAGTATTTTTGAAAACAAAATAATACAATAATCAAATTGTGCTCTTACATGCTTAAAATATTTGCCTGATATTTTGTTTCTCAGACTTTCGTCTTATATTATTTAATTCTATTAGATTATTTAAAATTATAAAATTTTAAAACATTCAAATATTAAGGCAACTAAGATTTTATATAGCATGATATTTAAAAATATTAATATCAATATTGTTATCCAGTGCATATACATTATAATGTTATAATCCGCGACAGCGGATTTCTACTAGTATATGTTAAAGAAGATACAAATTTTATTTAAAGCTAGTTGCGTCATTCAAACAAATGAAATAGGGTAAGAAAAAGATTTAAGGGTATGGTTAAAGGGGCTTAATTTAAAAAGCAGACTCCTCTTTCAACTGAAAAAAGTATAATAGAGAAATGAGGGATATTTTTTTCAGAATAAATATAGGGATTTATTAGGAATGTACAATCGCTACCCTCGCAAATGATTGCTTTTTATGTGGGTGGATTTAGAGCAAGTAAATACGGAGTATTTGTTATATTTTCTTGATACATACATTTTAAATCTAATGCTGAGCAAGACATTCAATTTAGATATTACTTAGAGAAGACAGATTGACACAGCTTATCATTGTCTCTGGCAAACAGCTTAAAAACGTTAGAGAAATATTAGTTAGGGATTTAATATTTTTTTAATAAAAAAAATCTTTTGTTTCATATATTATTATGACTTAGATCATTTTTAGGCACATGATTTATATGGAATATTGGTTAAATTATTGAGGAAGGACCGATTATTATTTATGTATTTTACGTAATATATATAAATCAAATCCATTCGAAATTTTTTTTCATTCGCATCTACCAGTTGAAACTACATAAATTCTAAAGGAATTAAATAACAATGGTAATTTATTAGAAATTTTTTATTACTTTAAATTTTAAATTCCAATGAAAATTGAATAAATAACTGACTTTTAGAGGGTTACAAAAGATTGCAATCTTTGGTAGTTTAATTGGTATTAATAATAGTTTTCGAATAGTGTTAAAAAGATTCAAGTTGTACGATCTCACTTTGTGCGAAGTTAATTTAAACTTATTTTATAAAAATAATGTATATATCTATATTCTTCACACGAATTACGTACTCGTTTACAGGATTCTCTTTTCTGATTTTTTCAGTTCCCTCGTTCCGATTGCCAGAATAAATCATTTAACCACACCGGACGCGAAGTGTTTTTGCTTTAAAACATCACTTGTTTCGAAGAGAAAAAGAAAAAAAAAGAAGAAAAAAATTCGGCTTTATTTGCTTTGGCCGGAGAAATTGCCGCCGCGTCCCGAAAGCGAGGGATTTTCAATTCCGAAGCGTTCGAACTGCGTGACGTCGCCTGCTTCGTCGGATATTGCGGACGGATGGCTTTGTACTAGCGTCGCTATCGTTCGATACCGAACGCCGGCGACGGCGCAATATCCGAGCCGCATTTTTTTCCTCCCTCTTAGGGGAACAACCTCCGTACTCCGATTTCCATCGATTTCGAGATCTCCTTACATTTTGAAACAGGATTTGCGTGGGAAAGGTAAGAAGACGGGGAGAACAGCGGCCGGGTGCGGAAAACGAGACATCATTTAACGCTCCTCGATGGGGCGCAGAAATCGATAAGTGGTTCTACAACAGTAAAAAGGAGAAACAAAAATTGAAGTGATAGTGATCCGGGCGCATGTTCCGGTTAGATCTTTTTTTTAATTTAATGTTATAATCCCATAATGAATGAATTGATTAATTAATAACTCTGCGAAACAATTCCTGAGTGAAATGGGGAAGCAGAAAATTTACCTGATATTCCAAATGTAAAATAAAAAATTATTTATCCTGAAGGCTTCATCGGATTATGAGAGTGATCCTAGCCGATTACACCTTCATGATGTGAAAATGATGGATTGCTTAGGCAGCTTCAATTAAAACATCATTAAACGAATAAGCCGCACTGAAAGACAAAAAAATATATATGATATTTGTCAATTAGATTGCAAGTCAAATTATTCTGTATGTTTCAAAAAAGAAATTAGCATGAATTCTACTTTCACTAACACATAAAGCCATCATTTCAAATAAATATTTTTTAATATTTAAAAATACTTATTCGGATTTATAAATTAAAAAATACTTTTTATTCATTTAGATAGTAATATGAAATATGTAATGTCGGTATTTAAATATTTTAGTTGATAAATAAAAGCTTCGTTTGGATTTTATCTGAAAAATATTTGAATCCTATTTAAAAAAAAGAAAATAATGGTAAAAAAATCTGAGTTAAAATTATATAAATTAAAAGTTTCTCATTGCTGCTATTTTAATTTCAGGAAAACTGTGGAGCTCAATCGAACTTTTCATTTACGAGAAAAAATTTTAATATTTATCAAAATTTGATAGCCATCTGAAATATGTAAAGGCAAAAATTAATATCAGATTTTAAATTTAATTTAATTTACACTCGAATTTCAAATGAAAAAAAAATTACTGGATTCGAAAAACTAAAGATCGGGAGAAAAAATGTAAAGATTTTGAATTATTTTTTTCCCAGTTTTTCGATTAAGAGTATTAATCCTTTGATATCAAACGTATACACACTTATATTCGAAAAATGAATGGCTTTGAAATGAAACGCACCTTTATGACCGATTTTTGTTCGGCAGTTTGAATCAGTAAAATTTTCTTTTTATGGCCTATGCTCGGAGTAATTTTGAAAAAAATCGATGTCCTAAAGCATGGTTTTGGATTTATTAGTGAGAAACAAAAAAATAATAACGGAAATTTGTTTTTAATTCCAATGGCAGTAATTCTGACGTAATATCCGCTATTGCGAGAATCAAACGAAAGCTTTCGTTAAGCACCACGGAGTTTGTTTGGGTTTCGTTTCAATCTCCTGTGAAAAATAAAAAAAGAATGGAAGAAAGCAAATCGAACATGTGGATTGTCCAAGCAAAAGCTGACCGCAAAATTTTTAAACCTTCTGTTAAGGTACTGAATAAAATTCCTGAGGAAATTTTGAATGATAAAAATTTAAAAAGCTTGTCGAGTTCATTGCCCAGCAATTATAACTTTGAAATTCCGAAAACAATTTGGAGGATTAAACAATTAAATGCTAAAAGAGTGGCCTTGCAAATGCCAGAGGGGTTGCTGATGTTCGCCACAACAATAGTTGATATAATTGAGATCATAACAGGAGCTGAATCGTTCATATTGGGCGATGTGACTTATGGTGCATGCTGCATTGATGATTTCACTGCTAAAGCTTTAAATGTTGATCTTTTGGTCCATTATGGGCATAGTTGTTTAATTCCCATCGATCAAACTTTAGGAATCAAATTTCTTTATGTCTTTGTTGATATTAAATTAGATTATGAACACTTTATTGAAACAATAAAATATAACTTTACTACAAATAAAAAATTATCACTCATTAGTACTATCCAGTTTACTACTACATTGCAATGTATTGGTGAAGAACTTAAGACACTAGGTTATTCTGTAACAATTCCACAGAGCAAACCATTATCACCTGGGGAAGTTTTAGGCTGTACAGCACCTAATGCAAAAAATTGTGAAGTATTAATTTTTCTTGGAGATGGAAGATTTCATTTAGAAGCTGCTATGATAGCTAATCCATTGCTAGAAGCTTATAGATATGATCCATATGAAAAAAAATTTACTAAGGAATTATATAATCATGATGTCATGAAACTGAATAGAATAAATGCAATTGAATCTGCTAAAAAAGGAAAAATTTATGGATTAATTTTGGGTACTTTAGGAAGGCAAGGAAATCCAAAAGTACTGGAATATATAAAGGTACATTATATTTTTCCTTCATTTACAAAATATAAGTTTATGAAGTAGTTTCTTATAGTTTTATATTTTTGAAAATCAAGATAACCTTTATATTGCATATTATTAGTTTTATGAAAATGGAAAAAAACTAGAAATAATAACATTAAACATTTTTATTGATAATTTATAATCTAAAAATACTAATACTTAAAATTAATATGCTTCCTTTTAAGATTAAAATTTAAATAAATTAAAAGAACAATTTTTTTTTTTAGGATCAACTTAAAAAGCATTCCAAAACATATGTAATTGTTCTTTTATCTGAAATATTACCTGGGATTTTAAGTCTGATGCCAAAAGTGGATGCATGGATGCAAATAGCTTGTCCACGACTATCTATTGATTGGGGTAATGCTTTTGCAAAACCAATGTTAACACCCTATGAATTTAATTTAGTACTGACAGGGATTGAAGCAAATTGGAAAAATAACAGTGACATTCCTTACCCAATGGACTTTTATGCGACTAATAGTTTGGGACCCTGGACACCAAATCATAAATCAAGTGAAATAAGTGAAAACTGTAAAAAGAAACAATGTGGTTGAAAGGCATGTTTGAATTTGATATTAATACAGGAAATTATCATCCAATGCATTTTTGCTTGACTTCAGTATTGGAGTGTATTGATGCAAATACTTTTTGATAAATTGAATATAGAAGAATCATTATAATCCACAATATCAAATTTATTTTAGTAATCTAGCAACACAATTTATTTATTTGGATGCTTTATTCTGATTCTTCGAGTCAAATGTTCAGAATGGCTGAAGCATTTTTTTGTAATTTTAAAAATATTTACATTTCTGTATTAAATTATATTTAACAACAGGACTGTTCCATCTTATGTAATTGCAGTACCATAGCTTAATATAACTTAAGCTTGGAGAATCACTTTCTGCTTGCTGTTATCACTTTTTCAAGAATCTTTTCAGAATGGAAAATATAAATCCTATAGGAAAATTGGAAAATGATAAATTAACAAAGGTAAATTATTTAAACATTTTCAGTTATGATGCAATATATTATAATTCTAAATAGAAATTTTATATATTTAAATGGAATGTTAAAAATTAAAATATAAGGAAGATGATTTTGATTTCACCTAAATAAGAAAATATTAAGGGGGAAAATCAGTTAATATTTAAAATGGACTGGAACAAATTATTATCATTATAGTAATAATAATAATAATTATTATTATTTTTAAAATAATTATTCAATTTGTTTAAAATTGTATATTAAAAATTAAAATTGCAAATAGCAATAATACATATTTCTATTCCATTAAAAATTTCAGCTATGGTAATATTTTCAAACGGAATAATATAATTAAATTTTAACTGTTGAAATTTAAGATTTTAAAGATATTTAAATAAGAAAAACTTCACTCGCTTTAATATCCCGAATTACGCAATCTAATTTCTAAATTGGATTCACGTTAACAATGATCTAAATTACTGAAACTTCAAAATAGACACCCTTTTCCTTACAAATGTTTCTTACAAATAAAAAAAAATATTCTGAACAATAAGAATGAACACTGGGAATGATAATTTATTATAAAAATTATGTTATTAAATGGTTTTTTTTAAAAAAAAAATTAAGAATTATTAAATTCATTTCCTTAACTGGACAGTTTTAGTGTTGCTTGTCAAAAGCTTGCATGAACTTTTTTTTTCAGTATTTTAAATGTATTAAAGAATTGTAGTTAATTTAAAAACTTGATGTGTGTTTGCCCACTAGAAAGCAACGGTTGTAGAAGCAATTACATAATTGCAGCAAGGGTATAAGATTCAATTATTCAAATCACGTGAAATTTAGTGCCTTAAAATTTACAGAATACAAAAATTAATTTTTTCTTCGGATTAAAATTATGTTAAAATTCATGAGAGAAATTCTTAACTATTAATATAAATTAAAGTATTTGTTCAAAATTTAAAATTTTTTTTAACTTAAAACCAGAAAATTTATGTTTCCTTATTTAAAAAAATAATAAAAATAATGTAAAATTTTTGAATTAATATTTATTCTTAGGACGTAAAATAAATCGAAAAATTTTGCTCCAAAAATTAGCCAGAATTTTATAATTCTGAGTGTTTGTATCATTTTCTTAATCCATAAAGGTTTGTTTTTACATCCCGCGTTTTTATCTGATTTTATAAAAACCTTAAATCTATTTGTATATATAACATTGATTTTTTAAAGAAATACGAAATTCTCAAGAGATGAAAACCAAAATTTGCTTCCAAAAAAAATTACGAGGTTAATTTTATGATTTGCAAATGATTAACGAATCTCTTTGTGTAAAGAATATTAATTTCCCAAAATGTCTTCCTTCTAATTTCAAAAAATAAAATAAAATTTCAACTTTTTCTGTAAAATTTTATGGAACAGAGTTTTACAGAAACTAATCATTTGAATCATTTGAAATAATTTTTCATTTTTTAGAAATATAATTTAACTGAAAGTTCTTATTTCTTTAACAAAACAACATTCACTTGTTAACTTTGAGTTTTTAATAAATCAAAAATAATTTAAAATGCACAAAAATATTTCTGGAGAAAGACAAATTAATAGTGTGATTATATTTTTAACAAACACACCTACACCTAAATGAATTAAAAGAGATTAAATGAATAAAATAATTTTATTTATAGCAGAAGGAAGACACATTCTAGTAGAAAGAAAAATGTTTTCTTGCACAACATTTCAGGTAATGTAATTTTTGAATTCAGAAATTACTAACTTGTTAGAAAATTATATTCATTTAACAATATACCGTCAGACATTCAGAAAAAATGCTGATTTTACCATAAAGATATTTTAATTTCCGAAATGAAGAATGGAAAATACAATAGAAATCTGTATATAAATTGCTGAATTTGGAATAAATCTGAATTTCTTATGAATAAGATAAAAAAGAAAATTTCCTGCCATAATTTAATGCTGTCTTCAACCTACATTTTTGGAAATATAAAAACCTAATTCAAAAATGTAACCTTGACTACAGAACCTAATATGAAATTTATTGTGAAGATCACTGATATATTCTAGTGCAAATAAAAGTCTGAAATAACCAAGGAATTAAATCTCGAGACTCTAACAAGGCCACAATATTTTAGATTGTCAAGAATTCTAATAATCAACAAAAACACTGTTCGACTAAAGTTTTATGCAAGGAATGAAATGAACACTGTTACAAAAGTGATTAATATAGTTTAAGGATCGTTTCGTATTTCTAGTTTTTGTTTTTTAACAAAATGCTTGTAAGATCATATTCCTTTCCCAACAAGCAAATACATATTTCGATTGTAATGCAATTATATGACATTCAAGGTTAGAAAAGAAAATAAAAAAATGTAACTGAAGTTAAATGAATTCAGAACTAAAAATTAGAACGTGAAGATAACTTCCACATAGTTAACCTTAATTGGGTGTTAAAACATTTCGTTTATCTGTACAAATTTGTCAAAAATATTTTTAAATTGGCAACTGCGTTTTATGGAATGTAGCACAAGATACTATTAATTAATATTAATCTATTTAGATTGAAAAGTCTGTTCCAATTACCGCCACTCCATTGATGAACTGTGTTTGTTCAAACTAGCTGCCAATTCTTTGACGCTTTTCTTTTCCAGAGACCCAGTTGTCCGCCTTTGTGGATTTTCCCTTGACATACTTATCACTCCCGAATCCAACGAATCATTCAATTTATCGCCAAAATCGGGTGTATTTGCCTTTAAGAAAAATTCAAGTTAATTTTTTTGTAGCAAATTGAAAATTTTAAATTCATTGATTTTAAGAAAAAATTCACGTACATACACAGATCTAGATAATACTAAAATGTGTTAGAAAACTGAAATGAATATATAAATGTCTTAATAAGAAAATTATAATAAAAACTGATATAAAAAATTACATATTCTACCTGAGAAATTCCACTACTACTTGAGTTGTCGGGATCAACAGAAAATTCATTAGAAGGTTTCTCAGCAACGATAGACCAGGGCCGAGGTTTGGGAGATACAGGAGGAACTGATTTTATTTTGGGTGCTCTGCTGCCTGAAATTAAAATAAAAAATTTCAAAGAAAAACGAAAGCATATTATAATATTTAAGTCTTACATTTGAAAGAACCATGCTCAAAAAATTATAAACCACGCAAGAATTAATGTCCCTATTCAAAAGAAAATAAATAATCAAGAAGATTTACAAAAGTATAATTTACCTAATATAATAATCAACTTTAAGCTGTACCTTGATGATACATTACATTAATAATAACTCATAAAATAATGTAATGATCTGTACTTTATTTGCAAGTAACAGATTTCATTAATCGAGTAGTCAAATAAATATGTATAATTTATGCCATATTTCAAGGAAATGAACTCGGAATAAAAATACTCTGACATGCAATCAAAATTGAGCAACGCTTTTTAAAAATTTAAAAAAAAATATAACTTTTCTGTCGATTTATCATCTACTTGAAATACAATTTGCGGTAAAACTAAAATTTGGAAAAGAAATACGCTGAGAGTCTAGGATGTAAATTTAATATTTTTTTAATATCATAACAATTTTGTTTGCTTGGAAATTTTCAATTAATTTGGCAACATAATTATTTATATTTACATTATACTCCTATTTAATTGAAGTATATTGTTCTGACAATATATTCAGTAAAATCAAAAAACCTTTTACTATTGTTTTTAAATAAAATCTTAAAGAATGTATGCAGTATATTAACAGTATACAGCATGCAACATACTATCTCCATTTATGTACATAACAAAACTTGTAAACCTATTTAAGAAATAATTAAACAAATTAAAAAAAATCAATAAATTACTTTTCATCAAACATTACATCATTGCGTAATTGATAAATAAAGTTAATCGAGCGAAGTCCATAAAGAATCAAACACAATTTTTAATGTTACAATAAAAATACAATGAAACTAAAAGTATAATTTCTAATAGGCAGCAAATTAAAAACATAACTCATAATTAAAGATTTAAATTGAAAATAAAAATTAAATGTATATAACTTAATAAAAGCGCAAGCCTAGAATCATGTTTTACCTGCCTCTGATGATTTAATACCAAAGTCTTTGACAATTGACTTAAAAACAGGAGACTTGGGTAACTCTCTAATTATGTCTTCACCTAATGTGGTTTTCTGCTTGTTGTTACCTAAAGGAGAAGTGAATTGTTTTACTTTTCCCTGATAATAGTGAAAGAAATTTTTTTAAAGCACCTTTACTGTATGTATTGCTTAAATTTATTCCCAAAATGTTTAGAATTCTTACAACTTTTATAGAGTTATAGACGGTTAATTATAAAAGTATAGAGTGCAAAGTATTTCATTTCATAATTTGTTAAACTGAAAAACAAAATATTTCTTTTTGACTAGCAAAGTTTCTCATCCACAATAGAAAAAAAGTTTCTAGAACTTCGAGATTTTCTTTATTTTTAAATCTTAAATAGATTAAATAAAAATAAACCTTAAATGTTTTCAAGGAATTGTTTAAAATTAACCAAAATAATATAAAAACCATTTAAACGAAAAGTAACGGAAAGTTTCGGTTTTGCGTTTAATAATTAAGTTATAATATAAAACATTTTCTAATGTTTTAAATTAGGTAAATATTTTAATTTCTACCATAAATTTTAATACTTTTCTTAATATCTGACATAACTGAATCCAAGCTGTAAATCAATGTTAGGAATAGTTACCTTCAAATATTTTCTCATCTTCTGTAAACTGTTTAGTATTGGATGTCAAAGGATGTGGATTCCTTTGTTGCACTCCCGGAGATTTCTCCAATGCAGAATTTTTCACCAAATTATCATTAGAACTAGACTTTTGCGCCCCATTTGTTTTGAATAACGATGTTGTTCCATCTCTACAAAATGATTTTCTATTTAAATTTTTTTAGTTCTGCTTTTTTTAAAAAAATTATTAATTAATTGCATAAATTGATTTTTTCTATCATTTCGGAATTTTCATTAATTACAAGCCAGATTCTATGCGATTCTAAATGATGTATAATAAAGACAGAATCGATCTGAAAAACTGAGTACAGTTGTTACCTTTCGTCCAATGTTGGCGATACCAAAGGTGTTGTTGGAGTAACACTTCCAGGTCTGAAGAAAATATCTAGGCCTGAGTCTAGGTCTTCAATATTTTCAATTACCTCCGATGATTTTAACATAGGTCTGCTAGGTTGTCTGGTTTTAGCCCTAAAGTAAAAAAAGCAAAATCAAATAATACACAAAACTTTTTATAATGAGATGGTTCTTTTTATCAGAATATTTTTTTTATTACCGAGTATAAATCAAAGGCTTTGAAAAAGAGAAGAAAAAAATATAAACATTTTAATTTCATTTTCTGTTCGCTAATTTTCATATATTAATTTCGTAATTAAAAAAGTGAAAAAATGGAGTAAAATAATCATGTAGTTTCATTCACTTACCTTCTAGGCCTCCCCTTGACCAGATGCTGAAGTTGTTGAATTGGTAACTCAGTAACTGAGTCTAAGCTTTCTTCTGCAGACTTAGGTAATGTCGGAAGTAAATCGGGGATGTGATCCGCAGATAAACCCTCTACGGTATCAACCACACTCTTAGGTCTCAATTTTCTACCATGCAAGCTCTTTTTCTTCGTAGAGAGATGAGGAGTAGCCTGTTTTAAAACAGAAAAATGAAATTGTATTAGTCTAAAGGAAAAAAAGATCAAAAGTTAATTAGCCTAGAAAAATACCATACCAAGCTTTATTTTTTGTTGTATTGTAAATCAAAATAAATAATTTTTGATCTGTAAATTAAAAACGCTAAATATAAAAACAAGAGGACTTACCAAATTTAAATATTCCAATTTCTGGCGTGCAAGTAGAAGAACAATTACCGTGATGTAACAGGATGAATTAATTATATTAAACGTTAAGAGGGTATAATGTATTAAGTTCAAATCTTTAAGACACATTCACAGCAAAAAAATAAAGAGTTTAAACTTTATTTATTTTAAATTGTTGACTGTATAGGAATTTTATAGACATAATACCTACCTAACATTGTTTTTATCTCTACGAATTCGTTTGGGAAACAATGATTGTAATTAAAATAAACTTATTTGGAATTCTTAGAATTAAATTTCTTAAAACCAGCAATTTAATTATTAAAATGAAATTACCGGGTGCTCTAATATATGAATTTTACCATCAATATAAAGGTATTGATTTAAAAGAAAATTAAGAATTTTTTTGTCCCTCTCTTTAACAAAGATTTTTGTAGCAAAAAATCTTTTTGTTAACACACAATAACCTGTTAAAAATCATTATATTTATTTTAAAAATGTTATAATCAATACAATACTTACAAGCGGTGATTGATCACTTAATTGGCTAACGGTATCTGCTAAAGACAGACTTTCACTGCGATCTTCATTTGAGCTAATTCGTGAACCGCTACGTAAAACGTCCGGTGTGGATGAGCGTTTTCTAATCGTATCGCCAATCTGCAGGTATATGAACAAGAAGACATAGTTTATATTTATATTTTTTATGACTAAATCTGAAACATCAGATTTTAAATTAAAAATAAAAAAATTAAACATACCAATGACTTATAATTCTTGGATAGCTGATCTATGACTTCGTCTGTAATTCTATCAGAGACATGTGATGCTACTGCCAAGTTTAATTCGCTGAAACGATATATATATATCTTAATAAATATATATTATGAACATTATTAATTTTATTTACAAATCAACTATTATAAACTTATTATAAGGTACAATTATGACATCAAATTTAACAATATTTTAGTCAAAAATAAACTTGTCAGAGCAAAATAATTTTGCTCTGACAAGTTTTTTTTTATTACTTAAATTTTTATTTTTATTTTTAATCAACTAATTTTTATTCAAATTAAAAAATATCAGAAAAATAAAAAATGAAATAATGGCAATTCGAATCGAGATTTTGCTAAATCTCGATCTTATATTTCTATTTAGACCTAAAACTTGAAAAATTCTCAACTTACAAATATTTCAGAAACTTGGAAAATGAAAGTCACTCAAATTACTACTATCTCGATTTTTTTAACAAATGGAGATCTATACAAAGCTGAATATAAATATTTTATACATTATTATTCAATATCTATTTGAAGAATAAATTATTAAATAATATTACACAATGACAATATTATAAAAAATTATAAATTAAAAATGTAGGACACAAAATCTACTTAATGAAAGGAAGAAATTTGATTTTATAATAGAAGACATTTTTAGAGAATTAACTTATAAAAATATCAAACTGCTGACAGTTCTAGAATTCAGATTCTTTTTGAGCAGAATTAAGTCAAATTCTTACCATGATGAAGAACCTTTAAACATTTTAAGAATAGAAGTATGAGAAGTACTAAAATTTATACATATCATTACTCAGAACAATTAAAGATGAAATATATGACAGAAAATTCATTTCTTGTGAAAATAAATTTGATAAAACAAGACCCAATTAAATAATTTTAGAGCTCGTGATTGAAATAAAAATATGTAACAGATATCTTTTATTTACTTTTGAAATTCCTTAGTTTTCATTAGGATATTTCAAAAATAAAAATTAAAATTGCAATTCACATTATTATAAAGGATAATCAAGATTATTTAACCTAAAGAAATTATGAAGTAAATTAATAGATGTTTAATAAAAACTTACCTAACACGGTTAATTAAATCGGTTCCGGCCTGATCCATAATGCAAGACTCTACGAATTCTAGTGAAATATTGCTCTTTTCACGACATGCTTTTCTTACATCATCAGCTACATGCTCATAACTAAGAACATGAGGACATTCATCTTCTAAACATTTTAACATGTTTTCTAAGGTTCCCTAAAATGATTTCAAAATATTTCTTTATTTTTTATTAAACTAAATTTATTTATAAATCACAGTTCATGTATATTAGTCGTCATATATTGCAAATTACAAACATAAAAATTAATTAATTAAATCGATTAAAATGTATCTTATTAAGCTCATATTTATGTTCGAATATCATACATTATTAGTAGAACAATTGCAAAAACATTAAACTTAATTTAATATAAATTCAAATATTGATTTATATTTGATTTTTATTTTTCTATTTCTTCTTTATTTACATTTGATACTTTTATAAAAATAATATGAAATAAATTATTTCCTTTATTTACTTCCAATAGAGTTGCTATGGAAGTAAGTCGAATTTAAATTATAAAATTTATTTATATTTTCACCTGTAAGTAACTAACTAAGAAACTGTGAAGCTCTTGCGAAATATTTCGAAGTTTTTGTTCCACTGGATTACCCCCTTCTTCTCTTCGAAGAATTACTTCATGAAGTCTAGGCAATAACTGCTTTGAATTATCTGCGTCCTGTATAAGTGCCGTAGCGTTGTTTATTTCGTTATTATGAGACATAGTCTCGGCAGCTAAAGTTTTAATCGTATCCTGGGTCTGAACAACTAAACGATCCACCATTTGTTGAGTGGAACTTAATAGAAAGCCTTGCTGCAATCTAAAAAAATTTTATTAGCTGCCTTATTGGTAATTAGCTTATTGAAAAAAATCTAATAATAAAAATGTGATTGCACACAATTAATAAGCAGATATAATTGAAACATATAAAACAGTATGACTACCTAAAAGCTTGCCCATTCGAGTATTTCTTTGGTGTAACATTTCGATGAAGTAATTGCTGAATCTTTGCCATAACTGCATCTGTTCTTTCAGCAGAATTTTTCATGCAAGCTACAACATCATGTATCGGAAACGGCATATATCTAACTGTATAATTACTGTAATCATACATCAGAATTGTTTGCATTAGTACATTCATAACAATTTAAGCAATGACTAAAAAAATTTAATTTTTTATAATAATCTTTTTATTTATAAAGCCAGAGCATTGATATTTTTCAATAGATTATAAAAAATATAAAAATATTTAAGTAAACTTAAATAAATTAATTTACCTTTCTAGTGCATAAGCCAAATCACAATATCCCTGCAGTGATATATTGTTCCGATCATAATAAATATTTCTAATCCTGGTATTAATTTGTAGAGCTTTTGCAAGTAATCTGGCACCACCATCTCCCATGGCATTACCACTGAAACAAAACAAAAGGAAAATAGTCATCAAAGAGAATATTTTGATGGAAATATTTTAAAACAAATATGTATTATAAATTTTATTTCTTGTAAAAAAAATACCAAAAAAATAAACTTGTAATAATATTATAATTTATAATTCTATAATCTCAACATTTATGAATCTTGTTTTATATTCAAACAGAATAAATGGGATTGGGATTAATTAATGTTTTTTTTCTTGTTAAATACTTTCGTGTCTTAAATAAAGCCCCATTTAAATCCACACAAGCTAAATAAAAATCATATTAATTTAAATAAGTAGTATATCCAGTTTACGCCGAAACAACGTTAAACAGAAATTAATATTATTCATTTTAATAAAAAAAACAAAGCTAACCTGATGTCTATTGTCTGCAAGCACTGATTACTTCCTAAAGCATTAATTAAATTATACAGATCGGATTTCAATCGTGAATCTGGTAGCATAAGACTCTGAAGAACACAATCTTCTTCTTGAACAAGTTGAACAACAGATTCCATGACGGTAGAAATATGTTTGGCCTTCATATTTAATAAGTTTCGACCCATATATAAATGCTTTATAGACTTATTTTTACCAACAGCAGATACAACTAATGCTAATTCAACGTCCATATCTGTAAAAAGAAAAAATTTAAATTTACTAATATACTGAACAATTTTTTAGAGTATAAAAATCTTTACAATAATAAGTAAAAAGAAACTCACTGTTCTCACTGATGTCAAGACTAGATATACAACGAACACCATGTATACATGACTCTAACACGTGAGCTCCTTGTGTACCTAAGTTATTGCAAGAAATATCGAGCGACATTTCTACAGTCGACTCATTACATGCAAGTCCAAGCAGTAAATTTCTGAAAAACATAATTATAACTTAATAAAATGTATAAAAAAATGTTTCCATGAAAATGAAATTAACTTTCCAAGCCAAAATATAATACCAGTCTTTATTCTACGCTATAACTTTAGTTTTTTTCGAAATAAGTACTGGATATTGATTCAATAACTTACTTCAATGCTTCCAACGGTAATTTACAGGAAGACATATTTAAATATTTAAGACTTAA
The DNA here is from genome assembly GCA_028565995.1 of Ricinus marginatus. NCBI lineage: Eukaryota > Metazoa > Arthropoda > Insecta > Psocodea > Ricinidae > Ricinus > Ricinus marginatus. The sequence goes on from JAOWBB010000005.1 coordinate 1,150,133, forward strand.
TGTACTTGTAAAAAACTGCTTAAAAGAAGGAGGTATTTCTTTATTTTTCTTCAGATTAAAGTAATTCTTGGAGACATTTAAATGCGTCAAATTCGTTGCACATCCTCTCAATAATGCGCCAAATAATGATTCGACCATAAAATCGGTATTCGAAATATCTAAATGCTTTAAAACATTTGGCTGAGCTAGGAAATTGCACAAATTCTGGAAAAATAGATATTATTAAACAGAAATATGAATTTTAATTAACTATATTATCAAATATAGAGATGAACGACAGAAAAAAATTTTGAATAAAAGATGGAATTAGAATGATTCGATTAAGTAATCCTTTATTTTTCCCTGAAGAAACATATAACATTATTACCGATAACCAAATAGTTTATAAAATTAATGTTTTAATTAAAATTAATTAAAATACATATAATTTATTATTAAATGAATAAGTCTTAATTCTTGTGTTTAATTTCTTTAGTGATAACGTTATTTTCACGCAGAAAACTGCAAGAAAAAATAATTTAAACTGTTGTAAAAAAATCATTTATGAGTAATCAAAAAGGATTTTTTTTAAATATTATCGAGCAATAAGTGAAAATTTAATTCTTAAGAAATCTCTTCTCTTTTAGGAATTAAAAGATTTAGAACTGAATACGAACTTTGGTTTATTTAGAATATTATCTGATTAATTTCCGTATTTAACCTTATTTTTGATTTGCTAAAATAGACAATTCATCGTATTTATAATTTTAAAAGATTTACTTTAAACAAATTAGAGTTTTTAATTAAATTATTGATATATTTATAAATTATTATTTAATAATATTTATATATAAATATAATTATATATAATAAATTATTATTTTAATTATATTATAATTACAATAAATTATTCAATTTATTGATCTTTATTAATTATGTGATTAAATATTACAAAAAAAGCTCACATTTATTTCTTCTTTTAAGTTGTTCCCCGAAAGATTTAAATAAGTCAATGTATTTGGCATTGCTGAATTTGAATTTAAGGCCTGTGCCAAGTGATTTACACCCTTTGAAGTGAGACCGCAATGGGACAAATTGAGATGTACTAGACCTTTAGGTAAAGTTGAACAGATACTGCACAAATGAATGGCACCTAAAAATCAAATTAAAAAAGAAAAAATATATTTTAATTACTATATGTAACAATAAATACAATGTTATATCACATAATAAAAATGTATATTATATCAAGATAATTAAATAATACATAAAATTCCATAATTATTTTTTAGTAAAGAATTTACTTAAAATTTTTAATATTAATAAATGTGATATTAAAATACTAATGTAAAATATAAATTTAAAGAATTAAATTTAAAGTTACTCTGAATTCAAAAGAGGAAAGGAATAAAATCGTTAATAACGCTTTTAATGTGAACTTGAAATATTGTTAATATAAGTAAGGCAATAATAAGATATTAAAGATAGGTAAAATCTAACCTTTATCTTCAATAAGATTATTGCTAAGATCCAATGTATGGACCAATGTGCAATCATTTGCTGACAAACTAATTGAAAGTTTATGAGCAAAATCAGCTCTAACACTAATATTATCTAGAAAGAGTTCCTCGATGCTGATTGATTTCTTCATAACCTGCAGAAGTCTGTCGATGGATTCATGAGTAAGTTTAATATTACTCGCTCGAACTTTTTTAAACCAAGTATTATATTCTAGAGCGCTTATTATTGGTACTAAATCCCTTTAAAAAATTAAAAATAATAATAAGATTTTAATTTTTTAATAGCAATTAGTAAAAATCTAAGTAATATTTTTTGGGTCGATTATATGAACTTACTTTGGATCTAAATGTTCAAAATCTTTTAATGATAGTTCCCTTGTATCTTGGCACAAATATATCGTGTCTACATCCCATGCAACTTCATCTCGGTAGGGCACTCCATGATAATCACACATACAGGCATATTGGGTACTAAATCCTCCACAAGCACCCAGACTATGTGATTCTGCACTACGGACTTCCCAGTTTTTGATTTGTTCTATTCGTTTCGTAGGTATTACATCGATTTTACGAAAAATATTTCTAGAAATTAAATTTAAATTTAATGATTTGAAACAAATAAACATAAATGAATTCTGAATATATATAGAAAATAAAATTTTATACGCCAATAGTGAAAAATATTATTGAATATTTTGCAATATACTGAAATTGATTGAATAAAACTGAAATTGGGGCAATATTGGAAATTTCATATGCTTCATTGCCCAAATGTAATCATTAAATCACTATTAACAATCAATAAGTTATGGTATACATTAAAACAAGATATGTGAAAAAACAAAAATAGATTAAAAAACCTTGCTTCATCATTAATTATATAAAACATTCTTTAATACAAGAAAAGAAATGAATGTCTTGGGATAAACCAATTCTTGTGTATTACAAAAATATAATATTAAATTACAACTATAAAATTATGATTAAAATACATTGCAAATTTTTCAGTCCTTACAGTCCAAAAATAAAGTTATATAAATGCAGCAAATCTATTTCTGTTTTATGATCATAATGGTAAACCATTGACTAGCATATACAAATTATATTTTATTTCTTTTTGTCCATACCTCAAAGGAACTGTGGGGAAAATATTCCTTATTGCAGTAGCAATTGCAAATATCATAGAGTCAACTTCTTGAGAATTGTTACCATTCCCTTGAGCACCTTCTGCAGTTGTCAAAAAGGAATAAATCTTCTCTCCAACATTCAAAACTAATTTATTTGGCCTCTTGCTTTCTATTGAATTAATTTCTAAGTAATGAAAATGTGAATCAATCTGCAATTTGGTCATTCATCATTAAAATTTTTGTTTTAAAATAACTAATACTTTTTATAAAAATAATGTCACTGACAATAATAAAATTTTACAACTTACCCTAGTAGGAACCTTTGCAGTAAGAAGGAAAAGCCTACAAGGTGAAAATACCAATACCCTATTTTCTGTTTTGTCCCCTTTTGTTTCCAGTTTGACCACATTTTTGAGCAAAATTTTAATTTGTTTTCCCAAAAGGGATTTGACACTCTCTGCAATAAATTATTTTTGATATCAGATTTAGAATTTATTTAAAGATGAAAAAAGAAATCAAGATTTAAAAAATAAATATATTCATTCAATATACCATTAAAATGGAAAGAATATTTAGTTAATTATTTGTTCAGTATTTTCAAAATTCTTCAATTTCAGTTTTTAAAAATAAATCAAGATTTGTTTATTTGTATTCAAATTATTTTTATGGAATACTTATAAGAACTTATAAGAAGCATATCACCATATTGGATTTTATACAAGATCCAATATGATGATCCATAGATCATCCTGTGTATATATTCTTAAACATTTTTGTTTTTAAAAAGTAGTCCTTTTTTTACATGATCCATTGACTAATGAATGTATATTCTAACTCTGAACTCATTTCATAGCTTTTCTTAATCATTTACTAGAAGTTAAAAATATTCTAGGAGACTGTTAGCATTAAGTTAAACATTTTTCTAATTTTTAAATTTAACATATTAATGTAATCAAAATATTCCTTATATTTCTACAATTTTTTATTTTTTTAAAAGGAAGATGCATATTATATAAAATATCTATTACCTTTCCTAAAATAAGGAAATATTAAATGGATTTGTGATTATATTAATTTTTTTAATTAAAAAAATTAATAATATTTTAAGCATGTTTTAAAAATAAGAAAATAATTTGAAGTTAAAAGACTAAATAATCTTTGTTGAGTTATACCCCATTTAACAATAAAAACATTTTTGATTTAAAGACAATACTTAAGAAGTTTTATGCCAAAAGATTCTCATTAATACTTACTACTTAATTTTGTTTTTTACTTATCTTATCTAGGGACTAGCTCTTAAAATTGAAGGCTATAATGAAATTATACTATTATATGTAATTTTCTTAATCAGAATACAAGACTTTATTAAGTTCATATTCCAATGAAATAATTGTCTGAAAACAAAGTTTTCAGTAAGAAATTAAAATTTGGAAAAATGTCAGTTGATATGATATATTATAGAGATATATTTCCTTAGATTTTCGGGACTTCATTGAGTAAGTGTAAAATAAATTTTCAATTTACTTATAAAACAAATAGATTGGATACATTAACTATTAAAACAATTGAAAATAGTAGACACTCCCTTCAAATGATTCATAAATCCAGAAATAGCCTATTTGAAAAAACAAATGTAAACAACTCACCGTTCAAGTCTTTAGTTAATTGAGATCGTGTGGACATTTTATTAATTGTCGAATTACTTTCGTCATCTATTAAAATATCACATTATTCGATTATCCAAATATATCTACAATAAAAAGATCTACAATCTTAAATTATTCAGGGAAGAATTACCGAAAATTACTTAGCTGTGACACTTTGGCAGACATTTTTCGATTCAAGCAGTTTGTTAAACAAAAAAAAAGTTTACGTTTACTAATGTTAGGAGTACCTTCGTAAATCAGAAAGAGAAATTTCATATATATTCTGTGTTATGGCTGTAGTGAAAGTTTCTATTCTTATGATAAGGAATATTCCACTTATTAAAGGTATTTTAAAATAAATAAATCTTTATGTTTCTGTTAACTCTTCCGTTTGATGAGAATAATATTTTCCATTTTGTGGTTGTTTTACGGCAAACCTAGTTACACGACATTTCGTTATTACAATGTTTTTTTATTAAAATTACGATAAAATAAATGTGAAAATCAGTAAAAATAAATAAAAATAAAACTCATTCAAAATTTATATTCTGTGACTTATCACTTTGTGAGCAATTGAGAAGCTTAAAGATGGAAAGTATAGTTGAAGAAATAAAAGCACGCCTTCAAAGAAACGAATATTCAAATGCCCTAGAAATTGTTAGTGACCCGAAGTATGAGGTACAATTGAAAAAACATTCTTGGGATTTAATTCCTGTCCTTTTTAAAAATGTTACGAAAGAAATGTCAACAGAAAATAAGGATTTGCAAGTTTGTTGCGAGAGATTGTTGGAAGTTTTAGCGCAGAAAGCAGAGCCAGAGGAAATTGTTTTAGAGTTTCTGGAACAGATAGACAAAGCGGATTCCATGAAGTTTTGTTTTGTTCTTAAATTACTTGGGATTTCGTTGCCGCGTTGCTCTCAAAATAGAAGAGCATTTCTAGAATCCTGTCTTATTTCAATAAGAGCTTATATGGACGAGTTTATCATAAAAGATACTGACTATCTGTCTGAAGAAGAGTATTATGAAGAACTTCACCAACAAGTACCAGAAATAGTAACTGTTTTTAATTGTATTATTGAATTTTATCTACCGTTTGTTACCCAAGTTAAAAACATGAATCTGGACTATGAATCCAACGAATTAGTATTATTGTCATCAAGACTTATTCAGTTGTGTGACGTTTTTTTTTCCATTGATGATGAAATTCAGTTCTGCCCTATGAATGAAATTAAATGTAAAATGGTGAAATTGATAATCCAGCTTATTCAAGACCCTTTTTATTTGTTACAATATCTATTTCCTTATTCCTTAGAAGAAAAATCTAATACATGTAAAAAAAATGAAAGAGACATAAAAGTTGATGATTTAAGAGCTCTTTCTGATGATTTTGAATTATATAAGTCAAATGATTGTTTTTCTTCTTATGAAACCAACTACATTATTTCTAATTTAGGATATGCAGTTTTTTTTTATTCATTTTTGTGTGATGATTTCAAACATAACAGCAAAATAATTATTTACAATCCAAAGTATGTTTTTCATTCTTTAAGCTTTTTAACAATTTCCTTTTTAAGAAAAAATTTTGATAAAGTTATTAGAAAAGGATTATTATTTTTAGAGATTTTACTGAATTTACTTAATGAAAAATTGAAAAGAATAGATTTGGATTTTATATATCATGAAAAAATTTTAATGCAACTAAACAATGTGATGATTTATTCTCAAAGTGAAAGTAACCGAAAATTTGCTCTAACTTGTTTCACAAAATATATAGAAATTTTTAATTATGAAGCAAGATATTTTTTACTTTTTAATTTTCACAAAAAAGTAGAACATTCTGGTATTATGGGTTATTTGATTACCTTATTAAAAGAATATATCTCAGTTTCATTGAATTGTGCAACAAATGAACCTTTTTCAAAATATTATTCTGGGAAATTATTATTTGATTTAATAAAAAAATATTGTTTCCTAGCTAATGGTGAAAAGACTGATTTAGTTGAAAATGCAGATCAGATCATATCCTCTTTAAATTTATTTAGGTTCTTATTGCTCAGGGATAATGAGAATAAAACAAGAATTAAGAATTATTTAACAAACATAGATCAGGATTATCTAACACCTTTAAAAGTTCTGATTACTTCATCCAAAAAGTACTACGAAATGAAAATCGAGCAACATAAAAAAGGATCAGTTGCATCAGACAATATAGAAGTAACTCTTAATGGTCATCCTTTTCCTAGCTTATCAAAAGAGCAGCAAGGAAATGCCCTTCAATCATGTATGAATGCTGTAGATTTAATAGAAAGTTTGTCAAATAGAGTTTCTGAAATTGTTACAAATACTGGATGTTAAGATATTTAATAAAATTATTGATGTAAATAGTATATTTAGACTTTTTTTTTGTAATCCTCACTGTAAAGCCTTAAATTAGAAAAATGATGTCTTAGAACAGCAAATAATTTTTATATGCTATAGAAGGCCAAACGAAATTTACTAACTATAAAGTTAAAAAGGTCGATATGACATTAGTCCATTGAATAAATGATTAAGCAATAATGAAAATAGATAGTAAATTTACCTACGGTGATATAAATTATACAATTAATTAATCATCTTACATAATGGCGAATATTTAGTATGAATAAAAAAAAATTTTCATTTATTTTTGACACGATACACATAAGAACTGCATTGCTAATCTTAATCGTAATTTCATTTTGACGGTATGAATAAACAGTTTTCTTTTTTTTTTTTAAATCTAAACTAAAATGAATAATCGATGCGCCCTTTTCAGCGAAGTTCTTGAACTCTAGTAAAGCAATATGTGGGAAGCTTATTACGGAAGGCTAATTTTTCAAATTTTTTTTCCAATCGTTATTTCCAAAAACTTCAAATCCCTGTTTTCGTATAATCTTTGCCTCTTGAAAAACTTGAATTTTTATACAAGCGTGGATCAAATGCTCAGCATTTATTTAGATGAATCTTATATTTAGCCTCAGGATTGCGGAGACCGGCCCCTTCGGAAAATATTGGCAAAATAATTCGAATGGGCTTCGCCACCCAAAATGACATCGACGACGAACACGAGAAGAACGTTAAAGAAAAAATTTTAGAATCATCTTTGCCTTTCGTTATGAGCAGAGGCTGGACCTCGGCTGCCATCAGCGAAGGTCGGTTAATTAATAAATTATTTGAAATTATTTTAGATATAAGTAATACTTCTTTAAATTAAATAAAAAGAAAGTCCAACAACACTAAATGTAGTTTATTGCTCTTATTTAAAAAGTAATTTTTCAATTTTCATTCATGGGAACTTTCAGTTTTTTATCCATTGCTGTGGACCAGCTAATAATTATTCCTTCTCAAAACATTTAAGGTGCAGCTTCAATCGGTTACCCAAGTATAAGCCACGGTATGTTTACCAATCCAAGTGCAGAGCTCATCAATTATTTTAATACTAAATGTAATCGGTCGCTAAGCGAAACTTTGAAAACATCCATTACCAATAAAGGGTAAGTTCTTGACATTTTGATTTAAAAATCAAGAAATTTCTTTGCCTGGCCCGCTTCGGCTCTAATATTTTCATTAAGAAATCAGAATAAAACTTTTTGTTTAAAAAATTTTAAATTTCTTTCCGTGGCAATTTTGCTAACTTTGTATAATATATTTCTATTTTTTAAAACTTTATGAGGATTTCATGATAAAGTTAAATTTTCATTTACTGGACTCATTCATGTTTGGCACACAAGTAATATATTATAATTTATTTATATATATAAAATTATTTATAATAATTATAATAATAAATGTGTAATGAAAAATGGCAGTTAAAAATTAGTTTTCTGCCACTGTCTAAATGCACGAAAGTTGCTTTTAATAAAACTAAATAGAAAATGACAGTTAAATTAAAAAAACTGACATTAAATTTTGTCTTAAATAATTTTGATATCAATGCAATAGTTTTTCCAAATCTGTTTCTCTTTATTTTGACCATTAACCTCAGTCAAGTTGTATTCTTTGTATTGTTTTCAAAATTCAATTTGCTCGAATGTTGCTTTGACTATCACCTGTACAATTTGCAATCAAACTCAACTTTATTTTTGTATTCAGTTTACTAAAAAACTTGTGAGTTTTAACAAATAATTCCTTCAAGAATTAATTTTGTCTTCCAGTCCCGATGACACGAAAAAATTGATTGAAGGCGCTTTGCAGATGAGACTGAAGATGATAATACCCTACATTCGCAAGTGGCCCCAAGCTTTGGCTATTATGAGTTCACCAAGAAATGCTCCATTAGCTTTTTCCACATTTTCCTTGCTCATCGATGACATCTGTTACCTTTCTGGAGACAAATCGGTTGATGTAAGATAATAAATACTGAATGAAAATGAAATTAAAGACTTGATTTTTCTATCGGCCAGAATTGAAATGCATGAAACATTTTTTAATGAAAATTCAAATCAGCTATACAATTTCAAGCTGGCCGATATTTTAAACCTGAAGTAAAGATAAAGCTGATATAATAATAATAATAATAATAATAAATTTCACTTTATGAATTATAAATATATAAAATCTAAGATAAAGATATTTAAATTCTCACTGAAATTCATCGTTCTTCTCTTAGTTCAACTGGTACAGTCGTCGAGCTGTAATAGCTTTAATATACAAAACGACCGAACTTTGTATGATACAAGATAATTCAGAAGAATTCAAATATACATGGGAGTTTTTGGATAGGAGAATGAATGAAGCATTTGCACTGGATAGGATTTTACAGAATAATAAGAAAATTGCTAACACATTCATCGACGTTACGACGGCTTCCATCATTACGGTATATTAATACAATATAAAAAGTTTATATTTCATCAAAATAAATTGTTTAAACGTTATATTAAATCAATATCTTTTTTCAGATGGGAAATATCCTCGGTTTAAATTTTCCAGCAAGATAAGAAGAAAAATATATTATGATTTAGAATTTAGATTTTTTTTTCAATAATTACCAATTTTTGTTTTACAAAGGGAGTGAAAAATATTTATCTTAACTTAAATTCTCAAAATGTTTTTTAATTTTACTCCGAGATTTTCTTGTAGTCTGCAATTCAATTTTCGACAAAATTTTGGTCAACATTGTACTATATTCAATATTACAGTAATAAAATTCAGTTAAATTAAATTTGTTCCAAATTTTAAAATAATTAAACTAAGCATTCAGAAAATAGTGAATTCAGTTATTTTTGAAAAATAATTTATTTCCAAATTATATAATTTTCATAAATTAGCAAACATTAAAATCCATGTATTTACCAGGCAGTGTTGCAGCTAAAGAAACAATTATTAATTTATCCAGAAAAAAATTAAAGAATTATACTAAAGTAAGCAATCACTTTTGATATTATTTTTTCATTCAATATACAACTGCTATGTATTTATATTAAACAGACAATGTATTTTTATATAGAAAAATTTCCTTATTAAAGGTCAGGCCAAGCAGTTTGAGTTTCAATATCTACAAAATTAAAATTAAATAACTGATCCACCTCATCACAAGTTTGAGTACACATATTTGAATATAATAATGAATCAAAATCAGTTGTTTGGGTTTCAGTGGTAGAGCACAAAGTGAAAGATGAATCATCACTGCATTCAGTCAGAAAATTATCAATTTCGGTCTGAGTTTCAATGTTACATAACTTATTTATATCAAACACATTATAAGGACTAGCTTCCATCAAATACAAGCTTTCATTTTCACTAGTTAATTTTTTATTTGATGAATTTAATTCATTTAAATCTGAATCAAATTCTTTACCACAAATATTTAAATCAGAATTTGAATTAAATAACTCATGCCTGTTTGAAGTGTTAGATAACAAATCAATTCTTGTTCTCTTGCTAAATAATTCATCACCACTCAAAAATGATTTTGGTCCAATACTATTTAAATTTGTTGGGGAACATTTATCATTAAGTTTTTCAGTATTTAAGCAATCATTATCTTTCAAATAATTGGATGATATATCTTCAAATAAATCATCAACTAAACTTTCATCAGCATTGTTAATAAATTCCAGATTCTTTTTGCTATTTGGATCCAAAGAATTTCTAAATAAAATTTTAGAATCATGACTAGAAATGTTATTATTAACCATAACTATATTCAAAAGTTCCTTAGTTTGTGTTTCCATACTTTTTTTCCTCTTTTTTGAACAAGCAATTTTCAAAGGGCTTTTAAATTTTTGTTTTAGAAAATCAATGTTTGTTTGAGTCTCAGCACTCTTTTTTATATTTTTTAATTTTCCAATTGTTTGTGTTTCCTGTGAACTGTTTTGCTTCCTTTCACTCTTTATACTACTAACACTTTTTCTGATATCTTTCCATAATCTGGCACTATAAAATTCAGTCTGTATACTTTTGTCTACAACCTTTGATAAACTGCAAGGTGTGGACAATTCACTCAATGCCACAGCTGCTATATAATGAATTGGATAGGAAATATCAGATGATAATTTAGGGCATATGAATCTTTCAGATTTCTTGGATATGGTGTTTTCATTTTTATCAAGTTTCTCTATTTTCATATTCAGCTTAGTATTATTAACTGATCTGGTCTTCAAATTTAAATGTCCTCTTCCTTTTCTTCTGCAGTGAGTTAATAATGCTTCAATGGAATTATAGATTGATCCACAAGTACAGTGAAACGAACTGCCACAATTTTTTATGTGTATATTTTTAAGAGCCACAGTGGCAAATTTTTTATCACATTTATTGCAAACGAAGTTTTTAACAGCATGAACTTTAAGAAAATGTTGTTTTAGATACTTCAATTTTTTAAAATGTTTATTGGAATTTTTATGGTAAATACATAATTCGATGGGACAGTAAAACTGTCTTACTCCTTCTTTTTTGCATAATTCCTCCCCGCTTACTTTGTGGTGCCTGATTAGATGCATATTTAAATTTGAAGTTGATTTGAAAATAGCTGAACAATTTTGAGCTGGGCAACGCACTTCACTACTAACCAAAGAAAGCTCCTCCTCGGATGGACAAATCTTTTCCACTTTATTCATTCCGCTCGAGTACTTTTCATTTTCACAAATTATATTAATTTTAAAAATCAAGAAAACTTCGAATCTTAGAATTAACGATAACTAATTGAATTTAAAAAAAATATACAGCGAACAATTAAATGGCTGCTAGCTTTTAAATTACGACTATATAATCTCACAATCAGCGCCGTGAATTCCAATATTCCATAGAGCAAAAAAATAAAAAGCAAATGCATTTAATAAAAATGAATCTTGTGAAAAATTAAGCGGGTTATTCAAATACGAGAATTATCTGCTCGAGTCTAACTTGATATTTCTTTCTTAAAAAAAGTTTTTTTAAAAGGAAAAGAAATCCAAAGTTTCATTAAAAAAAAAAAGTGAAATACGAAAATAGAACTTTAAAATTACTTGAGATTTATATTGGATGTGGTGAAATACAAATTTAAAAAAATGAAATTATCTGCTGAAATTTTCAGTTGCAAAACACCCAGATTTTAATTTATCTCATTTCTATGAAAAAAATAATTCAGTTTGATTAACCCAATTAAACAATTTGACTTAAATTCCCAAAAATATATACGAAATCGTCAGAGACAATTAAATAATACTAATTTTTATTGCTTCTTTACCATAAAATAATTTTTATTTAATGTCACATAATGTCATCGTAACTCATGACATTAAATTACCACATGTAATAAATGTAAGCAGCTATTTTATTCTGACAGAATATGATTCTTTTAAATTAACCATGAATGAAAGAACAATAGATTTACAATTATGGATTAAAATTCAATGAAGAAACGAAATATTGATAATTAAGTGAAGTTTTAATAAATACAAAATGCACAATTGTTCAATAGTTTCCATTTCTTTCCTAAAATATGCTTTATATTTACATAGTAAATTTTCGTTCAAGATTGCTTGATCAAACTCAGAATCCCATACGTTTTCAACTTTTAAAAAAGCTGAACTGGAGAAGCTGGCACTTTAATCCTTAAACGAATTCCTCTGTTTAATGTAAATATTCAGTTCCAAAATAAGAATATAATTTTGGATTCCAGCAATAATTTTCTCTTTGAATGGCTTTACGTTCCGTCTAATTTCTATACTCTTCCATATTAGATGGTTCCGTACCAAAATACCTGTCTCCGAAATTACCAATTCCAGGCAAAACATGAAATTTCTCGTTGATTTCAGGGTCAAGAGCGGATGTTACCATTTTTACCTGAAATAAGAAATTCTATTAATTTCTGCACAGATATAAAAGGTTGAAAAAAAGATTCGAGATTTCATTCTTTGTGATTAATATTTTATAATTTTATCGTTAAACCAAAATACTTATATAATAAATTTGCTATGACAATAATTATAAAAAAACTATTCATGCAATCTTTTAAAACATGTTTATATATGATCAAATTCAAAGATATGTCATACATTTTCTTTTTTCTTACAAACTGAAAAAAGGACATACATTTAAACCTCAAAAACTTTATTGATCATTTCCATTTGATTATAATTTTCAATATTACTACTTTTTAATTATTAAATATACAAAAAAACCAAAAAAAATTTCATTTCATTCATTTTTATCGATTTTACATAATTGACTTTTCAATAAATAGAATAGAAAATTTTTTTTTAAATTTACAATTCCAAGCATTACATTATAAATTCTAAAATTACCTGGGGAAAAGCATAAGCGACAGAATGAACGCCAATTTCAGCCATTAACAAAGAAGCTAAAAGTATATTTTCTTCAGGTACATCATGATCCAATAATACCCTGATTGCCATTATGGCAGCAGCTCCTGTTGCTACGGTAGCATCCATTAAAATAACTTTATAATCTTTTATATCTTTCGGAAGTCTCAAATAATATAGTTCTGGTTCATCCGTTTCGTGATTTGTTTGAATTAAAATTTTTCCTATTCGAATATCTTTACATACATCTCTCACAGCTTGTTCCATGGTTTCTCCTGCTCTTAATATAGAAACACCACAAATTTTTGTTGAAGCGCATCTTTTTCCTTGGTAACTTCCGCCCTGTCAAAAAATTATAGCTCATTAATTTCGGAAGTTAACTTTTGGATTCCTGTGGAGAAAGCAAAGTAAAAACTTTTTTTATCGAGTCATTGTAATTATCATATTTAAATTCAATATTCATTTCTCAATAAGAATGTTAAATTGTGATATGAAATCCATACTATAAATCATTTACTATATAAGTTTAAATAGAATCATTAGTCGCATTTGAAATCAAATTATTTATGAACTTTTATATGTAATGGTTCCTCTTCAGTATCTTAGTTAAAAAAATTTAAATTAGAGAAAAGAGATTTAAATATAAAAATTTTTTATGTTAGGTAAAATTTCCTTGTTTTACTGCATCTTTAGAAAATTTACGTAATTGTTACTTTATAGAAAAGCTAAACAAAATATACATATTGTGAATATAAAAAAAAGATTCTAGAAAGAATCACCTGAGGAGTTTCTACAACAACTTCCTTGAAAGGAAGAAGAGACAATGAAAATTCAATCACTAGCCTTATAAGTCGTTTAGAGTAAAATATAAATTCATCTCTTGGTGTGTCCTTATTGCGTATAAATGTGTGCAGTCCACGAATTTGCGGTGTACTAGGTAATAAATGCAAAGATTTAGGCAGTGGCTGTCCAATATATGAATGAGCTAACTTTTCTCTAAGTTTAAATCCTCTCTAAAATTATATAAAAACAATGTATACAAATGAATTTAAAAATTATTAATATTTAAATAATGCGAAGTTTCATTAATTATTCTTAGTAAGTCGTTAACAAATTTTCAATTATTTTGAATAAATTTTAAATGATTGAATACTGCAAATAGAAAATTATATAACTTCGTCAAACTGCAAATTAATAAATTTGTAGCCAATGTTAAATGTAGAAAGAAAATATTTAGTACCGCTTGCAGCTGATTATGAACATGATGAACTATGAGTTCAATGGCAACTGTGTTTTCACCTCCTCTTGGAACTATTATATCTGCATGCACCATACTAGGGGCAATGTAATAATAAAATGAAGGTTTTACCATTGTCATATATTGTTTTAAAACACCTTCTAAGTCTCTGCCTCGTTGAGAGATATCCCGCTTTAAACGTCGCGCTAATCTAACATCTGCATCTGTATCCACAAAAACTTTCATATCTAACATCTGTAAGAATAAAAAAATAATTTAAATATTAAATAATGGTCCAAATGCAGAATATAAATTATAAGAAAAAGAAATAAATTATATAATTTAATGCTAATAACTATTTATTATATAAAACAAAGTGACAGAACTTCTTTTAAGTATAAGTTGAATTCACAATTGTAAGAAATTGCAAACAATATGTAATTAATAATACTGAGCATTCAAAATGTAAACTTTTCATGTATAATTTATTTTTCTAAAAAGAAAATTAATTTATGAAAATTGAGCAACATATATAATAAATGTCATTAATGAAACACTTAAAAATATTTCATGATATTACCTAAGAGAAAATCATAATAAAAGCAAAGGTTTCTGCTTTTATTTAGATGAAACATAATATTTAATAACAATATTGTATTAAAAAATGAAAGAAAAATTGATTTATTAAAACTGTATTAAATGAAATGTCTTGCAATATTCTGAGGATTAATTAAATGAAAAATTTTAGAATCAACACCTTTTTCTTAATTAATAGTTGAAATGATCTTAATCATAAAATTGTGAGACAGATAATTAAACAAATATTAAAACAAGACTTTTTCATATAACATTTTAAAAAAGTTTACTATGTTTGGATTGTATTAGTCTACCATAATGGATTCTTAATGAAACAAATGATTAATCTTGCTTTTTATATTTCATTTCCAATTTAGCATTCTTTATTAAATATTTTTGATTAAGGGTGACTCTTTGAGTATGAATTATTATAAAATATGTGTAACTGTTACATTTTTATAAGTAACATTTAATATCCAACAATCAAAATTAGTAAACCAATAAAAATTCAAATACAAAATCAATAGAAATTTATAATAGAAAATTAATAATTAACTTTTATTTCACTTGTTAATATTTTAGTTTTCATAAAATTATTTAATTAGTTTCATACAAAAAAATTTATATTTTATGATATTTCTACACATTGACTGCTAATTATAAGCTATAGTTAACAAATGAACTATTAAATTTTAACTAACACTTCATTCCTCACTATTAAGATAAAACTCTAAAATTAGGACAAGACACAATTTCATTGTCTTTTCAAAAACAGAATATAATTAAACTTTTGTTTAAAAATATTTTAGATTTTAAAATTATATATTTTTATCATTATGATCAAAATTACCTCTAAAACAGGCTGAAAGTAAAAAGCTAAAATGCCTTCAAATATAATTACATTAGCACCATACATAGTTTTTGTCCTATGTTCTCTTGAATGAGTGACAAAATTATAGATAGGAACTTCTACTTTTTTCCCATCCTTCAGTCTTTGTAAAGTCTCTATCAGCAATTCTGAATCAAATGCATCTGGATGGTCAAAATTATATTCATTACAAGCAGCTTGTTCATGCTGTTTCTCATTTAATACCTTAAACAAGCATAGGAAACATGATTAAAATTCTAACATTTAAATCATTTGATGAAATAAAATTTTTGATTTATACTTATGATGCTTACCTTGTAAAAGGAATCCATACTAAGAAGAGTAACCCATGGTACATCAAGAGATTCAATAATTTTGGCAGCCACTGTGGTCTTTCCACTTGCAGAACCACCACAAATCCCAATAATGAATGGCTCTACATGTTTACTACCATAACAATTATACCAAGGTGGTCGGCCAGCCGTATATATAGTCCTAAACTGACTGCAAATGACAGATTCTTTGGAAGTTTTTTTTGTTGAAAGTGATGTTGACGTGGTCCTTGATCTCTTTGGATGAGAAGATTTTGTTATAGAAGAAGCACGTTGAATAGGTGATGTTGCAGATTGCAGATTTACTGAGTAAAAATGGGGTTTATCTTGTATCTTATTCATATCATTTGAAAACACGTGATCTTCATTTTCTGCACCGCTATCACATGAAAATGACAAAAAAAATTTTTAAAAAATGTATAACATGGAAAAGGAAACTTGAAAATTCTTTTGGACCGAAAACCGAAGTATTGTCCATAAAAGTTTCAATCATATTTTTTTAAAATTTCTTTTAACATCTTAAGAACAAATTACAGTTTGTAAGCTCAAAAAAATTCCAGATTTTTAATTTTTTATATCTACCTTTCAGAACTGGCTGAACTAGGAGGATCAAAATGTTGCTGCAGCTTTGATGCCATTAAACAGAATGGGTTGATATATATTACTTTTTATTTTTATGAATCTAACAATAATTAAAAATTAAATGAAATTTCTCTATTGTCGTGGCTTTATAACTCTGCGTGGCTACAGATCGAAAACAAAAGCGGAATGTATATTATCTTTCAAACTTGTGGTTCAGTTTGTAAACAGTGGTTCACAGATAAGCAAAATGCCAGGTAATCGCGAAGAATATTCGGCATGTACAGGACTCATATATGTATTTAACTTAATTGTTGGAACTGGTGCTTTAGCGTTACCTGGTGCGGTAGGAGAAGCTGGTTGGTTTTTGGGTTTAGTGATGGTTTGTTTACTAGGATTAATAAGTTTTATCACAGTGACATTCATATTAGAAACTTTAGCAACTGTGAATGCTATTTCAAGAAAAGAAATGTATATTGATACAAGAGAGGAGCTGGTAGAAGATGAAGACACACCTCTGGTATCATCGTCAGAGTTACAAGATAGTAATCAAATCTTTGACATAATAGAAAAATTTGAACTTGGGGAAATGGCAACCATATTATTATCGAAACCAGCTCGTATATTAGTATTTCTGTGCCTTATTACATATCTTCTTGGTGACCTAGCAATTTATTGTGCAGTTGTTGCAAGAACATTAGCTCATGTCTTTTGTATGCATAAAACAGATGTTGCTGATTGTGATCTTAATATTTCTGATAATTCCTTGTGCTGGAAAGGCTACGATTTTTCAAGACTGACAGTATACCGAGTTTTCGTTTGTGTATTTGTTCTATGTATGGGACCATTTACTTTTTTTAATATGCAGAAAACAAAATTCCTGCAAATTCTAACTACATGTTTGAGATGGATTGCATTTATAATCATGATATCATGGAGCATACAAAAAATGATTGTAAATGGAAGAGAAGGATTTCCAGTAGCAACAAATTTATTTGGTCTTCCAACGCTTTTTGGTGCTTGTGTTTATTCATTTATGTGTCAGCATTCCATACCAGGATTGATACAACCTATTTCCCATAAATTAAAGCTGAAAAAGCTTTTAAGTATAGATTATATTTTGATAACAATGTTTTATTTGTTATTGGCTGTAACAGCTGTTTTTACATTCAAAAAAGTTGAAGCCTTATATAGTCTGAATTTTTGGTTAGATGCTTATAACAAAGATGCTCCAAAAATTCTTATAATTTTGGATTATTATTTAGTTCTCTTTCCTGTGTTCACATTAAGTACAAATTTTCCAATTATTGCAATAACTTTAAAAAATAATTTAAAAAAAATGATTTTGTCTAGTCAGGAATCAAATGTATCTTTAAGTACTAGCATTTTGTTTTCATTTTTAACCATTTTAGTACCAGTTTGTTTAGCTCTTATTGTATCTGACCTGCAAATGTTGGTTGGTGTGGTTGGTTCCTATGCTGGTACTGGTGTTCAGTATTTAATTCCTTGTTTGTTAGTAGTTGCTGCTCGAACTCAAGCAAAAAATTTTTCGTGCAGTAATCCTTATATTTCTCCTTTTGAAAGAAATATATGGGTCTATGCTGTTTATGCATGGATGACTTTGTCTTTAATATTGATAACAATAAATTATATTTATTATACATAGTTTTGATACTTGAAATTTTAATAATTAATTAATTTCTTGTATGTAGTAAAACATTAATTACTGACTGTTATTAATAATTGAAATCTGAATAAAAATGTTGATCTATGTTTAATATTGTAGTTTAATTATTTTTTGGCAACATTTTTTTCATTGTAAAGTTATGGGTTATACAGTTTTTTACACATATCATATTATTCTGATTCAGTCTTCATCAGTGCGACATTTAATATTTGTAAATTGTTTTAAAATAATGTTTCAATGAACCATTTTCAGTGAAACTTCTTTAGAAGGAAAAATAATGTAGGTTTGTTATTATTCATCATTTATCTAGAATATAAATTTTTTCAAGGCAGAAAGTCGATTTATATCAGTAAAAAATTATTTAGTTATTTATAACTTTTAAAATTACGATTCGTAATTTTAAATAAATTCGTAATTTTAAAATTACGAATTTTTAATTGCAAAATAGTCTTTGTAAAAGAAAATTTCTTCAATTGCCAGATAGAGGTAGAAATATAAAAAAAACAGTAATGGACCTAGGCAATTTATTCTTTCAGAAAAAAGAAAATTAAATCAATAAAAAATATATTTTATTATTTACCTCTGTTGGTATTTAAACAAAAATTAATTTGAAATATTTTCAATGAAATAATGAATAAGATCGTGGTGGATTAAACTTTAAAAAATGAATTCTATTATTATTAATTGAAAGTTTATTGAATATTAATGAAATATTTTAATTAAACTATTAACATTTTTCTTTTTTGGAAATAAAATTATTCACAGCCAAATTAGATAGACTTAGTTATTAAAATATTTCTCATCGGTCCTGTAGTTCAAATAGTAAAAAAAATTAATAAATTTTAACCAAAATCCAACTATTAAGTAAATTATAATGAAATTATTATTTGTAAAAGAAGTGTTCTTTATATATTTATTGCTCTCTGAGTGTAATTCAATATTGTATGAATTAGGTTCTCAGTTTATCAAATTCTATTTGGTTAACATTGACTGAAAACTGTTTATTGATCTGAATAATAAATAGCCTTATTTAAATCCAAAGGAAAATGCAATTTTTCTTGATGGATTTTAAGTTTAATTAGTCATGAGTACTTTTGAATCCAGTTTTATCCATATATATAAATGATTATATCCTTCAAAGTTATGAAAAAAAATTTCAATAGCTTTGGATAATATATAATAATTACAGCGACATTTTGCAGAATTAGATAAAAAATATGATTTTGTACATTTATATTTTAAGATGATTTATAAAAATTTGAAATATTTATGAATGAATGGAATCGAATTTATCATAGTGAATAAGTCAAAAAAATAAAACCTATAAAAAGCTAACTCATTCTCCAATTAATGTGAGACTTATCAGCCTGTTTTGAAGTAAAAAAAACTTAATAATTTTTATTTGGTGGTGAATAAAAAAATACTTATATAGAAATAAAAATTTTTATTTAAATAATTGTTTCATGCAATAAAAAGAAGAAAAGATAGAAACAGAAACTGAACCAAGACTTTTTTATCCATCATTTAAACACTAAGTTAGAAGTGAATGACATTCTATTTAAATTATATTATTTAGGAAAAAATATTTCTAAATCGATAAAAAGATCAGCTGTATTAAACTGATAACTTTGTAATAATAAATTTGCTCCTATTTAAATTACGATATTTAATAAAAATAAAATAATTGAATTAGGTTATTCTATTAAAAAGGGTTATGATAATAGCAAAGTAATATTTATTTTTTAAAGTTTCTTGCAAAAGTTAGCAGTAAAAATGATTATGCTCTGTTAAAAATGTATGTATTAGCTAAAGGTTTTTGCTTTTCATAAAAATAAATTTTTTCATTCATCCTTAAATAAGCAATTAACGTAAGACTTAAAAAAAGTTATAAAGCTAGCAAAAAATTTTTTCAAAATGGCATTTATAAAATATATTTTTTTTACTATAGTTTTTGTGTATTACTTATTAGATTTTAATAAGTTTCTCGTGCAAATAGCGAGGAAAAATTAATATAAAAGGAATGAAGGATTGTTATTGGTCTACAAAACTATCAGGAAATATTGGGACATACATTTAATCGAAATACTATCTCCAGATTTATCTAATCTGTTAAAGGACTGGGTTAAAAATTTGTTAAAGTGGATTTGAGATTAATTTTTTAAGATTTGAATATTGAATTCTTTTCGACACAGACGCGCAGCTTGCTTCTTAAGATTTATTTATTTTTTTTATATGATTATTACCGAAATACTAAATTCGGGATTTATTTAGCTTTTCCTTCCCACTACTGTTTGAAATAAATATAGTTCAGTTTCATGAATGTGAGAAACAAATTTTCTGCAATTATTGCTAAAAGAGTAATAATTTAAAATTTATTCAATTCACAATACCCTTGTCCGATTTATAACATTAAAAAATAATCTCGGCTTTCATATTTTAATGTTTTAATAAAAGACATTTGTACTAGCTTCGTTCTCACAATCTTCGCACTAAAGAATTAGATTGTTCTTATTTTGTAACCTATTTTTTAAAAATATGCAATTAATAATTACATAGATTATTAAAATTTAAGTAAAAATCGTAATTTTAATTTGGAAAATTTTAACATTAAATAAAAAACCGAAGATTGATGATGAGGTAAGAAATTTTCATCTATTTTTGTTTGCAATTGAAGAAGAAAATTAGTTGCTTAGTTTGCAAAGAATTAGTGAGTGTAGCTAAATAATAAGATGTTTATTGACTATTAATGAAGAACAGTTGTCATACTTCAGAAGAAAAATTAAGAAAATACATGTACAATTTGATATTTTGAAAGTTTTTGGGTTTTTAGGGCTGCATAAATGGAAACAAAGACGGTATTGAAGCACTTCGCCATTTTTTCAGTTGTTGGCATATCAGTTGATCAATCAATTTGTGGGATTGTAGGTTTTTATTAAGGAAAGCGAAAACAGTAATATAGAGTAATGAAGGTAAAAAGAAAATAAAAAAAATTTTTTAATTAGCTGTAAATCTGCTGACAAATCAAATAAAATAAGCAGATTCTAGAGAGGGGATGCTGTGGAAGGGAAACTGCTTGCCTAGGTTGAGGGAAACAATATATTATGGTTATATATATTAAAAACTAATATAATTAGTTTTTAAGAAAAGATCCAGGTGAGATTGAAACATGTCTTCATCCTGGTTTAGATAATGACATGCTTTACTATCACGAGGCCTCTGTGACAAGCAAAAGAGGAAGGCTTTGTGATAAAGATATGCAGGCAGACTTTGGTATGTTTGGCAAGAGTCGATGTTTAGAGCTTAACAAGGCAAAGATGGCAAGGTATTTTTTGAAGCAAGTTGAATACAAAGAATGTGATTAGTTTGATTTAAACTTTAACACATTGACCGACATTCTATAAATGTCAGAGAGGATTAGAAAATCGGTTGGGTTCTTAAACTGAGGAAGAGGGAGATTTATGTAGTGGTGGTGAAAATGTAAATATTTTTCTTAAAGTCGGAAATACAGAGGTCTGATATATGAATAATTTCTTTTGTATTTGGGACAAGAGTATTATAAACGAATGTATTTCAAAGGCGAAACTGCATATGTTGTCGTGGGAAGATTTTTACGAGATTGTGGTTGGAAAAAAGATGGATTTGGGATTAAACTAATTTGAAGAGATTGGTGTTAATGGAAAGTTTTTGGTCCGATATTTTGAGTGAGAATTTATAAACAATAAGCAAAGAGTTAAGTAATTGCAGATTTTGGCTTAAGTTTTGAATGAAAGGTTAAACATTTTCGTTATATTCGATATTAAAACCCAAAAATACTTGAATAAGATATAAATAAACCATTATCAAGCGATATGCGGCAAATATTGTTATTGTAGTAGTATATAATGTGAGTTTACAATATATATATATATATATGAATTTTTTTATCATAAAATTTTTTTTTCAACAGCAATTAATGTAAAAAAATAATTTTCTTTAGTTGTAATGCAATATGAAGATTATAAAAAAATAATTTAAAATTTGTTTGTTTTTCGAGACTGTTACCAGTGAATATAATTGATGAGTTAATAACGATCTTATATGACGCAGTAGCAAGTTTATTAAAATAACCTGACATTTAAAAATCAATTACAAAATAATATTTTGACATATTTTCTTGTTTGAATAATTAAAAGCATAAAATTAGAATTGCTCACTTTCAAAGATATTATAGTTAAATTAAAATAAACAGAAAATCTATTAGACGAATATTTTTTATTTATTTTAGTAAGTTTTATTTGAACTTTTTACTTTCAAATTGGACAAATTGCCACTTTTATGCAAGTAAAATAATTAATTTTCAGAATAATCTATTTTTAAAGATAAATATCAAGAAGTCAGCATTCTCATTATTGTTTTCAGTATATTAAGTTAAGAACGTGCTTAAATAAAAGAAATTATGTTTTATTATATTAAATATATTTAATTAAATCACACAATATGCTTTAATCTATATACTGAATTCATATTCAAGTCATGATATTAACCAAACTTATAAATTTTTTTATAGTTATAGGAAAATATAAAAATCTACATGAATAATCTATAATATAATAAAACAGTTTAAAACTATTCATTATTATAGCTATATTGGCTGTAGCTTTTATATTTTGATTGTACTTTAGTATATTAAGATTAATGAATCATTACTTAATTTGTAAGTCGCTTGAGGTAAGTTCTAATGACAAGTATATTTAAGAAAATATCACTAAATAAAGTTCTTCTAATTGTTTAATTATAATATAATTCGATAAGACTTTTTTAGTTTTAACCTTGCCAATAATTAAATGAATGATAAGAACAGCCATTTTTATCGACGGTGGTGCCGCTTGCGGATTGTTTTCGAATTAATAAAATAGAAAATAGTGGAAAGCACAATAATAGTTCTTTGATTATTTGCTTTAGCGTGGGTGTAGATGTTTTCAAGGATCGTTTTGATGCTTAAACCTGCAAATTAGTGAAAAGAAATAACAAAAAATGTGACTAAATTTCGAAAAGAATATTTATGTGGGCTGAAACCTTATGCTGTGGAAACAAACTGTATTATTTTTCTGTTAATGTTGCCTGCATTGTTAGGCAGTGACTTCCCAGGCAGATCCTTATTGTTACAATAATTCGATTTTTCTCTTACTTAAAAGTCATATCAGCTTAATTTTGATTAAGTTTCACAATATTGAACGGGTAAATAAATGTTTTCAAAATATTCCGGGTATAATGTTGTCGGTAATTAATGATCGACGTTTGCGTCTTGACTCTATTATGGAAGTCGGATTAAGTGGTGGTGGAAAAATTGATGTGAATTTTTTGCTGTCGAATCATATGGAAGTTCAAAAAACCTACCATAAGTAATCAATTTTTTTTTCAAAATTGACATAAAATGTCCTTTTAAATTAATATGAAACAAATTCATTATTACGGAAATGTATTGATTCCGACGGAATTGATTATCTTGTGCTGCATAAAATCGTTTTATTTCTTTTCTATTGACGAATAAAATCCTAAAGAAGAAAATTCAAGGTAAGTCATCATTAATGAACAAAATGAGGGTGTGTAAACAAATAAAAATGAAGTGCAACATATAATACGTGTGCATATAATCGTATCTGCTAATACAGTTTTGCAATAAGATGACCCACCTTTACAAGAATTGAAAAAAGTTATTAATTGCAGTTTTATTAGAATTTTCAGACAACTTTTTTATTTAAGGCATTTATAAAATAATTTCTTTTTTAATAAAACTATAATTTTGAAAATTCATATTTTTCAGTTTTGGTATGCCTTTGACATAAATTCATTAATTTTACATTCTCACTGATATTGAACTGGCTATGAAGGCCATGATGACAATATTACTTGTAATAAAATTTTACTTTTTTCTTAATAACTATTAAAATATTTTTTTTTAAAAACTTCTCTTTTTAGTCTTATTTTAATGATGTTTCCAAAATAGTTTTAACATTTGAAATTTATAATATATAATTTTCATATTTATTTTTATTATAATTTTTCCTTATTCAATTTTATTCTTCAAAAAAACTGATCAGTTACTGATTTATACTTCATTAGCCTAATAATTTATCCTTTTTAAAATTTCATAATATATAAAATTCTTATTTATTTGATAAAATTAAAAAAAGATCAAAATAAGAAATAAAACTCTGATTAAATATATTGAATGTGAATGTTTTTTATTATAAAAGTTATAGTTTTGAATTACATGAAGATTTGGCAAAGAAGTTTCAACAAATTGTACCATTCATTTTTTAAATGCTAATCTGCATTTATAATCATCAATTCTCTTTCCTTAAAATTATAATACTCATAATATGCAATATTTGAATTAATTTTTTAATAAAAAATTAGATATTGAATTAATAAAAAAATTATAGACAATAATTTATTAAGAATATTCTAAGAATACAATTAAATTCATATGTTAATGGATATATTGTACTATAATCACTGGATTACCTCACATTTTTAATTATGATTTGTATGCATTTCTTATTTATTTTATTTAAAATAAAAACTTTTTAAGTAAATCTTAAATCAATTTTATTGAATTTTTTTTTATTCAGTGAAAATTACTTTTACTATAATTTTTTTTAATAAATTATAAGAGACATATTTTATTGACATCTTTGTGAGATTTTGTTCAGATGGCTACTTCATATATTCTCAAAATGATTTGCATTTTTATTATTATGAAATTTTATTCTACATATCTAAGGCTCTGTTGAAAAATTGTGGAAAATTACCATGAGTTGAATATTTTAAAATATAATAATGTTTCATCATCTTAAACATAATGATAAGCAATTTTCATTATATCTTTTTTATAAGTTTATTTTATGATTTGTTGATTTGTAAAATAATAAAAATTAAATAATGAAAAATTGGAAATAAAAATTGTGAACTTATATGAAAATACAATAAATACATAAAGTTAGATAAAATAAAAAAAGAGGTACAAAACATTTATTTTTTGAGAAAAATAAGCAGAAAATAGTATTGGAATGTATTAAATTTGGAAATGAGAGATGATTATGCCATCATATATGATATAACGTTTTATATTTATGTATGATAAATGATATGATATGATGTATTTATATTTATATATATACATATCATATATGATGAAACATGATTGTTTTGATCAAAATATATATTGTTCAATATGGAATATTATTAAATTTATTTGGAAACATGAACCAAATAATTTGTAATATAGGTTTATTTTTAGATTCAAAATAAAAAATCATAAGAATAGTTTTTTTTAATATGTACTAAAAGAAAAATTAATAAATATCAACAATTGTGAAAAATATTTTTTGGAATAAATAAGTTAATTAGATATTGATTATTGATAATAAGATAAAAAAGGGTTAATTTAAATATTTAAATCTGATTTTCATGAGCTATAAATAAGATTATGTTCAACAAAGACGGATATATAACATGGTTTAATAATCTCATAAAAGGCTAGATCTTTAATATTTGTTTGATCATATTTTTTTTTTCAATATCAAGTTAGGAAAAAGCTGTGTTGAGCAATTAACTATTTACAGCCTGATTTCTCGTCCTGCCCGTTTGGAAGAATACAATTTTTATTATTCCTCTGATTTACTCCCATTGATTAGTGAATTTTAAATATGTTTCAGATGGATGACAGTAGCGGAGTGGATATTTGCAGAGTCTGCCGTTCTGAAGGGCTGCCGGAGCGACCCTTATTTCATCCATGCATTTGCACCGGTTCTATAAAGTGGATTCATCAGGAATGTTTGGTTCAGTGGATGAGATATTCACGAAAGGAATATTGCGAACTTTGCAGCCATCGTTTCTCTTTTACGCCGATCTATTCACCAGATATGCCGCGTCGTCTGCCATTGAAAGATGTTGCCAGAGGCCTTCTTTCCAGCATAACAACAGCTCTTAAATATTGGTTCCATTACACTCTGGTTGCTGTGGCTTGGCTCGGTGTGGTTCCTTTAACAGCTTGTAGGATTTATAGGGGTTTGTTTTCCGGATCTCTGGAATCGGTGAGAGACCTACTTACCTTATGGTTATAATTTGACGAACATGACATTAGAATACAATCTATTCAAATTGTGTTGAATCTGAAAGTTTCATTTTCAATTCCAGCCTTTTCATATCACTTAGAAAATTTCTTAGAGTCGAATGAAATTTAGTACATAGCAAGATCTATTATGGTTTGAAAAAATTATTTAAAATATATTTGTATTGCAGATTATAACGCTACCGTTTGACATAATTAAGATTCAGAACATACCCTCGGATGTATTTCACGGATGTTTTGTTATAACTTGTACCCTTTTTGCTTTTGTGGGTATGGTTTGGCTTCGCGAGCAAATTGTTCATGGTGGAGGACCGGATTGGTTAGAACCTGAACAAGAACAAGCAGAACAGGAGGAACCGAACCAACAATTTGAAAATGATAATTTACCTTTGCAAGAAGTCGCAAACTTGGTGCGTCAACCAACTGAATTTAACAATGATAATAATAATAATAATAATAGCAACAATAATAATGTCGATAATAACAACGCTCGTTATGAAGCTAATGATTTACAAAATGGTATCGAAATGAATAACAGCAATGAAAATGATGCAAGAGATGAAGGACTTGTCGCAGTACCTACTAGCAGCACCGATGCAAGTAACAGCGCAGTTGGGAATGATAGCAATCAAAATTTTGAACATTATGCAGATCAACACAATCAGGAACAGGTGAAAAAAGCATCAAGTAATAATTTTGCAAGCAGCAGTAATGATGGTGACAGTAATGTAAACTGTGGAAACAGCTATTTGAACAATGACGCTGAAGTTGATAATAATGAATATGTTAATGATTCAAATGGTGAGGTCGAAGAGCCAGAAATTAATGTTCACGCTGAGAGCTTTGAGGAACATGATAATTTTAATCAAGGACCCGACGCTGATTTGGAGGTAAAAATTTTCATTTCAAAAATCGAATATCTTAATAATCATAATTATAATATTGTAGTAAAATCATAAAGATGATCTGATTATGAAATTTCTTGTTAATAATTACTGACGTGTTTAATTAAAAACATTGTATTCGATGCTCTTAAAAAGTCTGGCATAGTTAAATTTGATTATTTATAAAAATTTTCAAAAAGCATTTGGGAAAAAAAAATTAGACAATGTTAAGCGGGTAGTTTAAGAAGAGATCTTATTAACTGGATGATTGTAATTTTTTTTATATTATTTTACTTTTAAATTGTACACTCACTAAACTCAACATTTTTTAATAAAGATGTATTTTTTTCATAATTAGGTTAATGGAAATATTGAACCCGTAATTGAAATTCACCATGGAGATGGCATTGAGGGAGGCATGGGAGGTCAAGATGATGGCAACTGGAATCCAATTGAATGGGATAGAGCTGTTGAAGAACTGACTTGGGAGAGATTGTTGGGTTTAGATGGATCCTTGGTAAGATTTACTCCTTGTATATTATATCATTTAATTTAGAATCTTTTAAAGTATTCATAACAATATTTAATATTTTAATTGTTTTAGGTTTTTCTGGAGCACGTTTTTTGGGTTATGTCACTTAACACATTATTTATTATAGTATTTGCATTTTTGCCCTATCATTTTGGAAATTTTGCAATTAAGGGCTTGGGATTACGTGAAGGAACAGGTAGCACACATTTCGAGGGTTTAATAACTACTCTGTGTGGTTATTGCATCATAGGACTTTGTTTGGTGATTCTTCATACATTTGCTAGCTTGTTAGGTCTCCAAAAGTCAAAAAGAATTTTGGGATTGTGCTATGTAATTGTGAAGGTAATGAATCTAGTAAAATATTTTTTTTTGAAAATATATAATCTTAGTACGTGAAATATATACCTTAATAATTAGTATAAATATAAAATGTTAATTAAACTAGGATATCTGTATATCTAATTCTGATTAGATTTAAAATTGATTTAGAATTCCTTTATAGTAAGAAATAGATTGTTAGAGTACATTAGATATTTATTCCTTTGGTTAAACACTTTGTTTCAGGTTTCTCTTTTGTCAGTAGTAGAAGTAGGAGTTCTTCCTTTAGTATGCGGCTGGTGGCTCGACATTTGTTCGTTGTCAATGTTTGATGCAACACTAAAAGATAGAGAAACCAGTTTCAGACTTGCACCCGGCACTTCCATGTTTATTCATTGGCTTGTCGGAATAGTCTATGTTTATTACTTCGCAAGTTTTATAATTCTCTTAAGAGAGGTTGTTAGACCTGGCGTCCTATGGTTTCTTGTGAACTTAAATGATCCGGATTTCAGTCCAATACAGGTGGGTTAAAATTATATTTTAAATATTTAAAAAATATTGATTAGATTAATAATCATTTTACTTATTAATAATTTTCATTAAATAATTTTATCAGTAATGAGTTTTTAATTTTTTTACCATTTTGTAGTTCATTTAAATTTGTCACGTCTAATCCTGCTTTTTTGAAATTTTGACTTTGTCTTCTAAAATTTTAAAGAAAAGTACTTAAATATTAAAATTATTCCTTGAAGTTAAACTGTAAGCTACAATTTATGAGAAATCTTTGTTTATATTACATTATTAATTAGCATAACTAAAAATAAAATATTGGATAAATTTTAGACAACTAAGCCAATTTTAGAGGTTAAAAAAATATTTAGATTGAAAATTATATATAATAGAAATAGTTTTAACTAAGAAATTGCCATATACGAAATCGAAAAAGCATGTTTAATTTTTGATCAAAAATATTGATGATTGTAATATAGCATTTTTTTAAATTCTAAGAACACTCTTAAAAGCAGTGGACTTTTTTGGGATAAAAAAGAAATTTATTATGCATTCCTAGTTTATATAAGAAAAATAATTTATAGTAATCTAGTTTTTCCCTTGACTTGGATTTGGTTTCTTTAGTTTTTGTGACATGAAATTAAATTTTAAAGCAACTAAAATTTTTTTGGAATTTCTTGAAAATTTAAATTGCCTAAGATTTAAATTAATTTTAACTTCGGTCAAATATTTTAAAGGCTTCTAACATAAAAACTTATTTTTAGGAAATGATTCATACACCAATTGTACATCACATTCGGCGATTACTGGTATCTTCAATAATATTTGGTTCAGCTATTATATTGATGCTTTGGATGCCAATACGAATAATTCGTTATATATGGCCTAAGTTTTTACCTTACTCCGTGTCTTTGCAAATTGAAACTCAAATGAGCGAGCTTTCTTTAGAGCTAATGTTACTCCAGGTACATCACAAAACACTAAAATTATTGAAACCGTAAGATTTTTTTAATCTTGACTTAAATATTAAAATAATTAAAGTTTTAATATAAAGTAAATGGTTATTAAACTTTCTGAAATATAAATTGATCATGTATTTTAATTAAACTTTGAATAGGTAATACTACCAGGATTGTTGGAGCAGTCTCACACTCGTGTTTGGATGAAAAATTTAATAAGACTATGGTGCAAATGTGCGGCTTGGGTTTTTGGCGTTCATTCTTATCTTCTTGGTGAAGAAACAGAGCAGAACGGAAACGCAGAACAAGCAGAGAATAATGCCGATAATAATCAGAATAATATATTTAATGGTTTAGGAGCAGTTCATCAAGCACTTTTGCCAAGAGAAGGACCCATTGATGTACAGTCCTATCAAAGACCATCTTGGTTCTTTGCCCGCTTAATAGGTAACTTATATGTAAAAAAAACTATTGACGTATAAACTGATACATGAAAGTATTTAATTTAATATTTTTTCGAATGATTTTTAGGCCTCTTAATCGCAGTGTGTTTCTCTCTAGTCATTGCAAGTGTAATAGCATTAACTTTGCCTGTATGGATCGGACGTCGTATAATGTCTTTATGGCTAGTTGGTACCGCTAATCCTCAGGCCTCAGTAAATCCAGTTTCAGGAGTTGTGGAGGAACCTTCAGAAAGGATTCATGAATTGTATACTGCAGCTTCTGGTGTGCATCGATTTATTTAATTAAATAAAAAGATTCATTCTTAAACGAACTCGTGACGTTTAATTAGATATCACTTGCTAGTTATCTTTAAGAGAAAAGTTGTTTCATTTTTTGATCACTTGAAAATATTCAAA
Organism: Ricinus marginatus; assembly: GCA_028565995.1. Taxonomy (NCBI): domain Eukaryota; kingdom Metazoa; phylum Arthropoda; class Insecta; order Psocodea; family Ricinidae; genus Ricinus; species Ricinus marginatus. Next base: position 1,180,628 of record JAOWBB010000005.1, read on the forward strand.
TAATTGAAAAACTACATCTGATATTTATGATTTTTTAAAATAATTTACGATAATTCGAAATTAGAGAAAAACATTATAATAATTTTTTTTCAGGTACATATTTATGTTGGTTAGTTGCTAGGGCCATAACCATTTTACGTAAATTGGTTCCTCAAGGTAGAGCCGCAATTTTGGACACTGAGAAATTGTGGCAGTGGTGCTTTTGGGGAACAAAATCTTTAATTGCATTCACCTTCCTTTTGGGGATTATTCCGCTCTTGTTTGGATTATTACTGGAATTTGTTGTTGTTGTGCCGGTTCGAGTCCCACTAAATCAAACACCGGTGTTGTTTGTTTGGCAGGACTGGGCCTTAGGCAAGTAGTCAATAAAAATTTTAACTAATGCGAGGCCTTACGATTGATTTCCTGGTCATGAGACTTGACTATAAATATGAAGTAAAGTTAACTTTTTCAAACCTAAATAAATTGCATGAATCATTAAAATTATTTATCCTTTTTTTTATTTTGTAGGAGTTTTATACACGAAGATTTCTTGCGCGATGATCATGATGGGTCCTGATTGGAGGATGAGAAGAGCGATTGAAAGAGTTTATCGAGATGGGATACGAAACATGGACCTGCCATTCATTTTGTCAGATTTGGTTATTCCTGCTACGACCCTTTTCAGTCTCGCATTAGCGATACCGTATGCTGTAGCTCATAGCATCATACCACTTATCGTGTCGAATCTTGAGTCAAGAAACATTATAGCAAGGCTTCTATATCCATTCGTCTTAATAGCTTTCATTTTGTCGGGCTTAGTAGCGCTTCAAATCAGGCAATTCAAGAAACTCTACGAGCACATCAAGAATGACAAATATTTAGTAGGAAAACGTTTGGTTAACTATGATCATAGAATAAGTAAAAATTCTGACGGTTTTTGAATTTCATCGCCATTTCCATATTAGTGGAAAGTAAAACTGACTTAGTGAATTCTTCGGCGAAGATATGAGTAAAACTAAACGTAATTTGAAAACGACATTGCTTGAAATTCGCTTTTTTTGAAAGCTTATGTTTTAGACGGTAAAATGTCAAAAGCTGGGAAAAATGAAAATAAACGAAAAACGCGGGAGAAAAAATGAGTTTCATATGGAAATTCAGTTATGACTGTTAGATAACAGTGTAAAAAATTAATTCGCTTGAAAATTAAATTTTTCAAAAAAATTATCCATTTAATTTTACTTTACAATGTAGGCAAGCGATGTAGATCAGTGTTAATATCGCTACAATTATAGATCGTTTTATTTTGAAGTACAATTTAAAAAAATGAATTAAGTAAATTTAGTTTTCAATACTATATTAAATGTGAAAAAGCTATATTAACTTGTTTCTTGTCAATCGTTAAATGTATTTGTCTTTGCAATGCATGTTTTGCGTGTTATTTAATTCCATTCCGTTAATTTGGAATTTCCCTTTCATCAAAAGTTTTTGCAATTTTATGTTTTCAATTTAAAGTTCCTAAAGGATTCGAAAAATTTAAAGTTTTAAATATGAGCAATTAAATCAGTAGCCTAACATTCAGAGGTCTTGCCTGTTCAAAAAAAAAAATGCTTCTTAAGAAACTCCCCTTTTTCCTAACTTTCCGGATATTTTTCCTAATTCTGCCTCTTAATATATTAAAACAAAATTAGTATATAGGTGCTTCTGATTTCTATGAAATTTAATTAGAAAATAATTTAATTGGAATCTTGTGAAGTTTCTTGGCCATGAGGTACAAGAAAGTAATTTTCAAAGACTATGTAGGTTATAACTCATAATGACATAAATATATAACTTTTTCTCTTTGATTTTATTGGTTATAAATGATATTGAATTATAGATTAAACAGAAAAGTGAACAATATTGTTTTAATTAAAAATTATTACATCTAAAATTAATTTGATTGAAAATTAATATCAAAATTGGTAAAAGTAGTATTTAATAAAATTTTTCTTCTTAAGTTAAACTGTTAAATTTAAATTTTATTTGTATTCAGTGTATTTCTTATTTTATTTTTAGTCCAAAAATTTAAGAACCTCTAAATTAGAGTGAAAATACTTTACACAGAAAAATGCATATATTGTTTATTAATGTATGAATAAAAGAATTACTTTATTACATTAATAAATATATTACTTTATTAAATACAACTTAGACTTGATTAAATGGCTAATATTTTTGCTGCAATCTAAGTTCAGAGCCAAATGGAACAGAATATTTTTCTTTATTATTCATTCAGTGAGAAAATTTTATGTTCAGTTAAGATTTTGAAAGTCTCTTGACAACATATTCAGGCTGCAATGAAAAACAATGAGAATATTATTTAAAAATAATGAAATGAATTTGCTTACTTAATGTAAATCATAATTTTTTTTTTTGTAGTGATACATCTATAATGAAAAATAAGAAATAGGAATATTATGATTAAAGTTAAATTTTAAGATCAAATATAAATGTAATAGCAACTTGAAAAACAATTTACAATTGTGCAAATAATTTATTTACATAAGGATAATAATAGTGCAGCTCTATGCTGTAAAAAATCAGTTTTATCTAATTATGCTTTTTATCATATTATCAAATTACTTAATTATTACAAAAACTTACTTCTACAAACCATGGACTGTTTGGTTTAAATATAATTCTTGAAAAGTAAGACATAGAAGAAACTGGTGAAATTGCATGTAAATGAAGATGAGAAACTGAATGGAATGGTGGCCAATGAAAACCAAATCTAAAAAAGAAATTTTTCTTCAATTATTAATTAATTTTTACTTATTTATTTTCATAATTTTATATATTATTAATTATGAAATTTTCCATAAATCTTAATTTGTTTAAAGACAAAACTGGCAAAAAAACAAGCAGATAATTAGACATTTTACATATATATATTAATATATATGATCATAAGTTGAATGTTGATGTATACAGTGATATATGATTAAAATTTGAAAATAATAAAAAATGTTTTAGTAGAAAATTGTAAATTAAATTATTTGATTAATTTTGAGTGAATAGTAAATTCACTATAATGAAATAAGGAAAACCATTATTGTCATTTTGTCATAATGTATACTGTCATTTTACCAAGTTTATTTAATATATGTAAAAAGTTTTGAAACATTAAAAAAAGATCTTATTTAAAGCCAAACAGTTTATAAAATATAGGTAAGTATAATTATGATTATAAAATGAAAATAATTCAGTAATTCATTTCATAGTTACACATTCTTAAAATAGCTTAAAAAATATGTTTCAAAGATAAAATATAAAATAGGAATCAAATTAATTAATTGGATTACATGAAAATTCATTTTTTACAAGACAATAATATGATAAGCTATTTAAAATGAGCGATAGATCTGTTTGCAGTTTGTAAACGAGTTTCATAACTTAACGAATGGAAAAATTTATTACCTAGCATCATTCATATCAGCTCCACTCTCTCTCAGGATCTTGGATCCAAGTTCAATTAAATTCTGAAGTAACAGAAGATGGTCCTTAGTCAAATGTTTAGCATCTTGAATGTGAATTTTGGTTACGACTAAATAATGATATTTCGCAGCTGGTCTTATGTCGGGAAAAACAACAAAATCTGAATCTTTGTAGACGATTTTTGATTCACGTTTCTCATTATATATATCACAAAAGATACAATTTCCGGGTGACATAAAATTAAATTAAGATTTATCTATTCACTAATGGAAGATCTTTTCTAAAGGGCCCTGAAAATTACACTTCAAATGGACTGCCATGCTTAAGATTTAAGCTTGAATACTACGCTAAGCATGAGTATGGTTTAAGTTATTCTGCAAGAACGGTTTGAAATTAAAAATTTTAACTTAAATAAAAATACTCCACGATGCCTCCTAAGGGCAAACAGCAGGCTCCTAGCAAAAAAGCTGAACAGAAGAAAAAGGAAAAGGTTATTGAGGTACGTAAACTAAGAAATTGATATCGATTTTCCACTACAAATTGATTTTAAATTTTTAAATTATTTGACTCTAACAGGAATATTCCAATCATATTTCTGAAGATTCAGAACAGAATTTCTGGGTTTCATAGAAGTTTTGTGTTTCTGGGTTTTTGAAAAGCAAATGTTTTGAAATACATAATTTCGTTTATGTATTTTTTTATGCATATGTTAATTGTTTAGCTCATATATCAGTGCTACACTATTTATAAATTCAATATCTTGCCAATAGCTTATTTTATTAGATAAAATTGTAAAGAAAAATCGTGTGATACAATAACAAAAGAAGTAGTAGAAAATACAATATACAATCTTGCACTTCTTACTTCATTATTAATTGTGAATATTTATCAGGATAAAACTTTTGGATTAAAAAATAAAAAAGGAGCAAAACAACAACGATTCATTCAACAAGTTGAGAAACAAATAAAGACTGGAGGAGTCCCACCAAGAAAGCTGCAAGATGAGAACCAGAAAAAAATGGAAAAGGAAAGGAAAGAGCAAGAAAAAAGAGAAATGTCACTTCTTTTTAAACCTGTTGTTTCACAACAAATAGAAAAAGGTAAATCAGTGGATTTTTAAATTAATTCATTTTCTAAAATAAAACCTTAATGTGTTTGAAGTAAAAGTATTCTCTATCAGTGCTTTTGGATGTTTAAGTAATTTTTTCAATTCACAAGTAGAATTCATATTTAAATTCATTTTATTTTCTGAATTATTTAGTTATCAAACTGTAAGTCACACTTTTATGAATTTTTCCTGCTAAAAAAACTTAGTCTGTACTTGCCATGTTGATATTTAAAAAAGTATACAACCTTTTAATATATGATCAAGTCATAATTATAACTTTATTTTAACTATTATATTTTAGGTACTGATCCCAAATCAGTGTTGTGCTCCTTTTACAAGCAAGGGCAATGCTCTAAGGGAGATCGATGTAAATTCTCTCATGATTTAAGTGTTGAGAGAAAGGTAGAAAAAAGAAGTATATATGTTGACATGAGGGATGATGACAATATGGATACTTGGGATCAAGAAAAACTTCAAGAAGTTATTGGAAGAAAACATGGAGAAAGCAATTCCAGAAAGCCTACTACAGAAATTGTTAGTAATAATGGAATTACAATTTATACATGTTCCTTTTATTTTAATTAAAAACTTACCTATTATGATTAAATTTATTTTAAAAAAATATTATGTAAGTATATTCTATAACATTGATAATTTATTTTTTGCAGATATGTAAATATTTTTTAACTGCTGTTGAGAAAAGTAAATATGGCTGGTTTTGGGAGTGTCCAAATGGTGACAAATGTATTTATAGGCATGCCTTACCTCCTGGATTTGTTTTAAAAAAGGATCAGAAAAAAGAGGAGAAGAAAGATGAAATCTCAATAGAGGAATTAGTTGAAAAGGAAAGGGCAGCTCTAGGAACCAATCTAACTAAGGTCACATTAGAAACAATGACTGCATGGAAGAAAAGAAAACTAAAAGAGAAAAAAGAACAACTCATAAAAGAAGAAGAAAGGAAGAGAAATGATTACAGAGCTGGTAGAAATATTGGAGTGAGTAAAAAGAGCAATATATTTTGTTTAAGGCCATATTTGATTAATAATATTCAAAAAATATTTTTTAATTTTTTTGAATTAATTATAAAGCTTTAAGGTTGATGTTATAAATTATTTATTGGATTATGCAGCTATCTGGCCGTGAAATGTTTTACTTCAACCCAGATCTGGCAGCCAATGACCTCATGGATGAAGGAGATGAAGCTTTTGATTCCTATGCAAGAGAGGAAGATGAAGAAGAATTTCAATATAAAGACATTGAACTGGAGGCTTTGGAAGCTGGGGCAACAGAAGCAGATGGAACTGGAACAATTTGTCCAGAAAATAGGTTCGCCAATCTTTCAGCTTTGTCAAATGGATCTTCTGAAAATTCAGGTATTTGTTTTTTGCAAAATTTATGATTCTAAAAAAATTGTATTCCTTTATTCATTTTCTTATCTAAATCCGCTATTTAAAATATATTAAAATATTTTAAATCTTACTGTATTTTGTTTACAGCTTCTAAGCAATCTGGATTGGCTGAAAGTGTTGCAGTTGCGCCAATAAATGAAAATCTGTTCTTGGATGATGACGTTGATGATGAAGATTTGCTTGATATTGTAGATCAATTAGACAATGTAAAAGTTAATGTTTCAACATTATAGTAAATCAGTTCCGATTGGTAACATGATTTTGTACAGAGATGATTCAAAAAATGAATAAATTATTTTGCTGGAGAAAGTTGGAAAAGAAAATTTTTTTTTCTGTAGAATCAAACGTGTCATAGCTTACTTAAATAAAAAAACGATAATTTAAATATTAAAATTTAAAAAGGTAAAAGTTTTAACTTTATAAAATATTTGTACATGGCAATTATAACTCTAAGAATTATATTACTTGAATGCATTGGATCTATTTGAAAGACTAAGCAATTGTGGGGATTTTAAGAAAATCTTATCTTTTGGAATGACTTTTATTAAACAATTGGATATTTTGAATAAAAATAAAGTCTTTAGACTTAGATTTTATTTGCTTTTTTTGTTTTCTTTTTCCGGTATTGCAGATGAAAAAACTGTTTTTAAATTTCTGTGTTTGATGAATAGTATTTAGTTAATATCAGTTTTTAATTTTTTTCATGTGTCGGAAAGAAAATTGGTCTTTTTGTCCATAAAAATGGAAAACTTCTGATTATAAGATACTTCGAAAGGTAAAATAGGTGTGTTAAAAATTAGCGAAAAGTTTCTTACGAATTTTCTTAGAATTTCAAGTGTTAAAAGTTATGGAAAACAATTAGTTGTGAGTTACCACCAATAAACTAGTTTGTACTCTTAACAAGATTTTTTATTTTTCCGTTGTTTATGTACTTTTTTCTCTATAGAGAGTATTCATTTCCAGTTAACCAAGAAAAAAAAATTTCATAAAGTTTATACGGTAATTTTTAAATATTCACGACGCAGATAAAAAAATCAAAATGTTTTAAAAGCGATCGAAAATTCATTTTGGATTAAAAATACTCAGATTATTTAAAAATTATAATACAATTCATTTTGAAAAGTTTACTCTCGATGACACCGTGGCCAACTTCTTCAACAAGGTTTGGCTCATATATTTTCTGATTTAAATTAACGTTCTTGTCTTTGCTGAGACCAATTAATTCACTGTATAATCCTTTGATTTTAAATTCTAAAAAATAGAAAACTTTCAATTTCAAAATAGTTATGCTACGATGTGAATTAGCAATAATTTAATTACATACTTATAATTAAGTTCAAAATTTTATTCATAGACAAAGGTCTTAATGTTGGAAATGACAAAAAAATTAGTTTTTGTAATTGAATTGCTCATTTAAATCTGGGGTTCACTGTCGGTTCCTAAATGAGAAGTTTAAAAGAATTAAAAAAAAATAATCGAGATCTAACTTTTAGATGAGAAAATGTGACTTTTAAAATTTTTCTGGGTCGCTTGATTGAGCGATTCTTGAACTTGCTCCCTCAAGGTTACACATTTGGCAGGAAAACCATTCGTTTACAGGGGACATATTAGACGGATCCCAACCGAATTTTGTCTCCGCATCAAAGCTGAAAATAATGTTGAGCGTCCGTGGTGTACCAGAAGAATTGTGAAAAACAGAAACCCTGGCAATACATATTGCCTCTTAAATCTTGGATAACCAAAGAATAGAGAAAATATTTCTCAGAGGGTATTTACAAAATATATGTATCTTGACCGAGACTTATATGGTCCTTGTGGAGAATCGGATGCATCGAAATGACCGCATCTCAGTTGATTATAAGACAAAATAAAATATTAAACAAGAAGATGCAATGCAGAATGAAACTCGCGTTTAATGCCCTTTCCGTCACATAGGCCCTCGTCTTGATGCAGCGGAGATTTATCAAGTTCCGATATCTGTCTTGTAAATAACAATTATTTAGAAGACGTCGCGGTAATGGCGGGCTCACATTTTAGTTTTCGGGGATTTATGGCTCCTGTTTTCACTCCATTCCATGATGATGAGTAAGTTTCCTATTTTTCGCGTCCTTAAAAATCAGTTTTATTTCAATTTTTTAAACGATTAAACTAACTGATTTGCCGTTTCAGGGAAAAAAGCCTCAACTTAAGGATAATATCGGATTATTCAGATTATTTGTCAAGGAATAACATTTATGGGGTTTTGGGTGAGTATGACCACGATTTTTATACATATATCTCTGCATAAAATTGCAAAATTAATGTTGTTATTTTGCGATAATGCAAACTTGGTCTTAAAATTCTGAGAATTATCTTTTTTTTAATCGAAAAACTGTAAGATTGCTATTCTCGAAGCGGCTTCTGCCGAAAGGAGGATATTGCACGAGGCAGAACGGGAAAATTCCGGGTAAGAAAACGGTAACAGACGCGTACGCGATGACAATGTTAAAGTGGCTTCCATTTTTAGTGAATGGCACATCAGGCGAAGCAACATCTCAGACGTTGGAGGAGAGAGAAAAAGTGGCCGAAGCATGGATCAAAGCGGCTAAGAAAACGGGACAGACAGTCATGGTTCAAGTCGGAGGTACCAACTTGAAACACGTGCAAAGATTGGCATCGCATGCTGAGCAAATAGGAGCGTCCGCTATTTTGTGCCTCGCCGATCTGTTCCATAAGCCGAGCACGGCGGACAAGCTTGTGGATTACTTAAAGCTAATTGCGAAGCACGCTCGCAGGACTCCCCTTCTGTATTATCATCTGCCCGAATATACAGGAATCAATAGTAATTACATATAGTTTCACATGCATTGATTTTTCCATTTTAGTGAGCGATTTTTCGATGCAAAAAGGCCAAATTTTAAACAGTCGCACGAAGGGAAGCGTTGACGGTTGGCACTGAAATCTTTGCAGTTAACATGGAAGATTTTCTCCGCAAGGCAAACGAAATTCCTAATTTCGTCGGAGTTAAATTTACTTCCACGGACTTGGATGCCGGCGCCAGGTGCTTAACCGTCGGCGACGGCAAGTTCGTAGTTTTCCTGGGAAGCGACACGATGCTGCTCCCGGCATTTTCGATGGGGTTCGATTCGGTCATTGGTACCACGCTCAACATGATGGCGGGAGAGAATTTAACCATTTATCACGCCACGAAACGAGGCGACCTGCGCCAAGCTCTGACGAGTCAGAGGAGATTGACGTCGGCAATTGACGCCATCACCAAACACGGTAAGCCACGTTTAACAAATCGGAATAGTAAATTTCGATGCCCGTCACTTAAATATTTCGCATTTTTTGCAGGAACATGGGTGGAGACGATGAAATCGGCCATGAATTTAATGACTCCAATTAAAGTCGGACCCGTCCGGGAACCACTTTCCCCGATACCCGAAGAAATGCTACCTCAACTACGCGAAGAACTGAAAGCAATAGAAATAAGTTTCTGATTGACAGATTTCCTGCTGCGGTCCTCTGTTTAATTGGCTTTGACGCTGGAACTTTAATTTACGTTTCCGCTTATCCATGATCCCTGATCAAGTTGCTTGCGTGGATACATGTTCCATGAATGTTTTTTCCTTTTGTCCCGAGGGATACATCCGTTTGAGAGAACTAAACAGTTCCCACGTTCTCTTTTGTAATGACGTTACATTAGGACTTGCAATCGGTTTCTTGTATTGTAAAATGGATTATTTTTATCAAAAAATTATTTAAAGGAAGATAACAATTATAAAAATAGAAGAAAAATGGTGCTGTTTTATTTAAATTTTATATAAGTATTATACAGCAGATTATTATTCGTATCATTTTTTCATATTGCTTCTTTCGCGAGCAAAATTCATGTATGTGAAAGTAGAGAAAACTTTCTACCAAATTCAGTGAATGAAGCATAACATTACTATTGTTTGTTATAAAAAGAAAACCTGGAAAAAATGATTTAATACAGATATTTTTTCAAAATGCGTAGCGAGTTCGAATGTCTTCTAACTTTTTCGATATTTCACTTGGTGTTCTATCTAAATCTTCTGCAATGCTTTTTTGCTTTGATGCGTCAATGGAATTATATTGTTCACATAAATCTCCATCAATTACATTCTGTAAATATGAAAAAAATGTATTACACTGTAAAATACGTATTTTAAATAATTAATTTAATGCAGTTTAACTTTTGAAATCAAAAAACATACCTTTACCGGATAATAATAAGATCTAAAGGATAGATGGTCTCTGCCACATAATGGCGGATGCTCGCTTCTCATATGCATTTCCAAATGTTGAAAGAAATCGTGGTCCTCGCGTGACGTAAAAGGTACCAAAACCCCTACAGTTCCTGAAAGGGTTGTATAAACGAGTGATTCGGAACCGCCAGGAATTAAAGTTGCTTTCTGAAGGGACATGCATATTTCTCCGACATGGAAATTAGCGAGAACATCAGCTTTTTGAGACGCCCCATTCAATAGTCCTCGGTCCCAAAGAGCTTTGTTCCCGGTGGGGTCTTCGTCAACATCATCGGTAATAATCGACGACAACCTTATCTGAAACGTTTACATTTTGCAGATTCCTCTTAAAACGATTACATTTACTTAATAAAATAATAAAAAATAAAAAAAAACAAGAAAACATACGATGGCAATATTTCCAAACTTGTCCGCCGTAGCAACGGTGTCATAGTCTAAAATTGTAGTGCACGTGATCCATCTGGGATGCGTATCGTCGGCAAATATTATGAGCTGATTCTCTTGACGCTTATATCTTACCATATAAACGCTTTCCTGCACATCACTGACGAAAACGCGTTGACCAGTAGCGCAAATACTGACTATTTGATTAGGAATGTACTATAAACGGAAAATAACAACTCTTACATCTAAATACCATTAATTTTCTTAAATACAATTTTAAGGTTTATTAATTATAATCTTACTGTATATATATATATATAAATAACCAATTATTTATATAAACACCTGATCATTATCATCCAAGACTTATTGAATATATGCTCTTCAAATGTGGGCCTGAATTGACATTTAATTGTCGAAGCTTTTGACAGTTTAACAAAAGCAAAAATCTATTGAATTATTAAAAACTAAATAACCTTATTTTCGCATTTCCTAAGTAATTTCTTCTTTCCCATATCATAAAGTCTTAACATTCTTCCTACACCTACAAGAAGTCTGCCATGATAAGGACATAATGCGGTTGGAGCTTCATCCACGCTGGTTTTGTGTACTAATTCCAAATCCGATACGCCTTCGAGGATCCTTGAATTATATTTTTTAAAAAAAATCATATTGTTGGACTTATAAACAAAAGAAAAAACTAATTAAAAAAAGTTGGAATATTTTTCAGATTTTTAATTTTTATCATTATTAGTCATAAGTCTAACATGTGCTTTTAAATCATCATAAAAATTTTTTTCATTGGTTAAGAAAGTAACAAACAATACATGACTGACCTGTAAGTATATAAATATCCACAATTAACTTGTCTAGGAGCCAGTTGATATTCTTTAGCCACTCCAACAACTAGGAATAAACTATCCGGATGATTATTAAATTTGACAATGGCAATACTGAAACAAAAAGAAAATTACAGCAATATATCTGGCAACAATTTTGTGAAATCATATATACTAATTAGATTATTCATCACTGCAGGACTAAGCATCATAATTTTTCAATTAGTCGAAAATTTTAATCATCATAATATAAATCAAGATCTTTTATAAAGAACAAATATAATTTATATTGTAGGTATTAATCAAAATTTTAAGTCAAATTTAATACATTTTTTCACAATTTTATCTTCTTCTTAGTTATTACAAATATTTCATACACAAAATTTTTTTTATATTAAATTAATGAAAAAATTGTCAATAATAGTAAATGATTGAGAATTTCATATCAAAAAGGCACATTCACAAACCTGAGAGCAGCTTCATTTTGTTCTAGACGAACTATTTTATGAGTCCTTCCTTCAACAGGGTCCATTATTCGAATTACAGAGGCCCACATGGCTGACCCAGCTTTAGGTGCACCAAATATTGACTCTGGCAGATCTTCATTAAGAAAGGCTTCAGCCATTTCACGTGCTAATTCTTGTTCCTCTTCCCCAGCAGCCTCTTGCATCTCCTATAATGCACAAATAGTGATTTAAAAGCTAAGTTAAATGTTTTTTCCATTTCCTGCTTTATACAATAGAGAAAAATATATAAATTTTTAAATTATCCAAATAAAAATTTTATTTACTTACTTCAGCCATTTGAATTCTTCGTTGTTTTTTTGTCTCTTCTGTGTAAGCATTATGTTCAGTCTCTAATAGAATCATGTTTGCAGTCTCCATATGAATTACAAACTTTCTGGGTGTATATTCCAATGGGAAAGATATCTATAACATTTATCAGAAATAGAATATTATAACTTTCAAGACTACATTCAAGTACTAAATAGATAATAATAATTACTTACTTGATTGAAAACTGCACCAAGTTTTTCTAAAGCCAAAATTCTTAGTGTATTAGTGGATATAGCTACTACACCTTCTGGGCACTGTTCTGAAGAAAATCCTGAAGCAAACTCCAATGATTCATATGATAAAGGTGTTAAGTGAAATCGATTCTGATAATAATAACTTAACCAAGACCTACTGGACATTGCCAACACCTTAAAACAAAAGAAAAAAAAAGAAAAAAAAATTTTATGAATAACAATCATTTACATAATTTTTAAAAATATTTTTTTAATTTGAATCAGTCACAGGATCAAATCAACACACTTAATTCTGAGACTCCTGTCTGGCATGACTTTCCTGTTATCATCATGTACATTATTATTGTTAATTTTGTTCATTGATTCACTATCACAAAAAATTTTAATTTCATTTTTAAAAGCATCTAAAATTAATCTAAATTTGCTTGATGTAATAAACAATGTTTACCATTAAATAACTAAGCTGATACATACCGCTTCGCTTCCTTGCATTTTTATTCGAAACAGTTTTACTGGTCTTGAACCCAAATATCGAGTTCTAGTATCTGCTAAATCTCCTGTAACGGGATCCAATACCGTTCGTAAAAGTACCCCATTTTGAAGGCCAACATTTAAATATAGATTAGATTGAGTTGTGGAGTTTTCTTCAGTATCTACTTTTGCTTCTGCTGCACCCATTTCAACAATGCAAAGAGATTCTGCAGGTGCAGGCAAAGCTTGCATGCTGAGCGGCGAAAGACAATCCTAAATTATGAAATTGAATTTTTACAGTGTATAAGATTATTTCAAGCTGATTTTCACAAACAAAAAAGTGTAAAACGACATTTTCTATTAAGAGACAAAGACTTAAATGTGAAAAATATGCTATTAAAATATTATTGAGAAAAAGTAACTGATGAAACTCAGAATTGTTGTTGTAATCACTGAATTTCAGTTGAAACACGGATCAACTATTTGACATCATTGTTCATCAAGAATGCAATACTAAAGATGAAGTTAACAATTTTTACATACCAAAGGATCTAAAGAAATTATTCTCACAGTATTATCTGCCAAGCCAACAGCAAGAAATCTTGAACGTAACTCTCCTGGTGGTACATTCCCAAGAGCCATGCAAGAAACATCAGAGGGCATTGCTTTACGTTCGGTATATTCATTTAACTGCCCTGTCTAAAAAACAAAAATTACTTAAATTTTTCATACTATTTTTATTCTGTAGCACAAGAATTTCAATGCATTTTTATGAATTTACCAATAAAATTGTTTAAGGAGTATTTAAGTGTAAAAAATTTGAATGTGACTACCTTGATTCACTTCTGATAAATAATTATAAAATATCTGAAGGCGACAAGCAGTCTCATTTATCTATGCACATTAAAACAGGTATAAGACAATAATTTGCCAGTAACCAACAGGGAAGTGCAAATTTCAAATAATACTAAATGATACAATATTCTCTTTAAAATCTGTCACTCCTTAATTTAAGTCTTAAAAAACTGCAATGTACAAGTTGATATTTAAAAAAATTGAGAAGTATATAAATATCTTACTGGATCCATTTCAAAATAAACAAGTTCACCAGCAGTTAATGCAATGACAACTTGTCTCTGATTTACAGCACATTTCATAATTGTTTTCTTCCCTGGGGCCTTCCATTCATTGACTCTTTTATCTGCTCTAATGTGACGAATACCATCTGGATAAACCTGAAATGAAATATAAAAATACATTTTTTCTAATGTCAAAAAAAAGATATGGAAGAATCCTTGGTTTCAGTAGCCTATTATCAATACTTATAACTTTAGTTATAGTAACAGTAATAATAAAAATGTCCCAAAATAAATCGAGGAGTCGGGTCAGAAGTCGACCCCCAAAAAACGAATTTATTCTACATTTAATTTAGCACCTTTTTACGACCTGATGTGGCATAGATACCCAACAGGAGATACCAGATGCAATGTTAACAAAAATTTTTTTTACTTGCCTGAACCAGGGCATCATCCCCTAAGGCAGAGCATGATAGTGTTGGAGTGGTGCCTAAAAATCCTGAGTCAGTAACTTCTTCCACAGTTTCACCAATAGAAAGGACTAGCGTAGCGTTAACGAATGATACAATAATGTAAGCATCATATTCTTCTGCAAATATAAATTAAAACTAATATTTTTAATTAATTAACACTTTCCATTTTATGCTAATTATCTTCAAATTGACATAGGAAAAAAGTTGGGTATACTTTAATTTTAAAATAACAATAATTTTTCATACTTAAAAAAAAAAACCTAAATTTAAAACTTATAATGGAAAATATGGAAAATACTATCTAAAACACAGAGGATTCCAAGAAACTGTGATTTCAAGTTTGTCATTTTTATTTCCATTAAAAGACAAAAATTTTTAAATCATAAACTTTATCACAGTGGAAAATTACTTCCAAGTTTATATCAGTTTTATAAGCAAATCTTCTTCACAATTCTTAGGAAAAACTAATCATATAAATTCTGCATAAATAAAAGTCCTTTCATAAACTGTGCCAAGCTCTTCCCAAGATGAATGACTAATTTCTAGATGGTTTAACTCCAATGTGCTTTGTCTTCCTTCTTCAACACTTACCTATTTACCAAGTGATTGTTCATCTTTTCAAACGAAGATTAAACCTGCAATAAAAACAATCTGGTGTTGATAGATTTTTGTATCACTCACCAGGATTGCATTAGAATGGTTTCTAATCTTGAAAATTTTCAACCAATACTTAGTACAATAATTATTGTATATTAATTGAAAAATATTTCATAAAATAATATTCAAGATCTAAATAATTGTCAATTAAAAACCATAAGCTGAGAAAAGATTCAATCATTTTACAATATAATATAGAATCATTTTAAAATCAAATTCTTAATTTTTGCAAGTAAAATACATTTCTTAATTTTTGCAAGTGAAAAAGTTTATGAAAAGTGTACACATATAGTTCTTCAAACATTTTTTTTTAAAGTGCCTAATATTTAAGTTTAGAAAATGGATCATTAAATACAATGAATTATTTTTTAACTTTTTGTTAAATTTAAGTTACAATAAATAAATAACCTGAGCTCTAGAAACAATTTTCTTTATTAAAAAAATAACTATTAAAAACATCATATTTTCAATTATCATAAACTTTTTTTTTTTTTAAAAAATGAATTACAGCTAGGAAAAAAATTATAAAATACTTCCTAAAATTAAATGATGTTTTATAAACAAATTTAATCAAAAATTTTACTTGTTATATTTTTTTTCAATACTGGCTTCTCTGATTTCACTGATTACTTAAAATTTTATTTCAGAGTGCAAGTTACTGGGTTAAAATTAAACATGGATAAAACTTAACTACTATCAAAAAGAACAAATTTAATTTCTTCTTTTCTTAAACTTAACATATTCTATCTAAACACTTTGCACTTAAATAGAATTATAATATAAAACTTACCCTCCACTCTTCTTTTTACAGTCCATACTGCATTTGGATTTCCTGGCAGCTCAGAAACTGCCATTTCAGAGACTTCTAAACCATGCCTAAGCACCCTAAGAGTTGATCTTGAACCTCTTCCACAAAGCATATATAACTGGGGAGTGTCCTCATTTGCTAAAAAAGTTTGCCACTTCATTAATATTCTGAATCCAAGGGATGGTTATCCAAAGTAAATTTTTCTTACCTAAATCTGCAACTTGGCATGCCATTATGGGAGATAATGAATCCATTTCATCAACTTGAACCAAGTTCCTAAGAGCCCTTGGGGCAAAAAAGAAAGTATCTCCTTCTTCCAAGGGCATTGCTGAACTAAATTCTGGCTCATCATCATCATCACCAAGATGTGCAATCTGATACAAGTAACTGAAATTTAAAAAAAAAGGAAAATATCAATTTTGAAATCTTAACTTACTATCTACTTATTCATCTACTAAAAATTCATTTAATGTAAAAATATTGTATATTATTTGATTCTTTTTATAATATATTTTTTTACTTACTGATTTCCAAATTCAGAGGCAACAAATAAGAAACCTGTTTTCATTACACACATTGATGTTGCTACTGGTACTGTATCAAAGTATTTCAATTTAATTTCTGTAACCATATCTTCATCTGTTTCCAAGGTAATTTTAAAAATATCTCCCTGTTCTGTTTGAGCTAAGAAGAAGAAAACAGATTTAGTCTTGTGAGTTGCAGAGCATACAAAAATCATTCCCCTCTCTGGATCATCAAGATCATTCTGAAATTAAAATTAGTTTTTCTTATAAGAAATAACTGAAAATTCATTAGTTTTCACTTTTAAAAATTAAAAGCCAACTAACCCTTCTCCTAGGAATAGGACATCTAATATCATGCTGATCTCCAAGATTTTTATATGTTATGTAATTTTCAGAACATATCAAAACACCACTGGGGCCATCATTTCCACCTGGTACAGAAACAAGAAAATTGGCATGTTCTTCAAGTGGTTCACTATATTTTCTAACAACATGATTTAGACCAAGATCTAATTCATAAAATGTTAATGTCTGTTGTGTTTTACTGGCAGCTTCTCCTGTTGGATCTGTATCAGCTTCCTGCATTCATATAAATGTAAACATATAATCAAGATACATATCAGAATCAAACATTTCATGGAAAAAAATGTAAAGAACCATAGTAAATACTGAAACTAGTTCAAGAATACAGTTTTAATATAAATGTGATTAATTTCTCCAAATTTTATTTGTGAAATTACCTCATAATCAATTTCTAGACAGGCAAACATTGGATTTTCAAATCCAACATCAACACCAACCATATGATATACTAAAGTGTTGCTTTTATGTGCTTCAAGAGGAGATGAAATTGTAAGTCTAGCCTCTGCATCCCTATTTAATATATAAACCAGTTTCTGCTTTTCAACCGCTCCCACCATTACGGCCCTTCCTTTGGGATCAATTGCCAGATACTGACCAGGTACTATCCTGCGGCATCCACTTTTACCGAAAGTTTCTTGATGAACTTTTTCGAAAACGTTTTTGGCTGGTATGTACTCTAAAATCACAATTCTGCCAGAGTCTGATCCAACGACTATATAATCCTTTGTACCACCCGTCAACCTGAACGACATCAGGCTGCGAATTATGCCAAATATTTCAACGGTCAACAGGGTATGAACTTTGCCTGTATTGGGATCCGGACGTAACAATTCTAATGACTTTCCTCTAGAAACTAAGATTTCTTGCATCTTGCTGCCACTGAAATTACCATGCACAGCATGAGTAATTCCAGAGGCTCTTTGTAATGTAAGATTATATAAATGCATAACGACTTCGAAAACTTCAATTGACTTTAAATAAGGACATAGTACGGCCTATAAAGAAAAAAAGAAATGATTACAGATTCCTATGCGGAACATATAGTTGCAAAATTATTCTACTACGAAAACTGCATAAGTATTAATCATTATACCGTGTGCATGTAAAAGCTTATGCCGGTAGTGCAAATTAAGACTAAATAAAAACTTCAAATAAAAAGTACATTAAATTACAAAAAGCTAAAGTAAGTTGAGACAGAATTCTGTAAATTATTTTACCTTAAGTACTTCATTTCTTCCATATTAGCAGCGGATGACTCTGGATTAATTTCAGCAACGCGCATTACGACTTATCGTAATGGCGTAGCGTAACAAAAGGAAGTTCAGTTAGTGAGGCCAACTTCAAAAACTGTAGAATACCATAATATACTCTATGACCTCTTCCTGTTTTCCGCGTCTTAATTTAAATTGATCTGTGAGCATTTTTCATAAATTTTGTATTAAATGAAGTTCTTTCGTTAGATTCAATGTAAAAAATCAAATTCTTCGTAAATTCCAATATTTCATTTTAGGCGTTATTCATTAAAGTTTTCGGAAGTTGATCACATTTTTGGATTTGCTCTCTTAACTGCATTGATAAATATTGATCTTTTAAATGGAGTTTAAAGTTTTAATGGATAAACTTGTATCTTTTTAAATGTATTGTTATAAAAGTTTTTTTTAAAAGGGCAGATAATATTAATAACGATATCAAGTAAAATAGTTAATTTAGCTTTAATTTCATAATTCACTTCAAAAATTCTTAATCTTATAAATAAAATGTTCTTTATAAGAAAGTACAAATATTATTTCATATTTGTATAATAGAAATTTTTGAAACTTCATACAGCTTATGTTTAGCTATTTACATTATCGGCGTCTCTCGAGTGAAGCTACATATATCCAAACGGATAAAACATCATTGGGATAAGGATGTATATATACCGCAAGTGCAAATTCCACTTGATTACTCTCATTGCAGTGCACTCCAGTAGCTTTCACAGCTTCAATAACCGCTCCCATATCTGTGTATGCCATATTAATGGGGAAACCGCACATCTGTAGCAAATAATAATATTTTTTAAAATTTATATTGATTCAAAGGTAAATTTAAATTTTAAATCTATTAAAAGTTCATTTTAAAAAGTTAGATTTATAAAAAAAGTCAGAGCTTATCTGATGTTCGAATAAGGAAATTCTTTTTAAATACCTTGTGTGATGCCAAAATATGTTGCAGTTCAAGAATGTGATCCGGAGTCTCGCTCTCTTTTGTATTCCAGACTGATTTTTCCAATTTCGGCAAAATTTTTCTCAGTGTTCCCGAACAATATCTGTTCCAACGAGTGGTATTCTTTTTTCTCCACTTCATTATGTTTTCTCGTAGTTTTGTTTCCATTTTATCTTGTAAAATTTCAACGGCCTGCCTTTAAAATAAAACATTTAGATGAAAAAAAAAACTAATTGGAAAGCAGTAAACTTATATAATGAATATTCACCTAGATGTTAATCGATAGTCTAGGCTATCAGGTTGAACTGTCCCTACTGGAGCTCCAACGTTTTTCCCAAAAGCAGGAAACCAATCTGAGCGTTTCGTTAAATCAAGTCTGGTTCTACGTGGCATTTCCTCAGGCTGAATATTTGCCCAAATCTAAAATTAACTTATAATTTAAAATAATAGAAAAATATTTATTGTACATCTGCTTAAATTTATCTTTACGAAATAACATTTAAGATTATATATTATTTTACAGATTCTAGTTTTCAGTTGTGTTTTTTTTTTTAAATTTTAACTTTGTTTATTATTGCAGGAGGAAATAATTTAATTTTCTTACATTTTCGTCGTTAAATATGCAATAAATTTTTTGAAGAGGACAAAAACTGTCATTGATGTTATATTTCTGTCCATTAGTTGCATCCCAGATGTAGTATTCAGTTGATTTGTTCAAGCCTTCTTTTACCAGAACGTAAGCCGTGGAACCATGAGGAATACCGGATCCCAATAGAACATATGCTTTAAGGCCCAAATGCAAAAAAAAGGAGCATAAAAGTAGTGCATGATCTTCTGAATCTCCGGATAAAAGTCGTAATACTTGCTAAGGAGAAAAGGATGGATTATTAGAAAAATTTGAATTTATTCATACAATTTGGATTTGATACAATTCATACAATTGGATTTTTTGACTGGATGATTTGAATCATTTTCCTTTTTGATACCCTTAACTCAGAAAACTAACTTACATCTGCAGTTAACCAAATATCAAAGAGACCGGGAAAGAAGGTGCTTCCGCCAATTGAAGGTATCATGGCCACGAACCTTGCCACCATTTCCGGAGTGATGTCTTCGCTTATCTGAGGAGGGCGCAGCGGCTTAATGAATCTAGTGACACAAACGGTTTTGCCCGTAATATCAATGACTAATGTTTTCACTTTCCGATGGGGATACATAGACGTTATTTGTTTTTCCCAATCTTCTAAATGCTTCTCTAAATGTAATGCTTCACTACTTTCCAGTTTTTCCTGTTAAAAAAATATTTTTCACATGTTAAAGCAATAAATAACAAAAATTATAATCAGTTTGCTCTGGCAAAAATAAAGTGAGCAAATTTTCTTTATTTCACTATAGTTCTGAACTGAATATTAAGTATGATAAAATTATACAAATTATATCAAAGTTAATAATATTTGAGAAGGTTTTTTTTTTTACAATTTCTGTGTTGAATAATTTATGTTATAAAATACCTTTAACAAATCTGGCGGATTTAAGGGAGGTTGAACCGTGACAAATAAAGTGATATAAGTCGCATCTCTCTGGGGCAAAAGGGAATCTTGGCCCGAAGAACCATTAAACTGTCTTCGGTGAGCTTCTCTTTCATATCTGAAACGAAAATATAATTTTTTTGTTAGAAAAAAATTATGTTTTTCGATGTTACACAGACGAAAATTTTGTCACTTAAATATCTAAATATATTATTATTTTAAATTAGGATATGAAATAATACATTTATTACATAAAATATATTGTTATATACCCTAGGAGCACAGGAGGTGAATATAATTTGAAAGTTCCTTCTATCCTCGAATTAAAATAAAGTGTTGAAAATGGTATTTGCATACTCGCCAACCAATGTTTTTCAAATCTTTGATGAATATTTGTTTCACGTTGAGTTTCATCATCGATCAGATCGATTACAATTTCATCAAATAAATGAAGATATAAAGTATCCCTGATTGATTGAAGGCTATCTGAATAATACAAAATACCTAAATAAAACTGATTTCTTTGTGTAAATATCTAATAAAATTGTAAAATTAACTGTAGTTTATAATTTCTGGATAAAACGTAATATAAATTAATTGTGCTGGTTGATACCTGATGAAAAGTCACCTTTCTTGATATGTAAAGGTATATGTAAATCTTGATTCCAGGTTGGATTTGCACCATCGGCAGCCGTAGTTCTTGCTTTTACTCCCTGGAAGGATATTTCCACATATGGTCGGACATTAATTAGAGCAACTCCGTCTAGACTGCCAGATAGTGTTAAGCTGTCTACATCTTTCCGAACTGGGACTTCAAAAGCTCTGATTACATTTACAATGATCTTGATGTCTTGACCCGTCAAATGTTGCGGCGTTACTCTTTTCCTTTCCTTTCGAATCGGTCTTAAAGGACGTTTCGGACGTAGCCATTTCATGAAAGTTAGTCCGAGTGTTCTAAAAAATGAAATTTTGTAGAATTTTTAATTCGCAAATTACACAGTTAATGCAATAAAAAAAATATTCTAACCCGAGATCAGGTACACTCTCTTCCGACACAATTTCGTTAAACTTTTTGTGTTGCCCTGCCAATCTGCATTCTTTTAAGACTTTCTGCTGTACTTGCTCCAAATATTTCTTACCCCAAAATCGATGGCCTTCAAGGGGATCGGAACACATTACTTCCAGAGACTGCTGAGGGTTTGAGAGTCTTTTCTCATACGCCTGAAAATGAAAACCGTGATTTTGAAAATGTTTAAAATATCTCAATCGAAAGTTATTTAAATTTAAAATTTTTACCTTAAATGTGTCTTTGTGAATTTGCTTTTCACTTAAAGGAACCATTTTTATTCCTCGAAATTCAAGTTCTCCGATGTCACGAAGAAATAAAAGCTTTAGCCTAGTATTATTTATTAATTCGTTTTCTTCGCAAAAGTCAAACTCCTTTTGCAGAGGATCCAATCGAAAATACGAAGCCTCTGATTTTTCATAGTCTTTCGCTTGCTGCAGAAAATGAAAAAAGACTGAATTTTGGGGATCATTAGGATCAAGCTTTGACTTTTCAGACCATTCCTTCAATTTGTTTAGATCAAATATGCCACTCGTATCCAGAATTTCCGTTAAGTTGATGTTAATGTCGTCCCTTGAATAAATCAATTTATTTTTCGATCATAATTATACTAGCAGTTTCTATATAAAATTACCAGGTTAAGCCTGATAAAACTTTTTGAAAATGAGAATGCAGAAGGTAATATTTTAAAATCCTTGATGTGGTAAATATGAGACTTCTCTGAAAGTTTACAAAAAAGAATTGAATTTTTTAGAACATTATTAAACCAATATCAATTTTTTATTTTTTATGTAATAGTTCTTTTAGGAATAACTTTTTTTATTTGTTAGAACGAAAGATTTTGGAGGTTATTCATTTCCAGAAAGATTAAGCAGAATAATTACCTTCTTTTCATCCAGTACTTTTCAGGAGGAGCGAGGATCTGACCGTGATCTTCGGCCCAGCCAATGCGATAAGCTATAGTACCAGATGTATATAAACAAATCGGACGATTATTATAATCATTTGTGACCGGATAAGGGACAATATTGCTGCCTGATCCGACTCCAGTATGATTATATGAAACTGAAATATCGCTACTGAATTCATATTTTTGAATATCGGAATTTTCTACAGTTGTAAAACTAGAATATGTAAGAAAAATAAAAACTAAAATTTACAAAAATTATGGATGATTAAGTTGAAGGATTATTTTAGATACAAACAATGGTCAGCTGTTTTTCGTTAAATAACAATTTTTGTCAAATATATTAATAATGAGACTATTCATGCGATTCTAGATCCTAAAATATTTTGCTAGAAGTTATAATAAAATATTAAATTAATTTATATCTATTATCTTAATCTATATTCTTGTTAAGAATTTTATTCAAAATTATTGCCCTTATTGACAAATATTTTTACCTGCTGGGGAAAGGTAAATAAATTCCAGAAACAAGTAAATTCTTAGAGAATGATCTGGAACCTTCATATATTTCTATCATAAAACTTTCTGGCAATTCTAATATTCTGATAGCAAAGCGCTGTGAAATAAGGACATTAAATTTTTCTGATAGTGGTTGAGGTTTTGAAACGCAAACCTCTTTTCCATTGTAAAATAATTTTAAGAAAATAAATTGCCGCTTCATGGCAGCTCGTCTTTGATATTCCCTAGTAAAAAATTAAACGTATTAGTTCCTTTTAATGAGGAATTTAATGGCAATAATATTCAAATTAAATATAGTTTAAACTTATTCATACTTGCTATTATTAACTGAGGTATTATAAGTGTCACTTGCACTAAGAGTCAGCTCCATTTCCGGTTGTCCTGGCTGACGAAAGCATTTGTTGAAGGTTTCAGTTACTTCATTTATGATATCAGCCAAAACTATAGGTTTTGGAGGTACAGGTTCCTTGCCGGCAGATTCGTCACTTTCCGATTCTGAATTTTCCACGCTTTCCGTGTCAGATGTTCCTTCAGTTTCCTTTTCTTTTGAACCCTGGTCTTCTGATCGAACGAGTTCGTTTTTCTGCTGTGAAAATACAAGATGGATTATGTTATGTAGGGACGTAAGAAACGACTTATTTCATGTAATAATAATTGAAATGAATATAAGTAATCAATAAGAAATGAGATTTAATAAAGAGAAACTTCAATAATAAACTTCAGCTTCCATTTAACTATTTGAACTTTCAAAAATTTATTTGAAATTAAAAGCCATTTGGTGTTATGGAACAGATTTTTGCTTTTTAATATCGTTCACATTTTGAACTTAGAACAGAAATTTTCCCCATTCATGCTTAAAAGTGAAATAAGACTAGTATTTCAATAACCAAGTCTGGTTAAAAAAAATTTACATCGTAAATTTAACTTATTTATTTTCATATTCTTCATTAGCTAAGTAAAAGTTTTTACTTAAAATTTATCTTCATAATTAAATAATATCGACTTTCTAATTTTGATCATTTGAAAGTCATGCCTTATAATTAATAAAAAAGTTTTATATTTTATGGCATGATGATACCTATGATTATTTTAAACAATATTAGTTTTATATCTACATAATTTTTTTATATAATCCTTAATAAACGATAGAATGATATGTATTTCATAAAATTATTGCCCGTTTTAAACTGAAACTTTTCTCGGCATTCGGATTCCACCTTTTTCTGCTTGGATCTAATCCACTCTTCGTTTTTCGCCTTGTATGTAACAAATTCTTCATCATATTCTTTTTTCCTTTCATCATAAATTTCTTTAGCTTCTTTTTTAATTTCACGATCCCAAGAATCTTTTTCGGCAGCAACATCATCGATTGTAATAATATTAATATTTAATTTTATGTCAGTGTTTTGATATCCCTGAGTTTCTCTCATATTTTTCACATCCTTCCATGTTGCTAACATTTTATTTATTAATTCTTTATCTATTTGTCCCTCGATATTGCGGATTCTTCTCACTTCTTTAATGTCATCTGCATACCTATTACAAGAAAATTTAATTTTGAAGTAAATGACTTATTAATCATCTGCGGTAAGGTTTTTTTTTAAAAATTCATTTATATTGCTGAAATGTTGATCTAAACCAGTATTATACAGTTTTAAAATTTTATAAGATTCGTATAAAATTATATTTTGCTTTCTAATTAAGTTGTCAACAGCAATTGAATGATCTTACCTCTTGAGCTTTTCCTTTAAAAAAACATCTGTATCGTTTTCTTTAATAACATTTTTTAAGTTGTCTCTTGCTTTTCTTAGAGCTTCAAGCCTTCCTTTACATCGAACTAAGTTTTTAGCTTCATTCCTTCTTTTATATTTAACAAACAATTCCTTGAGTCTTTGGGCAAGCACATGTTCGCTGCTAAAAAGCGGGTGATGAGTGAATTGTATTAGACTAATGTCTATGTCTAAGATGTAATGCATAATTCCTGCTATGTCTATATAGCGACAATTGAAATCTGACATTGTTGCAGGCTTGAATATGGTCAATGACTGCTTTTGTTCATCCTCAATTTCATTAGATACTCTCATACGAACTGATTTTAAAGGATTTGTGCTGCTTATTAATTCTCCGTCCATTTCAAACCACTTCCTGTCAAAAGGAATGCCGTTTTTTATTATGGAAATAAATTTTTGAGTTTCAATACGGAAATTTAAACTATTTACCTGCCATCAGGATTCATTAATAATCTTCTCTCCATTTTGTTTTTGATTCTATTAGGAATTGCAATTTTCTTTTCTATATACAGTCCTTCCTTCTCAACATGTCGGGGGTTAACTCCAGGCTCGAGTTTCTCCTCCAGAGAAACTATAAATTTTATTGATCTCATTCAGGGCCAAATTTGATAATTTTCACTAATTAATTAGATTTTATATTGAGTTTATGTTAAACAGATATACTTGATTTGAGTAACTAAACATCTCCTTTAAAATTAATGTTAAAGAAGTTAGGAATTTAATTTTGCTTTTAGATATTTTAAATCTATGGAATGAAAGAATGCGTTTTATTCTGGTTTTTGTTTAGAGATGTAATAAACTGATACTCCAATAAAAATTCACTCGATCTTTATGAAAAATATGCTTATATATATATATATTTTTTTTTTAATAAAAAAAAATTGAGATTTTTGAAATTGACTAACAATTTATAACTATTTATTTTACACTCAACATTCTTTCATCTAAATTATTTCTAATCATAGAGAAGTCGAAATAGGTTATAGATATCTTTAGAGTATAAAAAATTTACGAAAAATCAGATCTTACGTGGTATGAACAATCCATGAAATAATAATAAATCGTTCTTCCTCTATAAAATTATTGTCTATAGGGAAATGAGGTACATACTTTTTAGTTTTAGCAACGGTTTAGATGGAAATCATCGTATTACTTTCTATTCCCATATCCTCGCGATGATTGAAAATTATGGAAAATATCATTACATATCAGTGGAAAAATCGTATATAATATAATTTCTGTTTGTATAGTAGCTTCTCAGAGAGATCTCCTTGAAGAAAAGGAGAAAAGAAAAGAATTCTATTTATTATAATAGAATCCTATCTAATTGAACAAGAGAAATTTTTCAATGAAAGTGAAGTGTTTTATTAAACTATTGAATTTTCTCAGTAGAGAAAAATTTATTTCTACCATTGAACGGTAGTGCTTTGTATTAACTTATTCTACTTCCTACTTAATTCAATAAAGTCTGCTAGTTTCCAACTAGCAGTTGGCAGATAGAGGTAGTAGATATCTACTCTATTGAGTAGGTATCATTTACTCTTCCTCTCTTAAATTATTTCCAGCCCATTTCATTTAAATATTCATTCTTCAGTAGAAATATTAAATATTTATATTTACATTGTATAATAAATCCACGTTTGAGCTTGAATATTGTTATTTGTGTATCGCATTAATATTTTTTTCAAGGCATAAAATTACCTGGTTTTACTGAAGGGCAGAATAATATTTCCTTTCTTTCATCCTTGCTTTTCTTGTCATCTTTAAATATTGGCTTTTTAAATTCGCAAATCTCCCAATCTTCCTTTATACCAAGAAATTCTGAAGCGAATATTTTACTCGTGCTATCAATTTCTTTTAAATCATCACTACCATCCTCTACTTGACATATCTCTGACAACGGTTTTTCTTCCTCAAAAATTTCAGTGAAAAATCTATCGGCTTCCTGGTGTCTGTCCACCTTTGAATGTTATAATTATTTTTATAGTTAAATGGCAGAAGGATAACCATATAAAAGTAATAAAATAAAGCCCGAGTAAATAACAGTGCGCAATGCAGTATAGAATGATGGTAATAAGTAAAGGAAAAATCAAATCCATAAACGAGCTGATTTTTAAGTATGGTAGTCATTATCACTAAATTAATACTCACATCAATTATTTCTTGAGTATCCCTCCATAGAAATCTGGCGTTTTCACGTTGCTTCATAGCAGCATTTATTTCGTTTTCCTTCTCCAATAAGTCATCCATACTAGAGTTAATTTGCCTTGCTGCAATCATTTTCAGCCTTGATTGAGGACGTGGTTGTGGTCTTGCAAATGATTCCACAGCACGTTCCTAATACATGTACAAAAATTAACTTGTAATAAAATTGACATTCTATAATTTTTGCTGAATTTTAGATAATTATAAAACAGTACCTTGACCGCATTGAATCTATCGCGAATTTTTTCACGATAGGACATATTTTCAGATGATGTAAAATTTTTCCTGCTTCCAATATCGAATGGTGCATCGCCTCCAGCACCTCGTATCAGAAGAAATTTTTCATTTTTCGAATTAAAATCTTCGATCCCGATCTTTTCATGTTTGCTGTCAGTTTTTGATTCCCGGATTTTACTGATTCGAGTCTTAGGTACGGGTTTTCGAAATTCATTAATCTTTGTAAAGGATCTATTGCTTGGAGTTGAAGTTTCATCTGTTCCACTGCTGCTATGGCTTTCGAATTTTTCTGTAGCTGATAATATTAAATAGATATTTGAAGAAATTCATTGACTTGTATTTTACTGTTTTGGAACAATTAAAAACACAAATCAATGTTATCATACATTAATAAAATATAATATAACAAATGAAATGATCACAGTTGTAATGCATGTAATTAAAACTGAATGGATCAGTTTTAAAAGATATTCTTAATTCCTTAAATGAGAAGTATTTTAGACTTGAATACTTTTGAATCTAAGAGTTTTTCTGAAGTAATGTATGAAAAAGAAAAACTTAGTATTTAGAAATCCATTTTTCAGTAATCTTTGGTACTGTGTACTAAAATTACCATCCTTGAATGTTTTTTTCAAATGTTTTCCTTCAGTAGTAGAATCGCTTATGATAGTAAGGGATGTGTCTTGAAAAGCTTTTTTCCTTCTTCTTTCTCTAGCATTACTAGAACTGGAACTAGTCGATAAAAGACTTTCACTATGAGTGGGACTTAAAAATAAATGAATTGGTACATCTTGTTTTTCGCTAGTTTCTGTAGTTTCCTAGAAAAAAATTGTGTGCATCAAATCGTGAAAATAATCATGTACTATATTTGGCTAAAAAAATTTATTTAAAACTGATGCCGTTTAATAAACTCCAATTATTTCGATTAAATATTTTTTGTAAATCAGATCTGAGTTCAGTCGTTATTTTAGTTTACACTAATTTACTCAGTATCTTGTCTTCTAAGCGAAATTAAATATTGACATTATCAGTACAAGTCTTACCAATACATCTACGGTGGAAGCTTTTCTACCGGATGTTGAACTCGATTTACCGGAATTCAGTTCCTTAAGAGGAATTTCCATTGTTTAACAATTTTATACGGATTTGTTTCTCCTTAAACAATTTATGTTGTGTTTATTTTCGAATAAAACGTCATTGTCATGGTAACCATGGTAATCAACCGTGTAAATAACATTAATTAACTTAAATCGTTATTATTCCCTCAGAATGCTCTGTTGCCTAATTGCATATTTAGTCAAAAGAATTTTAATGCTATGTTTAAGAAAAAATATATGTTCACATAAAACAGGACCTCTTTGTTGGTTATAATATAACGAAAAATATTTCAGAATATATTTATTGAAATACTGAGAGTTTCGAATGATATATGAAACAAACCAGTTATTGCGGATATATATTAATTAGAATATCGAATGTAGGGGGCTAGTCAAAAACCTGATAAAAAAAATATTATCCCAGTAAAAAATTGATTTTATTTAGTTATTTCATATGATTTTTTATTTATTTTGCATATCGTCGTTTAATTTCATGACGGTATTTAAAAAGAGGAGATCTGACGAAAAGAAATATTATTTTTACTTAAAAAAGTCCTTTTCAAAAGGATTTTATTGCGACTGTTGATTGCGCCATCGACACACAGGATAATTTTATGATATGTTACAAAAGTTTAGTTTTTAATTTTATACTATGAATATCTCCATTCCTCAGAAATTAATTTTTTCATATAAGGCAAAAAAAATATTGATATAATGTAAACCTTTATCACAATTCTTGGTGACATAATTTTAAACCATTCTTAACGAAATAATAAGTAGTTGTTTACGGCTGAAGGAAAGCTTTTCTACTTTGGTAACTTGGGCGGACGGTCTCATTTTTCGGTTTTACATATTATCACATAGATGTGATTTAATGAAGTTTATGGGAAACATTACAAAACAGCATGTGAAAACAGAACATTTACATATCCAGATTGTTTCTTCATATGCGATATGGAAAACTGAAATACATACTCTTGAATCCTCCTCCATCTTGATGGTTTCGAGTCTTTCTATGATATTTTCGCAGCATATAGAAGAAATAAAGGTAAAATAAAACAGATGTAAGCTGGTGTTTGAGGATTGCGGAATAAACCGAAAATACATTTCGGGTAATATTTTTAAATTCAAATTTTTCAATAGATTGTGTTCCACATATATTTTGATTGAGCATGTGTTTCGCGGCATTTTTCTGAATCGCGAATGAAGAATTTGTTCGACTACCAAAGCACACTGGAAATGGTTTGATGGCGTGTTTTCTTGTCTGGAGATCGAAGCATGAATTTTTGTTGTTTTTCCGATAAAAAGAAAAATTTTCCATTACTTGCTTATAACATGAATCTGAAAAAACTCTAAACTGGCATCTATTTCCGATAAATCATTTAAAGATTGACATTGAAAATAATAAAATCTCATATTAATATTTTTTTAGTGCAGATCATCTACATTTAACAGAGATCACTGAATGACGAAAACAGGTTAAAGGACTTTTCATAAAAAACTATGCCACTCAGAATCCATATATGCATTTGCGAGTGCTAAAAAGCGAAATAAGCAACGATTATTTTTATGAATGATTGAAATGATTTTATGTGTTTCGAACATTTTATAGATGAATATGGTATGAAGACTTCATTGCAACGTGTCAAATTATCATTTAATACTGTATAGAATATCATTTATTTAACAAAATTACGATCATTAAATTCTTATACGTTTAATAAGTGATTTAAATAACATATCTTAGATTGATCAGGATATATAACATAACACTTGCAAGGAATTTGCTTTAATGTTGCGGCTATAATAAGTACATGAATTCCTTTGCATTCAGCAATAAATAAATGAAGACTTCCAGTACATCTAAGCTCGAAAAGAGGCTAATAATGATAATTCAACAAAATCACTACATAAAAAATGATTGAAACAAAAGCGGTATATGGGTGCTGAGTTTAATTGTTATACAAAAGGCATTATTAATTAAGTATTGCATCAGATTAATTTTAATGTTCACTTAAGTCGCTTCAAAGATCAATTTCGCTTATGAAAAAGGAGCAAAACTGAATATGAATCAGCTTAATTAGAACTGATTCTTATATGCCAGAGACGTTCGCAACTTAAATATTAAAATAATGTTGAAGTGCTGCATTGAATAAAGATAAAAAACAATTTAATACATATATGATTATAAATCTAATTGTAACATTGATTGGTGTTTTTCATAAAAAGAAAA
The DNA here is from genome assembly GCA_028565995.1 of Ricinus marginatus. NCBI lineage: Eukaryota > Metazoa > Arthropoda > Insecta > Psocodea > Ricinidae > Ricinus > Ricinus marginatus. The sequence continues at coordinate 1,211,285 of JAOWBB010000005.1, forward strand.
AATTCGAAACAATTTCATAGGAATGTTAGTGGATTGTTATAAATGAATAAATTATGATGGTATTAAACTTTGGCGAATACTTTTAATTTATATGCTTTTTTTTTTGGCAACAATTTATTTCAAGATACTTTGGTTCTTATATTTGGTATTATGGGAGGATATTTATTTTCTAATAAATAATTTTATATTCAATTCATTGAATAAAATAAAATGTTTTATTTAATATGAATAGAAATGTTTAAAATACAACTGTTTAACAAAAAAATTGACACAGGAATTTTAATTATCTATGCCTTACAATTATTCTTCTATGCAATCGTAAAAATTTCGTACGAAAAATATATTAAATTCATATTGTTCATTTATTCATTAGCATAACTTGTTTGTAATATTTAAACTGAATTTTTTTATTTTATTTATATTTCTTTATTTGATTTTTATGACATATTTATAACATTTAAATTGAATTTTAGAGATGAATTAAAGTAATTTTTTGAATACTTCTTTTCAGGTATGTGCAGTAGATGATGATGGATTTGATTACGAACATTCTTGTTTTCGAATTAATGTCGGAGCTTTTAATAATTTTCAGATTATTAAATTTTCTCGTTCAAGATTAAATATTAACTGTAGACGGAGAATAATTATTGTTGTATGCCGAAAAAGTGATGATCGGGAAAATAAATACCAGAGATGAGAAAACAGCAGTGTTGACAGAAGCTGGTCAAATAAATTAGTATAATATGTATGTTCGTCGAGGTAATATTACCACCATGTTATTGTTAGAAACTTGGATCTTTTCTTAGTTTGAAAATTTATTTTTTGCTTCCGAAACTTTAGCATGACTGCAAGGACTTTTACTACATGTATAAATGAACTGAAAGGAAACGAACTTGAACATCGAGTTGTTGCGAAGAAGTCCGCATATAAGGTTGCATGGAAACAGAAATGAAAACCAAATTGGAAGACGAAATGGAAAGCTACAAAAATTTGACGCAGACATTAAAGCTTTCTTTTCTAAGTGAAAGATACAAGAAATGAAGGACCAAAGGAAACCGGCGTAGAGGTCCGAGGAATCAAATGAAGCATTAGTGCAGTTATATCGCGGGAATGTTTTTTGCAAAATGCTAAAGATATGAACCCGAAAATCAAATTAAGATCAAATAAAAAAATTCCGTTGCCTTGATTTGGACGCGAGTGCTTTGGAAGCTATTCTGTCGTGAGTTCACAGATGTTTGTCGCACCGTGGCAATAGTCCGGGCACCGTTCACCATTCTTCGAGGTCTGCTCCATCTCCGGGGCAGGCATTTTGTTCTCTTTGACAACTTTGCTTTCATCAGCATGGTGAAGATTATGATGGCGTGAGATCCTTCGCAAGAAGGAAGAGTTGATCGATTCCCTTCCTTCTCGGGGACCGAGGTTCTAACTCTTCGATCCCCTTCTCCACGGGCAGATCTCGCTGCCATGTAGGAGATACTCGTATCAGGCTGTTTTCTTATGCATGGCGACAGGAGAAGCAGGCAATGGCAGCATGTTTCTTTCGTTGTTCTTCTTCCACGGGCGAGGCTTGCATCATCTAGAGAATGCTTTTAGCTGTTGTTGGTGACAGCTTTGCCCGACGCAGGAACCGAGCTCTCTCGCTGATAAGACTCTGCGGGATATATGTATATCACATGCAAACGCATAAAGGAATCAAGGAAACGCAGATCCGAGCCAATGATCTCATTAATTAGCACCGGGAGCCTTTAGTCGATTTAACTTCGGCACTAACCAAGCGGCCCCATCATCGTGGAAGGACCCAGAGGTTTATCTCGTCACAAAAATAAGAGGTTAACCGAAGGGTATTTTTTTAAAAATGTTTTTCCCAATATCTGCAACACCTTTACATACGGAATCCGAGCTTCGCGCAAACAGATACGCGACTTAGGTGAAGGGGAGAAAACGCGGCAAACCTTAGTTGGTCAGCGGCAAAAAGGCCGTTCTCATTAAACTACATCCACGTCGCTCAGGTAACGATTCGAGAAAACGAAAGCCGCCCATTGGAATTTTCTCATATTTCGGATACAATTTATATGACGAAAGTTGTCAAGGAAAAGGGGCAGGGGAGAGAAACGGGTTTGAAACACCATTAAAAATTTACAAGATTTTAAATTATTTTCATAATTATATTCAATATAATAACAAATTCTGCGTTAGGAAAAAGATATCTGGCGTCGCCAATGCGATCATTCCGTACAAAAGGCTTCGGGATTTCAATTTTGCCCAGCGCTCAGGGCGTAAATTCGAAATAACGATTTAAATGAATCAAGCAACACATAAAAGTGTTATTTATTATTGTTTTTATTGTAATTTACAATAATTCGGTCTGGAATCAAGCAAAAACATTCGCTTTCGTTTCTTATTGTACAATTTGAGATGCGATTGAAAAATCCCATCAAGTGAACGTAACACATGCGCGCACTCGGAAGTATTCGGCTCCTACCCTTAGCCCAGCCTTTTGAACAGAACGAGTTCCGCCCTGTCTTTGGAACTTCCGTTTTTGCTATGCCTAAATTAGCTCGCAGTTAAAGCGGTTTTTTTGAGCCGTCTCCCAAATAATTCTAAGCTTTTTTTATTCGATCTCTGATAATCACAGATTAATGCACATATTGTCACATTTTTATTTAGTCCAAACAGAGGAGAAGTTACATTTCTATGTACAAATTTTTTTCTAAAAAAAAAAGAAAGAACTCTTCTTATTGCACAATTGCTATGAAGTTGTTCATTTTACAAATTATTCTAAGCTCTTGTTTGCATTTTTTTGTTATATGTCACACCTTCAACTTGAATTTGTTATTGAACATTGAATTTAAGTTAATCGCATTCTAAATTTTGTAAAATTTAAAACTCAGCAATAGAAGAAGTTGTTTCAGATTTAAAATTTTCCTCCGAAAATAACGGTTAATATGTTCACGTATATATACACACATATATTTGTATATATATATCCTAATATTAAATTGACTAACATTTAAAACGGAAATGACTAATTTCTCACACTAAAAAAGAAAAAAAGGATTCCGTACTTTTTCTCGAAATTAAATTTTTCAATCTGTCCTCAGATATCTTTTACCTTTTTTTCCTTTTCTCGACAAGGCACAGCCTGAAATGTTATTATTGTTATAATTTTTTATTATTATTTTTCAAATACTGGATAGATTCTATTTATAATCTAATCGATTATATTTGCGGTTATTTTGATTAAAAAAAGAATTCCCCCCCCCCCCCCCCCACAAGGTAGATTTATGTTTAGAATACCGAAAATCGGGTTTAAAGGCGTCCGTGCGCTTTTATCTATGGAATGCTCCAAGTTCCGGAAGTGACGGAAGGGCTGCTGCTGAACTGTATAGCTATAGGAAAGAAGTTTTGATCGCGATGCCGTCGATGAGGGTGACACCTCGTTGAAGTTGCCAACCTCGCGGCAAAACGCGAACGAAGCAGGTCCCCCGATGGTTTTCACACAGTCACCGAGAGCGATAAAGGAAAACGAGATGCGGCACGATTTCGTGTTGCGGCAAAAAAAAGTTGTTGGAAAAAGAAAGAAAACATGCATACATATAAATATGCGCGATAAAGCAGAATACTGTTGATGTCGGGAATCGAGCCGAATCGCGCGCAAATGTGTAAATATGCAAAGTATAAGCATGCGTTAGCCCCATTCTCACACGAATATCCACGCACATTCACGCAGACGCATTCGCAATTTTACAGTCTCAGCCTTCGTTACATGTCTTTTGTCCTAGGGGTTGCCCGCAATGGAGTAACCTAACGAAAAAAGATTACAGTCGTTTTCGAAGTTACTTAGAATCGCATATTTAAATATCTAATTAAGAATAAGACTGGGATTTTGGCATTTTAATCACAAAGTACATGCAAAGTATGGGCTTGTCGCCCCTACTTATCCTAACGCAGAGATCCTAAGCTTCCTGCTGGATTCCGCACACTTAAAAAATAAAAATGTTTTCATAATTTAGATGCTTGTAACTTAATGTCAAAAAATATCCGAACAATTATTCTTTTCTCTTTTTTGTTATTAAATGCTTCAATCTATAGTTTCGAGTGTTTATAAAGCCATTTTAATAACATGATTGATAAAGTTCATACATATATGTATGTATATAAATGTATGTGTACCTATATATACATATATATATATATATATAATATTTAGTTTTTAAGATTAAATTTCTAATTTTTTCTTGAATATTTTAAGCCACTTTGTTTAAAATTCATAATTGGTTAAATTTGCTTTTTTCAAACGAGACAGAAGGGAAAATTGGTCGTTCTAATAAATTTTGCAAGACGTTCCTTGCCGAAGATCATACAAGAGTTTCCGCAGTATCCGCATACTGCCGAAACCTGAAAAAGAAAAAGAAAAATTTAAGAGACGCAATCGAACTGTGGGGCAATTTTTGACGATTTGCTGTTGTGGGTTCGGCGGCCACCGCCTCCGCCATTCACCGGTACTCACAGAGGTTAAATGTGGGAGTCGTCGATCGAGGATCTCGATGACTCCGAAGAGGTTAGGTTATGTCCCAGTATGTAATGCCTTCTCGAGGCTGAATACGGTGTGCGGTTTGACCTGCGGTAGCCTGTCAGACCGTCCGTAAGCGAAGGTAGCGAATTGTGTGGCGACATCAGAGCTATGCTACCTAAAAGAAAAAAACGGGGGAAGGTGCAAAGAAACCTTTTTCATGAAAAGCAAAATAGACGTTTGATGGAAAAAAAAATCAGGAGTTCCTGCATGCAAAATAAGTTGAGATATATAAAAATATTTCATCAAAATCAGTTTTCAAAGGTTTTTTTTTATATTATTTGAATGTATTAGTCTTTTCGAAAAAAAAATCCTTATGTATAATATAAATTTTATAATTAAACTTTTTTTCATTAACATGTATAATATTATTTGTAATATTTCTTTGGAAGTAATTATTAGAAAAATAACTCATTATGATTTTCACCCAAGTTTAACATAATTAGAAAAAAATAGCGTTTGCAAGATAAGACAGCTGAAACCCCTGATTTACATGTATTTTTATTTTTTTAAATATAATATATTTTGTGCATTCTCACCGGTTTAAAGTCAAATTTATAATATGTAATATATTTTTATGATTCGTTTTCACCTTTTACATGGTAGGCAATCATAAGATATTTGAATATTTTCTGGCCTTGTATTACATATGTAATGTACCGCTTTTGTCTTCTGCTAGGACTGCATCATTTCATTCCTTTGTCCAATTCAGATTAAAATTTCCTAATTTCCTTCCAATATTAATATGTTAGGTTAGATCACTTTACCAATTACTTTCACATATAATATATATATATAATGTTGCAGTATATGCATAACATTCATAATAATTTTATTATTATTGTTACTTAATGCACAGATAATGATGTAGTTCCATTTTCCGTTCCAGGAGGCTGGGCTTCCTGCCGTTCAGATTAATGATTTCAGAAACGTACAAAAACAAGTTTTCTTTTAAGCCCGATTATCGTGCACGGAAAAATTTGAAAAATAGCTCATCGAGTATTTTATACTGTGCAAGCAATCTTTATTAAAGAAGATTTTTTCTCCCCTTGCAACCCATTCATCAAATATTGGGCCCCCCCCACCAATTGAGCTAAGAAAATTATTGAAATTTACAAACATCGAAAATTCTATGTTAATCAAACGTGTAGTTTGTAGGTTTTTGAACTAAAAAAATTCATACACATATGAAATACAAACTTAATTTAAAAAAAATATATAACTGAAAATGTTTCCGGAATATCATTTTCCATTTTTTAAACTTTTCCTTTTTTTTCTGGGGAGGAGAAGGGAGGGGTTGGTCGATGGCTTCACACCGGAGATTGAGATTTTGAAGTCTGTGACTACGATGGTGACGGTGATGCCCGTGTTGGTGGTGATGATGATGATGGTTGTGACATGTTGAAGAGTGAGGAGTTCCAACTTGTGAACCGTTCCATTTAATTTTCCCTTTTATGAAGAAATGTCTCACAGCTGAAAAACCCGCTATTTTTTATGCTTTAAATATCTCACTATAATTTTGTTACCGCCAAAATTTCTGCAAAAATAAATTTCTCCGCTCCATTTGAATGCATTTAACACACAGTCACATTGTTTAATTGATTATTTTGCAGTAGGGTCGCATTTCGAGGCGTGGTGAATATTTGCATGCAACGGGAATGGAAATTAGCAAATCATAATTTTAGACATGAAAACTGACCACTGAACACAAGGGAAATCAAATAAATTCGTTTTAATTGCTTTTTTGAACATTATTAGATTTTAATTTACGTGAACCGTGAAAATAAATGCTTTCTCAAGCCCTTAAAGGAGAAAGAAAGCACCCGAAAAACCGAAGTGTGTCGATTAAAAACAGAGAAAGCGAAAACAGTTTAAAAAATTTTTTCTTTTTGTTTTTTTTATTGAAGTTTGTTTAAAGTACATAGAAGTAATATATATTAATAGCATTTTTATATAAAAAGCTGTAGAGATGTGTTTATACAGTTTTTACATTGTCATTTTCATTGCCTTCCTTCGCAGGCGGTTCGGGCTGTTCCGCTGAGGCACTATCGGTATGCTGAAAAAAATTATTTACCGAATAACAGAGTTGATCATTCTCCAGAATCGTGTAAAATGATGGAGGGAAAATAACCCAACACCAAAAGGATCATGGTTCTTTGCATATAGCCGGAGACGAGGAAAGAAAAGATCAAATAACAACATTTGCAACCTGGATTTCCCATTTGGAACCTGGAGATTCCCGCAGTAACACGTGTGCCGCACGTGTTTTCTGGTGTAAAAGCAAAATCTAACCCTATCCCTCATTCTTGTAAGAGAAAGCATTTGAAGTGAATATTTTATAACCCAAGCTTTTGCCATTTCGGTATATACACCAGATCCGACCCGGCCCAATATTTAAAAAGAAAAAAAATCAGTCACTGAAAGTGTGTTTAAAAAAAGCAGAAGAGGAAGAAAAGGTAGTTTAAATTTACAATATTGGACAAAAAAAGATTGCTGTTAGTGATTAGATTAAAAAACTTTTTACCTCTTTCTCTATTCGGGTTCTTTTGTCAGAAGAATCTGACATATCTGTTTCGGATTCTGAAAAAAGAAATAAAGGCTACCTCTCAAAATCATGTCATTATGAATTAGGGAATGTAACACTATATGAAGAACATTTATCATAAAGACTTCAAAATTCCACATGTTTAAAATTTTAAATTTTACATCTGGCAGCAAAGCTTCTTACAGTTTTATATTAAAATATTTTTCATTTAAGTGAATATGAGAAGTCTTTCTGGTGCATGAATTTTAAATTGTCGCTTAAATAAAACTGAATTTTAAAACTGGTTTAGCTTAGTATAAAAAATAATGTAACTATGTTAACTATAATTTTTAACTACCATTAAAATATTAATAATTAAATTTTTTTACAATTACATATGATGACATAATTTATATAATAAATATATATTACTAATATGCTGCACGTTATGTACTAATCGCTAATTACTAATTACACCAAGTTATGTAAATATTAAGAATACACAGTGCAAAGTATTCCTTTCTTTTATGATCAGATAAACAAGTACATAAGAGTTTCCTGAATTAGATTATTTTTTAAAATACATTTAATTAGTTTAGAATACGAATGGGGGGATCCCATTGAGGACGATTTTTTTTATTAATTTTGTTTCATGTCATAAGTTAGTATTCAATATATTTTTCAGTATTATGGCCGAATGGAAATTTTGAAGGATTTCTCTGTGATTTGTTATTTTGGTTTATTCAAATTAAATCAGGAAATGTGATACTGAAAACTTTTTTTAGTATGCAGTATTAAAGTACCTGCTAAAAGATCCTCCTCTGGTATGGGATCGACGCTGCTGCTAAGTTCCAACATGGAACCCCTTCTTCCGATCAACGGTTTTCGGCTGCTAGTGCTTGTTGTACTGCTGCCACTTCCCCCGAGAAGATCCGTTGGATGGCTCACTCCAACTCCTTCTTCGATTAGTAAAACACCTCCGTTATTGTCTTTCCCGGAGTTAGACATTATCGGAATGGAAGATTCCGAGTTTGCTCTTGATCTGACACCTTGTACGGATCCGGTGCTTTCCTTCCGGAAAAGTCCGATGACAGAAGCAGTTTTTGGCTGTTCAATGCCACCTTAAAAAAAATTATTTCCTATTATGATAAAGAAGTTCACATTCGATAGCATTGACTACGAAATCTGTGTGATAATCTTTGAATTAAACATTTAAATTGCACTTTCTTTTGTTTAATTTTCTAGCGCAATTTATAATGTGCCACGATGATCTGAAGAATTTCCAACGAACAATTTTCTGTAGGCGTAATTTTTTTTATGATGAAATGCGAAATTAATAATTTAATTAAATTGGAGAATTGCACTGATTTTTTACAAAAATTAATAAAACAGAAAAAGTACTTTTAAAAAACATCGTTAGTCTTACCTAGGAACGTGGCAGAAGGCGAACTATAAGCCATATATTCTTTATTAGAGCACCATGCGGGAAATTCAGATTGTTTTACTGGACCGCCGCTTAAAGCGGAGTCGCTGTCGTCACGTTTCCACGGTAACACAGTTTCCGTGGCGGTCGGTGTCAGAATTCCGTTTTCATCTAAATATCACATCACACAACAATAAAAATAAGCAAATCAAGCGGTTAACTTCATTAATAATATAAAAATAAAAAATGTGAAGAGCTTTGTTGACTTCTTTCTTGAAATATTTGAAATTTTTTAAAATATTATCTTTTTAGCAATGTATGGTTTGGCTATGAACATTCAAATATAATATTTCAATTTGTGAAATTGATGTTTCAGAAATGTATAAAAAATACAGTAATTTTTGTGTTAAATATTTGGCAGACCTTAATAAAAAAAATATTTCATGAAAAAAAAATTAAAATTTATACCAGAAAGATACTCTGTTTCCTTTTTATGTTATGTATCAGCCAGCAAAGCTTAATCACTATTTTTAAAGTTTTACAATGAACACAAAACTTAATTAAACTCAACACCTGTTGATGTAGTTGTTTTTAGTTATTTGATTTTAAAATTCCCATATTATAAATAATTATGTAGCAAAAAAATTCCATAGAATTTTTATTTTTTTATCTTTTTATTAAGAATAATGTTTTAGTTCAGTATTATTAATAGTCGCATTTAGTGGTCTTAATGCATATCATATGAAGAATGTTTTATCCTCAATAAACCTTATTTATTCAGGATTAAGATATAATCTAGTAATAATTAGATAGAGATGTTCTAGAAAAATAAATGGACTTGCATATTAGGTGAAAATTTTGTTATATTCCACAAAAATTCAACATTATACATAGTTCGGTGGCTTAATTTGGATTATGAATATATAAAAATTTATAATATGTATAGGGGATCTGAATTTATCCTAATTTGATGTCGCAAATATTTTGATACATAACGTTCTCATATTTAAAAAAAAAATAAACGGACATAAATGAATTCAATTCACTGAATTCACTGAATCGTTTGTTTATAAAAATGTTAAAAATATTATTTATGATGCTAGATATATTTCGGACGTTATTGATTAAAGCATACGTCAACATCAGCGAAAAATAATTGTTAGATAATAATGAGAATTATTCATGAAAGTACAATTAATAATAAATAAAACTAACCTTGCGAATCCGTGGAAAGTCTTTTCATGCTCGGGTCACCGGCACTCGCTTCTTTCTGGACTTCATCTGAAAAATATAAGAAGTTTCATGACTGAGCCGACAGGAAATTTATCAATTTAATTGTGAGGGTGATGGTCAGTTTACATCAGAACAAGTACATATCAAGGTTATATGGACTTCGTTTTTACACAATCGAACTGATATAGGTTTAGACTGTAAGAATGAATCCTAGTCCGTTGTGATCGATTTTCATTCGGTCGTAGGATATGCGGTAATGAAATTAATACCCTTTGTTCTTTGAAGGATGCATCATTTCTTGATAAGCAAACACAATCGTGACAGTTGGACGATGAAATACTGAATGGTACTGTAATGTTTTGTGGCGATGTATGGTGTATGTAAGGTTCCTCCATAAAAGGTTAAATTTCATGATATCCACAAATATCGTGAAGCATTGGACACATACAGAACGCGAATTCGGTAATGGCATGCTAAGTTTAATATATGCAGAAAACGTGCCACCGGAGAGACCTTTTATGTGATACCTACCGTCGTTTCTTCTCCAAGGCAACGAGACTTCCGCCACAGTGGGGGCGTCGTCGTAGTCTAGGAAGGGCTTTGAGTATTGTTTGACTAAGCGAGCTCGGGTCGGGTTGAACCCGGGCAAATTGGTGATCTGGGATATGAGTCCACAACTTCCACTCGCTGAAGTTAGTAGTTAATGTAAATAACACATAACATTTATACTATCAAGTCAATACACAGCAAAATTTATAGCTTCGAGGAAATCATTTGTGGAAATTGGAATGTGTTGCGTTATTCGTTTATAATGTAGACGAATAAAGTCAATGTTTTCCAATTTTTTTTTCATTGCCTATCCGTTGAAGAATTTTCAACTTATGATGGTCTCCTACAAAAAAATTAACTTCAGACTTCTTAAGCGAAATAGCGTTTGAAAATAGGTCGCTATGTTGTTTTGTTGATAATTTCCTCGAATTATAAAATTTTAAAAGCATAAGAAGGACATAAAATAAATATGTTAAAAGTTACAATATTCAAAGGCGAAAGTATTGCTGGTCTTCTGCGTTTCATGTTGTCAATGGAATCTTTGTGCTGCCTCGAACATTTTGCATACATTTTCGATATTATTTACTTCTGTTTGAAAGCAATTGCCTGCTTTTTCTGCAGCATACATATGAGACACAGAAGACAATATGCAAAAAATTAGTGTTATGTCGATAACATATTCATTTTTGATGTCCACAGATGCATAACTTATTGAAAAGGAAAATTGAACAGAATTATTTATTTACTTTTTTCTTAAATTATTAAAGTGAAAAAATTTGTGAAGAAAAAATAAGTTAAATAGATGCATAAAAAAAAAGTTATTTTATCTTTGTCTATCATGCAGTTTACTCAGACAGGTATACAGTGTTATACAAGAAGCATTCTCGTATCATTCCCAGTCAGAATGGGTTAAGGTAAGACGCTTTCAGTATCGTCCTCGAATATCGAGTACCAGTAAGTAAAATGTTTCTGCACTGACAATTTTTGTGTTTGATTAATTAAAATTTTGTTATTTGTTTAATAAACAAAGTGGGTTACGGAAAAAAATAGTTCTTAATTTTCGACTTTGTATAATTTAGAACCATATTTTTAAAGCGTATTCAGCGACATGTATTTTATATTCTTCTTTCTTAGATGATTTACAAAATTTACAAGGATCGAAAATTCAAATCACTTTTTCATTGTTGATAATAATAATAACAAAAAATTCATATTTCGAATTCAGTCTAAGAAAGGTGAATAATCAGACAAGAACATAACATAGAAAGTTGATTTTTATTCATGCTGAAATACTGTAAAAGAAATCTAAAGATATTGAGGCACTGATAATTAAATTTTAATAAAAAATGAATGTACAAAGCTGAATATAAAGTATGTAGAAATGGTTCAACAAAATAAGTTAGGGTAAAATATGTTGAATAAATAAAAAGTTTTCAATGAATAGCTTAGTGTATCATGGTCCGGAAAATGCTTTTAAGCTTTTAAATTTAAAAACATTCTCGGGTTTATGTATTTATTTAAATGAGATGATAAATTTATTTTCTTTTGATAATTATTCAGTTTAACTCTTCATATTGTTGTTATATCATTCATTATTACATTAAATGGTTTCCGGAATAAAAGAGATTTAAATTTTATGAAGGTTGAAGAAAATTCCAATCACTGAAAGCATCTCCCTCAGTATACATTCAAATAAACTCTGTATTATCGTGCTTAAAAGACTACATATTTACATTTTTGATCCTTAACATAAAACTACTTACGAGAACTTTTAGCGGTAAAGGTGATTCCATCCCAATCTTCTTTCTTTACATCTTCTCCGTCTTCATCCTGTAGAACGTCTTCTATAAAATCATTCGTTAGTTGCTTAGCTGAACCGTTTTGTTGAAATTCTGGGAAGCTTACATGATTCTGTTTGCCTTCCTGAAATTGTTGTATTTTTACGTACATAATATCCAAAAATAAATAAAAGTTCAATTCCAATCGATGTTTCAATTCCATGATTACAATGTTAAAAAAACGATATAATTTAAAAATATCATCCCCTAAAAGACAATTTATTTAAGTATGAAATAAATACTTCCTTACTTTGTTTAATTTTTTACTTCTTTTGTGATGTTTCCGCTCTCCTATAACTCTTCTGATGTTCATGTGCATTTTATAATTTACTTCTTGGGTTGTTAAGTCTCTATCGTTGACTGCATGTCTACTGTAACTGAGTCTTCGATGCTTTAAGAGAAAAATTATCATAAAGTTTGTTAAAATATGTTTCATTAAAATTAAGAACTTCAACAATATTATAAACTTGTTGAAAATTATATTAATTGTCGAAAAAAATAACAATATTTAAAATATAATGCGATAATCACTGAAATGTCATATTGAAATATCTGTCTTATTTAATTAATTCTATATGCTTATGTTCTTAAAATTATCATTTCATACCGTTTAATTTTTTCATGTCAAACATTTGAAAAACTAAATTTTTACAAACGATACGGATTACAATAAATTATTTTTTAGGTCTTCTTCTTAATAAACGTTAACTAATTATACATGTATATATTTATGTTATAAAATTTAAATCTGAGAACGTGAGAGTTATTACCCTTCGTGGCTTGCACAACTCTTCTGATAACAAATGATGAATTTTAGCATCGGTCAAATCTTTTTTGCTTGGATTGTATTCTAGTTCTTGAAGATCTATATTCCATGTGCTATTATCCAGTTGTGTTAGGCTGGTGCTGCAATGTTTTAAGATGAATAATTTTCTAGTGTTCAGACATAATATTGATTAAAATTAAGGCAAGAAGTAAATTATATTTTAAAGTACCTAGCATTTATGTTCGGAGCCGTGTAGTTTCTGAAAATGGCAGACATGGATTCGGTACCAGAAATATTTCCAATAGTTGAAGCATTTCGTCTCATGTATTCCATGGCATCTTTCATTGTCAGTTTGGAGTATGTTTCCAATATTTTCGGTTCAGCCCCCTGATATTTTCTCAACAAATATGGACGGATGAATTTATTATCAAATCTCTTGAATTTGTCTCTTACATGATGATTTCCGTGGAGGCCTACAATATCTTCAATACCCGCCATTAGATGATCCATAAACTATGGACAAAAATAAAAATTTCAGGTTTTACTTTATGTTACTTATCCATATTAATCTATTCATTCAGATTAAAATAAATATCATCTGAGCGTATGAAATGTATTTTAGCATGAGAATATAAGTAAATTAAAAAAAATTCAATTATGAATTCAAAAATTAATTTAAAAATATTATACTCAATGCTTACCCTTTCGTGTATTCTTTCATTCATAGTGCATTTTCTTTTTTCTGCTCTTTTAACATTTAAAAATCTTACTAATGGTTTTATTGTGATACCCTATAAAAAAATAATTGTTTTTAAGTTTATTATACTAGCTGGATAAAAAAAAAATTTAGTTAATAATACTGTGCGCATACCTGAATAAACACTGTAAAATATATAACTGCTATTGTTGTGGTAACAAACATTGGTTGAAGATGGACATGCTTCGGATCAATGAGTAACACTAATGCAAATGCGACTGCCCCTCTTAAGCCACCATACGACATTACAAATTTATCAACTTTTGTTAGTTTGTTAAGTCTAAAATGATTGGCAATTGCAGTTAATATTATAACACCTAAAAGAAAAGATTCATTAATTTTTATAAAAATTTTATGCATTAATTATATTAGAAATCAGCGCTTCATTTTATAAACTTCACTCTGATATTTCTTTAACACATTAATGTACATTGAGATAACAATTTATTTGATTTTTTTCTTTTAAAAGAGTAGTGGAGACTGATTGGGATTTTGATATTATTAAACTTACCTATAATTCTGAAGATGGAGCAGAAAACAATGGTCAATACGACAAACCAAGTATTCCAATTGTGAGAATCATTCACGGTGGAAACACCAAGAAACATGAAAATAATGGTCTCCGAAGAACTACTTAACATTTTCATTGCGTATTTTACTGTCGTATGAGACTTGTGTGAAATATTCGCTTCGACATAGTTCTTCATTGTTATACCACAGAAAGTTATTCTGGAAAAAAAAAATATTTTAATTAAAATCGCGTTCAATGACTCAAATGTACCCAACTTTAGAGAAATTTCGTCATGTGGGAGATTGATTGGCAGCAGCAAAATTTAAGAGTTGGCACGAAATTTGGTATATAAATATAAAATCCAAAAATGTGTATCCTTGGTAGCCAAATAAAGTTCAAGTTTAAATCTGCCGCCACTACAGATTTACCAAACACTCAAGGGTTGATCAATTTTCATTTCTTTTTCTTAAATACTGGTGAAGTTGTACTCACGCTAAAATACCGGACATGTGAAATAGTTCGGCGTTGAGATACGCGAGATAGGCCATTACGAAAATGAATATCGGTTCTATGACTCTCACTTCATCGGTGTATCGAGTCACTAGACCGGTGAGAAAACCCCAAACGATTCCGATGAAGGTTCCACCCAAGGCAACCACGAAAAACGAAGCGAATCCAGCAAACAAATCCATGTATTCAATGTTTTCCAACTTCATTTCTGTATACGCTTCGAACATGTGATACAGCACCTGAAAAGAAGTGTCCTTTAGCCTCAACATTAAAAGGGCAGAGTTCTTTTCAAAAGTCAAAATACTTTTATGTAAGTCTTAAAAAGTTTACTTGTATTATGTAGAAAACACGATTTTAATGTAGCAGATGAAAATGATTTCAATAGGAAGACAGTTAAGTGGGTTGATGGGCAACACAAAACGTCAAAGTTACGTTATAAAATTGCTCTTAATCGAAACTGACTTATTTACATTGGACTTTGCGGGATTCTCACTGGATCGAACAATTTCTATTTTAGTCATCAATCACATTAATAATTTTTAATATTTGATCAGTTTAAATATCTACTCACAACAGTGACTGCATCATTGAGCAACGATTCTCCGAAAACAACTATATATAATATTTCATTTACATGAATTTCTTCAAAAACGGCTAAAACGGCTACGGGATCAACAGCAGATATAAGTGCAGAAAAGAGGAACATATCCAAAAGGGGAGTTTCCACTCCAAACAATCCGGTACTTCCCACCGCATACAAAGAAGCACCTGAAATAAAGAAGTATTACTTTTTAACTCTTAATTGTTACTCTCATTCCGCAATGAATAATTAAAACATCTAACATATCAAGTTCAATATAAAGAACGTGAAGGAAAATGCTTAAAAGAATATCGGGTTGCCATTCTAGCCCGAATTAACTTTTTTGGGGAACTCATGTCATGATTATCGACATAAGGTTATTGATTTTTGTTAATGCCAAAACATTGATAAAATTTAATTATTCAGTTGATTATGTCGGGATAATAATACTCAACCAGTTTAATTAAATTGTTTCGATAAAAAAATAAAATCGACAGTTTTTTAGGTGCTTGTTTTTATTCGGTTTGTTTTCTATCTTTTGATAGAGACACATCTTTTTCTATCATCCATCTTAGATGATTGTCTGGTATTGTTCTTCAGCTTTGCGATATTTGAGGTGAATCTCACTATAATGTCATGTCGCGGGTTGATGAAGGGCAAGAGGAAAAATTCCGTCAGTTTTTGGCATTTTGCTGGTAAAAATGTTCTCAGAAATGATTAGGGAACTTTTTCATAATTGAAAAAATCCCGATCTGGATTTGAAATCAATTATCTCGTGATTCTTAGCCGAATGCGCCAATCTTGGATTACAATTGAACACTGTAGTCAGTGTTTTGGTATGATCAGAATATTGCGAAACAAATTTAAAAAAAGAAGTGTGGTTTGCATATTACTTACCTATTGTTAAAGTGTTAAAGATGGTACCGATAACGGCAAAGAGTAATATTGTACCTAAATGGTCAAAGAACAATCGGTTTGGCATGAAGTATCCGGCGTCGAGGATTATAGGAGGAAGCATATACAGGAAGAATGTGTCCGGCGTTAACGGTGAGATGTGAACGCTGCTGGAGAGGAATATTAGAAGACCTATGACTACGCCAACAACAATTAACAGACAGGATTCTGGGAAGATTTTGTTTAATTTTGGAGCCATATGAAAACCTGAAAATAAAGAATCATCGATTTCATTTACATTATAGAACATTTATTAATAAGCTATTTTAAAATGTAAAAATTTGACTTGAAATACATTTTCTCCATTTCCTTTATTCCATGTTTATTCGTCATAAGAGAATAACAATTAACTACCGCTATTAATAATAGATTCTAACGTTCTTTAATTTTCTTAAGGTTGTGAGATAAATGAAAGGAAACAATAAGGCTTTCAAATGATGAAAACGCCTATTATCAGGGTTGGATTCAGCTTCGAATACCACTTTCAACGAGGCTTATAAATCACCTCGAATACTGATTTGCCCTGCATCACAATTCTGGCCTCATATCAGAGATGTCTATTTCCTTTGTTGATATAATTTTAATGGAGCAAAAAATAAATTACAGTACGAAATATTCTTACAACTTGTCACAAAATCCCACACTAAAAACAGTCGGATCTGAATGGACATAAAGATTCTCGATTAATATATGTAAATTCTGATTCTGAATACCCAAAAGATACAATAAACGAACCCTCGATTTGGGCCAAAGCCATGCATCTCATATATATTTTCTGCCTCATTTTGATTTGGAAGCGTTTGTAAGTCGTTTCACTTGACGCATAATATTCGATTTTCATTGTTTTCATTAGAACTAGAAACAAATTACAGCGACCGTAAACTCAGTACCAAAAATATTTTTTATCGCGACAGACTTTCATAGGACAGGTTACTTTGCATTAACCAAAAAATTGTCTACAGGAAAGAATGCATATTACTTAATTAATGTTGCATAATATAGGCAACGAATTTTTTTTCCCATATAAATACAAGGGACAAATGAAGTCAGTTCGCGTGATCATAGCAAATATAAAACATAAAAAACCGCTTTATGTGGCTAATTGAAATTATACTAATATGAATGGATGGTTGTGTTTAAAAGCGGAAAATTGATGTTCTATTGGAATTAAGATAGCATGACAGATCAAGTTAATTGCATAATTACACCATCGTTAATGAATATGCGGAAAAATTTACTCTGTCGGAGAATAACAAAGAATTACATATAATGCAACGAACTATTTGCTAATTGCAATTGTTTAATGCATCTTCACTAAATGAAAATTTGAAGAGATTAAGTCGACAGATTTCGAATAAGATTTTTCTGAATGCAGCAGCTCTTTTACTTTTCCAAAAGATTTATTTGTGTGAAATTTGATGTTGAACGATTTTGCTGAATGTCAGTTACAATTTTTTCTTTTCGTTGTCTGGAATGTGGAAAATGAGCCTGTGAAAAAGATGGGCCTCTCTTTTTTGTACTAAGATTTAACTTACCTATTTTAGCAATACTAGCGCAAAATATCCACACCCCGATTACAAAAGGAGTTTCCACTCTTGTAAACTCAACCGTGAATACCTCGTACCTTTTATTCGAATGATTATCTTCTTCGCTTTGGGTATTTGAAGGTTTAGTCGTATCACCATTGACAATACCATCTGAAAAAATCAACATTTTTCACGAGTGTTCGATATCACAGAACTAAAAAATGTGTTTTAAATAAATGTAATGTATAAATAAAACGAGAATATCTTTCACGAGAAAAAAATTTGGAGCTTTTTACAATATGAGAGATTCAAATCTTGTGTTCGTACAAATAACCATAAAAATTATTAATTTTTTATTATTTACAATAACTAGAAAAATACAATAAAAACAAAATTACAAACAGGAATTATTTATGAAACAATTATTACATATTCTTAATAATTGAGTGTTTTAGCATTATTTTACGTCCCGCGCAATTATTATTAATATATGAAAACTACTTTAGCAGTATTTTTGCGAAGAGCTTAAATAGTACTACAGGATGCGTGAAATTTAATTGGATAATTTATTCTTAATAACTTATTGCTTGCCAAAAATTGATTGGGAAAGGTTGACATAATTCAGGTATAGAGAATAATTTATTTTATCCATGTTTAGATTCTGCTTATTGCCCGGAATGCATAGAGAAACGGTAATTTCCATTTGTGATGTATATGGATTATTCAGTGTGTGTGTGTGTGTGTGTGTGTGTGTGTGTGCGTCAAGAGTTAAATTTTTGGTTTTCCGATTTTGCGAGGAATTGTCAAAAAATTCCAATTGCCTCATTTGGGCCTTAATACTAATTCTAAGCACAGTTTGTAACAATTTGGATTTTCTAGCCTACCTGTCGACCGCAGCACTATGGATTTCAACTTTTGCTGCGCCGATATTTCCATTTCATCTCCAAAGCTCTTGGATCCGAATAACGGAGATTGGTGATGGGCCAAGTCAACTGGATCGCCGGAGACACTGCCCAAGCTGCCCAGCAAGGACAGCATGCAGAAAGTGACTGCTAACCATTTGGTACTCGCCACACATCTGAAATATCTCGATGGTGACAATTTTCTCATTTTATTTTACACTGATTTCTCCTTTCGTTGATCTGATTCCGTGTTCATGACTGAGGCATCGATTTTTCCGACCTCACTTCATTTTTCTGAACATTCTCTTGCGCTATAACGAATATCTCGTTTTTCTGTTACCTTGCGTAATCGACTACCCGCCACTCGAAAAGGAATGTCTCAATCTGAAAAGGTAACGAAAATATGTCATTTTAACTTCCGGAGCGAAATATTTTCAGACTCCCGTGACGATCAAAATCACGAGATTTATTTACCATACAAGAAGAATATTTTTAGCTAACTTTTTGCCTTGTTTCGGTGACAAAACAGCGATTTCGGATATTACGAGTCGAAAATCTTTCTGAGGCAGGCAAAGTGTCGTTACTTCATTCATTTTCAAATAAAATCCTTCTACCGAAACGTTTACGGATATTTCAAATGCAATTTATGGGCGACTATTCATCACGGTCCGGACCATCATTGGTTACAGATCAGAAAATTTCTAAACATTTTCCAGTTCCTTTTTGGAAAAATTATGTAAGTAAATAAGATTTGCCAACTGACTGAGATTAATAGAATTTCGGTTGTCGATTATTTCTGAATTATCGACACAATTTACACAATTGTAATTAAAAAGATACTCAATTAAAGTTTGAAGCGAGCTTACAAACAAGTATGGTCAACAAAACGAATACTTTTGAGTAGATAATGTGAAATGTCCAGACCGATGAAGAAAAATTTGAATGATGGTTAAAATAGACGCAATGCGCTTTTGTGTTTAAATATGAAAACAGAGTAACACCAGATATCCATGGAGAAAATAAATTTACCGAACACTGGGATGGGAGTGTGAAGTTGATGGAGTGTAGCGAAGAGTAAAAAGTAAATCGCCAAAGACAGAGAACAAAATCGTTAAGCCACGTAGATAATTTAACACGTTGCTTATAAAAAAACCAAAGTTGGAAGTTTTTCATTGAGGTAACTGACCATAGGTTACAACAGATTTTTTTTTTTTTGAGATTCAGTAGGTTGTAGTTAAATTACCTGAAAAACTTGATTTATTTGTGCAAATTGAAGGAGCGTACATGGCTTGCCAATAGTTTTTGATAAATAAAGGACACAGAGATTTGTCTTCCTCCAACATGCGGAGATTTATAACTATTAAAATAAATATGAATCTGATATAATATAAAATGGAATTATTTATATATTCTAGTATAATTATACAAAATATAGATCATATTTCCACTTTTTTCATAGAAAAAAATAAATGTGCCAAGCAGCTGCATTTAGAATAGTTTCGTCAAAAATTGCTGAATAATCAAAAGAAAAATATAAAAAGATCATCATGCAGGCCAGTGATGTCTTACATCAGGGGGCGGCAACCTGAGGCCCGCCAAGTAATAATCTAAAAATATAAATAAACAGGATGATCCAAAATTAACGCCTTGATGGAAACGAGTTTAAAAGGAAAGGTAGTGTTATAACCCCATAATATATAAATATTATATTAATACATAGATATATCGGAAAAAGAATCATATATAAAATTTTTGTCTAATTTTTTTGTTTTAAAGAAATTTGAAAATTAAATCAAATTTCATTTCTTTTAATTTTCCCTTTATAATAACAAACAATAAATAAATTTTTTCAACCGTATCAAATGTAATAAAAAGCAAATACTTCTTTAAGTTGTTTAACGGTTGAAAATTCATTATATAGCAATAATATAACATTTTTTCAAAAAAATATACGCGTACACCTGAAAACTGTTCACTCACTTGCTATTTCTTAATATTTTTTCATGGTAGCGTCTACAAAATAGACTGGCAGTTTTGAATTTCGAATAAAAATATATTATCATAACTTCTGTTTTATTAAGCTGCAATATTGCTGCCTGAAAATATTGCCAAATAATTTGACCCGCTATTTAAAAGAAATTGTCGGACTCCGTTTTATGCGAATCATTATGTTTTGCAAAGATGTTGCAGTTATGGAGAGTATTATATACAATGACAGACTGAATAAGATTTTTTAAAAATATCAAAATGACACATCCATGAAGATGGTCTAAAAATTAAAAAAAAAATTGCAAATTTTTAAAATGAAAAAAAAAGCTTTGTTGCATGTAAATTTGTTTAATCAGCTGCCAAATATGGATAAAGAAAAATCAAGGAATATAATTTCTCAAACTGAAAATAATAAGAATAGCTTTCAAACAATATATTTGAGTGCATTCAAGGAAACGAATAGTCTTGCATAGTTTACATCATCCTGAAAATGTAATTACCTCTTCCTACATAATAAAATATATGAGTACTGGAAATATTTACATGTGCATTTCTTAGCATATTAATCCTTCAATAGCAAATATGACATAATAACAAAGTGAAAATATTACCTCTGTTTTTAATTCTGTGACTCTTGTTTTCTTTTTATTAGATATTTTCCCATTTTAAGTTTTTACTTATGAATTGGAAATTAATATGAATGTCGTCACGTTATTTATGAATTAATATTGGAAAGTTATAATTTGAGGTGGGGACTGGTGGTTAAGGTTTTCAGGTCTGGGTCAGCATTGAAAATTGAATTTGGTTCTGTTTGAGATACGTTTAAAAAGCGAGGCCCATGTGAATGACAGTTGATAAAATATAACCATTTGGTGAAGCACAAAAGTGGTTGTTCGCAGGGGTGAGAGTTAAATCCGACCGGATTTCGTGCTGCCTTTTGTACGCGGCAGCAAATTTTGGTGCAGTTGGATGGGATCCCGCTGCAGTTCGGAAATAACAAGATTTATTCCACCTGGCATTCAACGAGCCCTCGTGACGTTTTCACAACCCTCCTGCAACCGAAACTTACATCTCCGATATTGGTTGGGGAAATCTTATTTACAGAACTTGTTTCACAATATGAATCGATTTGGAGTAATATTTACTTCTTCGGTTTTTTAAAGTGATAATCTGCGGATTATTTGGCCATTTTTTTTCGTTCTTTGGAACTTCTCATTCTTTGGATACCACGAATATTTGCGAGAGTGGGTCAAAAAATGTCAAAAATTTTATTTCAGCGATTCCTTACGTAAAGTCTACAGGCTGTTAAAGTCAGATAATTAACTATATACGACGGAATGGTGGTTAATATGAATGCACAGATTTGTTCATATGACAGAGTGTACATTCATGCAAAATCCCTTATCGTTTAGCGTCGGTTTCCGCTCTGATAAATATATTTATTTAGACAAGTTTCGGTTTCAAAGGAGTCGTTTCATCGTGAAAGAAAAACATCGGAGATTAGTGGGAGAAAGGAGGAGAAGGCCATGAAAGAACCGCTGTTGCCAGGGCTTAATTGACAGGGAGCTGAATTATTTCTCTGTTTAATAATGTTGACAGTATAAAGGACGTCGGGTCAGTGCAGGCATATTTCCAGCCCCGAGGGATTGCGGGGCGTTAATTAAGGTAAAAAGATGACATCGCTATCGGAAAACCTCAGCCTGAGACTGGAAGGTTAACTGCCAATCTCCGAAATTCACTATTCGAAATTCGGGTTAATAAAAATAACATGAACTATGCTAATCCAGATGCCGGAAAAGAAATACAAAAAAATCCTGCGCATAGGACCGAAATTGGGGTTCAGTTTCCCCTTAAGGAATGTTTGAAGCTGTTGATCAAGAATGTGGCCCATTGGTGTGTTGGTGCATTACCGTCTCTCATTACAACAGCAAAGTCCGGAGAAACTTCAATGCATCCGATTTATTCACTTCTGAGTTTCGCTTTTATAGTCCGCATTCCTAATTACATCACAGGGGATTGTGAGAATTAATTGAATTGGGGCCAGGAAGAAAAATTTTTAACACTGCATACAATCCAATTCTCATGTACAAACAAGGCGGGCAATCAACGTAAATTGCGTACATTTCTTTTATACATCTATTGGGCGGATACAAAGATTTATTTTCTGCATCGGTATAATAAAAGGTTTGTTTTTAGACATTGGCGTTATTTATTTAATTACGACTGTTAAATTTATTGCTTATTTACATATTTTCTGAAAATGAGCCCCATATGATGAATGCTATGTTAATGTAACCTTTAAATTAAAAAACTGAATAAAAAACGCGGAAAAAATTAATTTTCTGTCGCGGTGCCACTTTGCCTTTTTGCTGCAGTCTTAGGTAAAAAAATATATCTCTACAGTGTGAATCTCATTAACCCAAATTTGAAAATTTGTTTTCTAATGGAAGAAAGGGGAAAGCTAAGAAACACTTTGAAATATTAAATATTTTAAATTCCGACAATTCTTCTCCTAATTTCCAGTCTGGATCGGAAAACAGATTTTTCTCCTTCACTACCTTTCTTGACTCAAACCGAAAACGAAGAATGATTGCACAAATTGTTTATTATCCAAGCACATAATATAAGTGAACTTAAGAAATTGATGAATGTTTTACCCACATGAACATTCTGTATGTTTCGCACATACGATACTGATTCGTACGAAACTGATTCAGGAATCAGATTTTTGGCTTATTCAATTTAGATATCATTTAGTTCTTCACATTCATTATTCTTCGTTATTTAAATTTTTTTTAAGAATTTTAACTGCTAATGATATTCATTTAAAGACACCCTCTTCTTCACATTTTTATTATGGATGATATAAAATTTGACTTTTAAATTAAAAAAATAAAACTCTTCTCTTGATTAACGGTCGACGCTATGGGGCATTGCTAAGATCTGGCATTAACTTTGTAAAAAATCGAATTTTCTTTTCTATAAGTGGATAAAGGTCGCAAATTTTTAAATTGAGTCAAGATTAATACGCTTTATGAATTAGAGAAAACCATGCCTTTAATTTGATTAATTAAAAAAACATGTTCTTCGGTGGCCTCCTGGTAAACCTGAAAATTTCTCAGGCATAAAAATTCAGAAAGGCGATGTTAAAAAAGTTATTCGTCAGCGATTGAAATCTCTTGAAATTTTTCGATATTTACTAAATTGGGATGAATAAATGTGGTTTCTCATAATTTTGCGAATGCGGGATAATGTTTCTCCGCAATGGAAGGGCTTCGACTGAGTGTCGTGCCATCTCAGAAATCATCACCTCATTAGTATCTCTAATCTCAAATATGAAAATATCAATCACACTGTTAAAATCAAAATAATTAATTTTGATAGCATGCCAGCAGAAAAATTCGGCAACGGCAAAATGATTGATCATTAACATCAATATAATTTTCAGTTGGAGAGGAACGACCTCATTCAAAGAATGACTAAGGGTTAGGCAAAATTGTGAGTAATTTGAGATTTTCATCAAGCGTTTGACAACTGGAATCAGGACAACAAAACTCAAACACTGCCCGATCCAGACATGGGTTACATGGACAGAAAGTTGGGATTTTTTAAAGAAAAAATTTTTTTTTAAATTGCTTAAAATAATTTTCGAAATCGTTTGAGTTAAGCTATCTTTGATTACTCTATTATCTATATACCGCTATGTATGTTACGGTTTTAAAAGCAATTGGAAATCCCTTTTTTCACGCGGAAATGTCTCCATAATTTATTAAATCTCCAGGATTTGTGGAAAACAATTTGATCAATTTCTTTCAAAATTATCTTAAGTGGACACAACCTAAGGATCATGCTAAAATTTTCCACATGATAAAAATTTAATGGCTTTTTATCCGGGCCGTCGTTAAAGTTGAAAGATATTTTTAGTCGTAAACCTAAAATTAGGATAATTCCAAATTTGATTACAAAACACAATAAGCACAAGGTAATAAAAACGGGAACAGATAAGATAAGCATAATTTCCATTTGTTCTCAATCAATACATTAAAAAGTATCATGTTTTTACGATGGAAGACACGGTTAGTTCACTTAATTTAGCTAATAACTATAAAATTATTTTATAATTATTTTATATAATAAAATATAATTATTAACAGTGATTTTACAACATCAGACACAACAAGTTAGTATAAGTACATGTTGAGAAGCTTTATCAAATATTATACAACTACAAAAATTAAGTTAGACGGAGAGGAGACCAATCGATCGGCCATGGCGATGCCGTCTCAAACGCCAGCTTTATATTCTAACAAATGCCGATGAACGAACAAGGCTGGCGGATTGCACAATGGTGCACAAGATATTAACCTTGACACAGGCACTATATACAGAGAACCGAAATTTCGGCATTGGGAAATCGCAAGAATCTTCATAGTTAAGGCTACGAAAGGGATTAAAACGTTAAATCGAGGCATAAAAAGTACAGCAATTTGGGCGCGGAGAGACAATCGATGAAACAATAGCTAAAAGGTAATTATTCACGTATATTATTACCGACTATCAAAAAATGATTCGTATATCAAATGAAAATTCAACAGTTATAGTTGCGGTAAACAACGAGTGGCATTTAATCCATGCCAATGTTACATGCACATATCAAAATATCATGTAAAACTAATTTTTGATACTTTAATCAGGTTTCAAGTCTTCCTATCTAAAATAATATGCAAAATGATTCTTTGAATGTATTTAGACAGGGAGCATTAAAAGTTTGTTCTCGCAATCAGGGACCGTGTTATACGCTTTAAAACAGACATAAAAAAAAGATTTCAAACATAATATGGATTCAAAGAGAAAATTCTCTGAATTACTTTGGAGATATGAAATTAATTAAAATTCTTTGAGAACCTAATTTATCCATACTGGTTTGGAAGCATTCAACACAGAAATAAAACAAATAATTAATCATGATATCGAGTGCCCAACAAGATATACTTATTAAAAAAAGACGAAACCAAAATATTAATACTGATATATTTTAATGTACATTCAGTATTCAAAATTTTTTAAATATTTTGTCACGCTCGAGCTAGATAAATCTGTACGTTACATCGATAGTAAATAATATATTACTAAAATACATTATTAATGTTATGTTTTGGGAAAAAGTTAATAACCATGAATAAATTATGAGAGCGTCAATGCCGTTCGGGCAGCTTAATCCTAAGTATTTTGAAAAATAGTCCCTGGTAATGAGCAAGCTTTGTAAATGGTTTGGCAAATAACTCGTTTATTCGGAAAATTCGCACTTGATAAATAGTTGCTAATTTTTCCCGTAGTTTGTATGAAATATAACTTCGTTAATTCAAGTTCTTTTCAAGGAGACTAAAAAAGCAAAGGAATCCATGAATTATTCATAAATTTTCAGTATAATCATTACATTCTAAGATTTTTTTTTCCTTTTTTTTTTAAAGCCTGACTGTCACTGCTCTACCACGAAAACAATTCAGTTTTATTATAATCGGAGGGAGAGCTTTCCGAACGATTTAACATACATAAACAGGAACAGTGGATCCGGGTTTTGAAGTTCGAGTATTAGTCAAGGTATGCATGAAAATGATGCCAACCTCCCCGTATCGCTCCTTACTCCCGGTAACTTAATACGATTATATGTAGGAAAAATAACGTAGAAGAATGTCAGTATTTCCATATATAAATTCTGCATTTTAATGTAAGTGAATATTGCTTTGTCTTCGTAAGGCCAAGTTTTTTGGTAGATCATTAAGTTTTCGCAAGATTTGTTTTTAAATTAAATAAATCGCTTAAACGTATAATAACAACATGGCAATTAATGATAGAAATATGAAAAAATGTATAGGGTAAATAATTTTCGAGATTTTTAAAGAAATAAGAATGCGTCAAAACTCGAAAGTGAAAGCGGAAATCTGAACAAGAAAATGTCCCCATGTAGTTTCCAACGAGCTGGCATATTCAACCGTATAGGAAAATCGATTGGGAAAGTAATGAAAGTTCGAAAATTGAATGTAAACCTTCGATTCACTGTTAACCGTATAAAAAGGCAGACTTGGGAGAAAAAGCACCCGAGGTAAAATAGAGTGGTGCACAATATAAAATAAATTGATTGCTCGAACGAGGTGCAGAACATCAGGAATTTTCACCGAATGTTTGGAAATACAGCGTCGTGTTCGAGTTCTGAAAAAATTCAAGAAACCTTGCTGACTGCCATAACCATAAAACAATATTAGGGCACGTGTCACATAATTGCACCTCGATACTGCCACTTAGCATCTAGTTAGCTTTAAATGAATACATCAGTATCATCCTACGCATATTTATAAAGATGAGAGCACACAATTGAATGTGGTTTTTCTTCACTGGTGATTCAGGTATCAGATTTTTCGCTCTCCTCTCGGGCGATGGGAAGTCGCCTACGAACAGAATTTTTTCGTTCTTCAGGGCCCGATGCTCCAATTATTACATAAGAAAAGAAATTCATTTGCTCGATGACATATTCACCTCGAAATGTGTGACAATGACACGGCCCGATGTAAAGTAAACAGCAAAGCAAATTATCCTTATGATGGGAGCCTGATAATTTATTCAAACAAATAAAAAAACCCTGAACAGATATGAAAGCCTTGGGTGACACTTCTTTTATTTCTGCGATGTAACAACGAACGATTTATGAAAATTATTTATTTTGTGAGTATATTAAGATTATTTTCAAATTCATATTCCGTTATTTGGAATCGCAGACAGTTGTTATAAGTTTCGTTTGTTTTTGAAAAAAATCCACCAAGAAATATTGAGGAAACAAAACGGAATGCAATGGTAAAAAGAAGCTAAACACAATGCGATGAAAAACATTTCACAGAAGCGATGAATTTGTTTTTTTACCGATACAAATTAATCTAATTCAGTCACATCAATACTATTAACCATATAATATATAGATTTAAACCAAAAAATTCAAAATTACTAACCAAACTATTTAAAATCGTATAAGAAACAATTTGAGAAATATAACTTTACAATAGATCTGGTTATATCAAATGGTTAGTAACTTTCATGTTGATGAATGTTTTGGCATCATAATAAAGTGAAGATTATGATTTAATACAGCAATAAAATAATAACCATGCGGTTTCAAAACTAATTTTTAGATGAAAAACAATAAGAGCTTAATTACGTCTACATAAAGTTTCTTCATGTTGAGGAGCAGAAAAAAAATATTATATCATAATTAATCGCTTGTTCCTTATAGCATAGTTTTTTACATGTGATATCAAAAAGGCGACGGAAATTAGTATTTCAATAATTAAAAGAATGTTTATTCAGTTGCTTTGCAGTGGTTATATATGAAAATATTACCATCATAACATTCCATATTAATATGTCAAAAATTCTATAATCTCTTTCATGATATATACTTCCTATGATTATTACAGTTGAATATCATCCACGGTACAATATTTTCTAATCAAAAGAATACAAAAGGAATTTTCGTTATTCGACACGTGAAGCTTGTTACGAAATTATTATCATCTTCAATTAATTTTAAGTTGAAATAATAAGTCACCATAAGCTCATAATGTCAGATATAAAGCAGAATAACATCGCCGTGTCTTTTTATGTGAAACCTGTTTTGCCCCTTTCAGGGGTCAAAAAATCTATTCTAATCTTTCTATCGTCGTCAATGTTTGCCTATTATTTAAGTATGAATATTACATGCTAAAAAGTTTCATTATTTGTGAAAAAAGGATTTTGGGGGCCGAGGCTCGGGGGGGGAGGGGGGAAAATAGCGGAAGATAAGGATCCGAACACAAGCCATGAAAAAGGTCCAGAATTTTTTTAATGTCACATCCTGCCTATAAGGTTATGGTAGTATAAAAGATTTTAATCGAATTCCCATTAAACCATAATCAAACCTTATGGATTCCTAATGAATCGGAGTGATGTGTTTTCAATAGCTGACACGGATTACTTCATCGTTGAATGCTGACAGAGGTACGGTGGCCTTATTTTCCGGTTTTTGAAATTTATTTCGGGAAATTACCTTTTCGGAAAATTAGACTGCACAAGATCAGGCGAATGGAACAATTTTTTTCGTTAAGAAACTGTTTTTAATTAAAAATAGATCGAGTGCGTCCCGGTTCTGCCCACTCGGGGATCATCTAAAACAGCAGGCGATAATGTGTTTATACCGTAAGAAAGTTGTTTCGAGGCACTTTAATAGAAATAAATTGAGTTATACGCATCCTTTTAATTAAGGCAACTAGCTAAAACCTAAATTTTATGGGAGTACTTTATTATGGAGTCATCCCCTATTGTGTAAAATGCATTTCCAATTAATGAATTCAGATCGTTTTCGCCCGCTCGCGGAGCATTTCCAAGTTCGATTGAGGCTTTGGAATTTTCAGGTTCCGAAATTGGCGCCCTCTAGAAAGCAACCTCCCCAAACCGCAAAAACATTCTTCTTTCGAACGTTGCCCACCTCCGAAGAACGTGCAAAACATGGTTCGAAGCTGTTTTCTTGTCACAGGTACGAGAAATGCGGTCCGATTATGTGTGCCCTACCTTCAGTTTGCTTAAAGAAAACGGGAGCAGGAGCTCAGATTTATGTGCCATCAAGTTTGGGGTTAGGTCAGGGTCGGAACGAAGGCAAAAGAAAACGAATTCCCTTTTGCACTTGAAAGTCACTCGAAATTGAAATCTTTAATTAATATTTAAGGAATTCGAGATGCGTACATAATAAATTTAAAATATATTCCGATGCAGGAGGTAATGAAATGCAACAATATCCCCCGTCATTCAATGCGGCGGATATCGCGGCAAAGCGAATGTGAAATTAGGCAGGCGGTGGTACAACGATCGGCAAATCGATTATATATTTTCGGGAAAACGGAGCGATAACGTGATTTCCCGAATTGCCCGGTATGAAGAAAAGAATTTTGAACGAAGATGAGGCAAAAATTCAATATTGGAGGAGTTCGAAAATCGATATTCCGTCTTTGAAATGGGAACTTCCATAAGGATTCCCCTAAAGAGGAAAGGATTTGAGTACACGATCCTTCGACGTGGAGGGAATTAAAAAATTAGTTTCCGTGGAAGCAGAAATCGACTTTCCTGTCATTGTCGCTGCTAAGTCACCCTCTACCCTTTAAATATTACGAATGCATGTCAAAATATATTTCTTGCTAAAACTGTTGTTATTGGAGTTGAAACATTGCCCATTAATTAGTAGTCGTAAAAGAATATGTGGCACTTGTGTGTTGCTGCTTGTGCAGTCTCAGTTCTTTCGTTTAATAGTTCTCGGCTGTTCATAAAAACATTTCGAGAACTATCATCGTTTGGTCGTAAAAAGAATGGTTTTTTTTTTTTTTATTGCAGTGTTCAGGAGTGAAGATTTTCATAATGAAGAACAAAATTTGAAGCCTAACCTTAAGACATAACTCACCTTGATGCCAACTATAAATCATATATGTATTTGAAGTGTTATTAATATTAATATCAAAGCATCCCGTGCTGAAAGAGAGCAAGTCCTTGTGCACTGAAATCTGATAAAAAGCCAAAATCTGTTGCTCTAGATTTATTTGCATCTACTACACTGCTGACAAAATGAAATCCTTGCTAACTTCTTGTGCCGAAGGCGTGGTCTTGAGTATCAAAAAAAAACTCATGCGAATGAGTTACATTTTTATAAGTGTAAAAAAAATCCTATCCCGTTGTAATACCCAAAGAAATAAGGGAAGATTGGGGTTTAAAGATGCAAAGATTTTTGAAGGGTGGAATGCTTTGAAATCAAAGATCGTTGCAACGGGGTACGACGGGTTTTCAATGCTGCTTCCTCACTTAAAATATTATTCTGAATTTAATTTAACCCACTGTATTTTAATGGAACCTTGACATGCCATAACAGACTCATTATTTCGGTATATATTTAACTTAAGAGTTTAATGAAATTCATGAATTCGACTTTAATACCGAGGCACGCTGCATATACATGTATCGGACCTGAACACCCGAAAAATTTGGGATAATATAAGAATTTGTTAATTATTTCGGTTTGATGGTAAGATGTCCTCGGATTATAAATAAAAATCCCGCATCCAGATCCGGCGATGCCTCCGATATTAATGCCGTACTTACCTGAGGGCATGTTTCTAGATGGAACGGAGAAATGGATATCGAAAAAATAAAATAGCGTTTCAAGAAAAGGAAGATTTAGGTAAATTATACTATGAGGGGCTTTGGCATGGAGGGAATCTGACGTTTTTGGATAATGTCGGAATCTAAATCGAGCTTTCGGGCACATTTCACTCAGTTAATCCAAAAAAAACGAAAACACGAAGCATCCATTTTATGGCTGCACACGCACACATAGAAAAAAAAATCGTTTCCCAAGGTTACTGAGTCATTTATATTCCGGTTGGACTACCAACTGTGGTCTGGAACATCTTTTGAAACACATTTCTTTTTTTTTTGTCTTAAAAGCGATGACTAACGTTCGGACGAAACGGAAATACTTGGAATTTTGCTATGGACCGCTGTGATTAATCGCAGGATGAATTTTTTTTTTTTTTTTTAATATTCTGCACAGGCGAATCTCGGAGAACGAATTTAAAGAAAAAAAACGTGCGAGCGAACGTTTTCGAGGGCAAAATCGCAGGAGTTCGCACGATGCGGCATCGAAAGTGGAGCGCGTTGAAATGTCCGAGGAATTAAACATGGTGGGCGCCTTGCTTTTGTCGAATTTTGAAGCGATCGCGAAGATTTCGAGATGAAATGGGGGAGGCGGCGTAAAATTTGATCGTTACAAGCCGGGTCCTCCGCTCTTCCACCTCTTCACCGCACCCAACCCCGAGAATTCGAAACCTGCTTTCGCACAACGAAATAAAATTTTTCCCTCTCGCTTAGGGTAGGGAAATTATCGAGTACAAGGTCATCAAGTGACCAAAGGGATGAAATCTCATTGCTCATAACGATCGGTTATCCGGAAATTTTCTACCTGATTGCGGAGGCTGTAAACCGAAGAAATTTACGTAATTTCCAGTTAACGGCGAGGGAAATGTATCCTATTAAAAAAAAAAAAAAAAAAATTCATCATCGCACAGGAAACGAAACGTGCACATTGCGGAAAATAATTCGATTAGAAAATAATAACGGTTACCTTTTTGTTATTTTTTTTCCCTGCGTTTCGATCGACGACGACAACGACGACGGCTGCGGCGATAAAAATCTTCTCTTAAAAAATTATTTATAATATTATTATATAACTAATCAACAACTGAAATTGAGAACGACTAAAAGGAGTCCCCCGATGTGCGTTCAAACTATACAAACAATTGTATTGTTTCGTTTACCATAAGTAATTGATACTATTTGAGATAAGAACACAACATTTAACGAAACGCCTTCGGTGGTGATGCAGTTTTTGTACAAATTCGCGGGCAAGTCTGGCATTTTTATAAATGCGAAATTATTATTCGGCACGGCGCATCAAAACACGGCCCCGTTCGGTGGAAAGGAAGGAAACTGCGGCTAGGGAGCAGGGGGACGGGGGAAGGGAAGGGGGAAAATGGCAGATATTTTTTTTAAGCAAACCGTTTGTCGCAACCATCCGTAATGCACTGATCGTTAGGCCTCACTGCTGTGGCGTCGGCCTCAAACGCAGACACAAAATGGCTACCTTCCTCCCCTTATCAGCTGATGCTTTTGCTGGAACGATCCTCGCGCCGGAGCGTGCGCGCTTTCAGAAGAAACCCTCGCGCCCTCCGTCCCGTGCCACCGCCCTCCCGAAACGAACTCGAAAATCCCGTCTAATATGTTTCGCCGTGAGGCATTATTCCGCTCTCCTCCCGTCCCTCTGGCTTGATTATAAAAAAACAAGAGCAAGAAGCGAAACGTCTCCGAACTACTTCCGCCCGTTGCCAAATTCCGCCGCCCCCGCATTTTTTTTCGGGGCCCCTTTCTGAATTTTTTTTTTAAATTTACCCAGCGCTATTTATTAAGCTCATTGATGCACGCCAAATCAGCGGGACTTCGGTTTGTTTATTCGGCTCGCTGTCCATCATCCATCCGAATCGTTGCGGGTTCGAATCCCGCCTCAGTTTTTTTTTTTTTTTTTAAGCATAAGGTCGACACTAAAAGCGTGATGTCGCGAAAGATTCACGTTGCGCTGCCTCCGCGTTTTGTAACGCAATCACGTGACACGCAATAAACTTGATTTGGTTCCCAAAAAAAAACCCTGGATTTGACATAAAAAAATAATTTTCCTGATCACGAAACGAGGTACGTAAGCGAATGCATGTTTTCGAAGCGCTTAAATTATAATAAAATTGCCACGTTTTAGGATGGGACTCATAAACGTGTGCAAGAGCAGTGAACTGGACCTTAACATTCCTATCGTGACATCATGTTTGTGAAAGGTTCAATCAGATTAATTCAGACTCCAATTACTTTTTGCATGTCCGACTTCAAAAGCTGGTGCACGGGTATAAAGCGTGTAATAATCGTGAACGTTGGAATACTGGATAGTTTTGTGCTTTGTTCTGTTTCCGGAACGCCAACCAGAATTCAAAAATCATTTTGCTCTTACAGGAAACTTCCGAAGCTGAATTAAAACGAATGCTTGAAATGCGAAGCAATTTATTATGATGGCAGTGGCGAAGGAGGAGGGGAGGAAAGGGGAAAAAGCGTTTTGCCTATTTTTCCTTTGATTTCTCCGGCAGAATCGGAAATTTGTTGGCCGTTAATGAAACTGCACAAAAATCGCTTGATTTGCCCGAGTCCGATGAGCACAAAGTCATTTTTTCCTTTGGTGCAAATAATTAATGCAGACGTGGTCCCAAAATGGCGCGAGCGAGGGTCTCGAGCGACACTGCCTCGCCGACAATAAGATGGAGCTGGATCTAACCTAACTTTGACGTGCGATCTGGAAAACTATTTAACGCGATTTTTAATTTTACCGGTTCCCTTTTAGATTTAATTTTCCGAAGTATCATTCGCCATCAGGAATCGCGATCACTACATGAATCATAATGCATTTTTTTTACGACCTAAGCTTAAGCTAGTCTTTAAACTTAAAAAAGAAATTACGCGACGTGATTCATAACTCAGCCATAAAATTATTTCAGAAATTGCTGTAAATCAAAAAGTTTGTTTTTTTTTTTGTTTCACATCCGCGCATATCATCAAAAGTACATGTTAATAATAAAATTTTCCGTATGTTTTTCCTAATAATGCATCATATTCTTAAGAAACTCGGTTTACTTTCAACCGTCACGTTTGCAGTTGGATTTGCTTTGAAGTTCTGCATTGGCTTCAAATTATTTTTCACCCTCAAAGTTAATCAACTTCAATTTTTCTCCTTTGCCAAGACTCCACACACGAGAAAGATGCCTGTTAATTCAACCACGGATAAAAATTGGGATTATTTTCTGAAAAAGAATCAAATTATTGTGTTCGAATGTCGTTCTGCACATCACAAGAGCCGCAATTTGTCGTCGAAAGAAGCCTTGATTTTTTTTTTCTTTTTTCTAAATAACGACCCAAAAGGAAATTTTTTTTTTTTTTAAAAGAAAAAAATAACCAACGTCTTTCCCAAAAGGAAAAATGCCTGGGTTTTCAAAATCGAAACATTTTTTTCTGCGGAAAACTTCAGCAGGTTTTACGGTGCGAAACGGACTAAAACGCGTGTGCCCCGAGGCCTCTAACCGAAAGGCGGCTTCGCCAGTTTGGGATTTCTTCAGGCTTCAGAAATTTCGAAACCTGAAAAGAAAGAAATCGGAAAATTCTGTCGATCAAGACTGATACTCACGTATCTTATCGAGCTGTCGGACTGGAGAGAAACCAAAACCTTTTTTTTTTACAATCCGAGTGAGTGCCAGCTCACGTAACGGCGGGCGTCGAGACGTGAAACATTTTCCGTATCGCGTTCTGCGTATGAGAAGTGAAAAATTTTCCAACCAGAAAATTCTTTTTCCCAAGTCATGCCACGATTTGAGCAACCTTGTTTATAAAATTCATACGAGCCTCCTTATGCATGTGATGGACCGGAGTAGACAATAATATCAGTGCGAGCGTGACTTAAAGAATAATTTCGAATTTAAAACAACCTGATTCATACGAGGCAGATAAAAGACTTAAATGCCATTGCACAAATCGGCATAGCGTCGAGGAAGCTCGGGAAAGACGTCCAAAATCGCTTCCGCCAGCAAAAATGGTGAAAAGGAGGAAATTACACGTCAAGATCGTGTCTTTTGGTTCGCTTCCAGGACGGAAACCCCAAAAGTTCTACTGGGCAGCGAGATTTACAACTTAGGGACACGATGTAACTTTTGCAGAAGAAGCTGTTGCCACCTTCCCGTGGACTTTGGTGTCTGCCGGCCGTCGTTGGGACAAGAAAAAACAACGTTCTCCTTACTTGATTAATGCTATTTTCAAATGTCACCCTTTTGATATGTAGATAAAGGAGAATTGTTTGCCAGAGAGCGAGAGAGTTGATTTTTAACGTTCGGCGCAGCGCGATGTTTGCCTGTTCTTTATGTAAGAGTGATCAGAAAGAGGGGAATCGCGGTTGGGTCGGCAAACCCATATAAATCTGTCAGACGGTTTCATTGTCTAAGAACTCTGGTTTTCACGTACTGAACGCCGGAAGCTCAACAAACTCACCTATTCTCGGTAACGTGCGAAAAGTTTTTGCAATTTGAGTCCCAGAGCGATGTTAGCTGAAGAATATTGAAATTCGTCCGCCATGTTTAGTTGGTTCAGACATTTTCCCGGACGTTCTGGAAGCAAATGCGTAAACCCTGCTACTCTGCGGAAGAAAAGGGCCATTGTGTCGAACGGCAATTCAATACGACGAATCCTTTATAAGCGTCTTATGCTGCGTATATATCCCCGGGGGAATGCAAATATTCGGGTATTTCGAAAGTTCGATTGTGCAAAAATTGTCAACAGTCTCGACAGCATATTGCCCTGCTTCGTTGACCCCACCTGCAAAAGTCCGCAGCCTCTCGCGATTCTTTTCGCTGTGCATTTTCAGCGTAACTTTTAACTGTTACGACCAAAAGCTTGCATCATGCAATCTGTTTAAGTGTAAAATGTCTTAATTTCAGTATTATCTTCATAAACAAAGTCATCCACACAGAAGAACAGCCTTTGTTTTCATTTATATCTCGAGCCCCCCAGATACATTATCTAGCTATTTCATACGGCTTTATCGCGGTTTCGTGCATATTGCGATGCTCTGATTGATCTCGGTTTTGCACAGATTGAACGCTCAATCACATATGGGAGACATTAACATTTTCCTGTGTTATAAAATCTCAATGGGGCGATTAATGCGATTCGATAGCCGTGTACGATATTTAATAAAAAAAAAAAAAAAAAAAAAAAAACCGCGTTTTCTAAATAAAATGGAGTGCCAGACCGCAGCCCAACAGCTCTGCGGGTACATAAGGCAATTAACGAACTGCACCTACAGTTTTTCTTCTTTTACATTTAGGTCCTTTGTTAATTACGTTTATGCTGATTGCTGATGCGGAGATGGAAAACGGTTTTGATGGACCCGTTAAAAAAGGCCCACATCGCTCTCTTAATTTGCAGCAGATTTTTTTAAAATTTGGATAATTGCTACATCCTATTCTCTTAATTGAGAAATAATTGAGGATGACGTCTATCAATTAGCTGATGTGGGCTAAATGCAGGAGGTACAGGTATCGCGGCCCCCGTGGCCCCGGGAGGTTTCGATCATTGTTCAGTTCGCTTAAGACGGACCGACGGGATGCTCTTCGTTGTAGTCATACCTACCGCTGACTATGAGCAGCAAATATTGTACGGGGTGGTCCTGGAGGAGCCGCCGCCCGATGTCTTCGGCACGTCGCCCGCTAAGGTTCAAAATATCGAAAAGTACGTTGATGTACAAAAAAAAAGACGAATTTTTCTTTTCTTTTCTGTTTTTTTTTTTTTTGGTGGATCTTTTATCGTCTTCTTTGTCGTCGGCAGACACATAGCCAACCGCCCGGGAGCTAGACTGAACACGAATGGAAAACCGATACAGACGAGGGCGAGGCCTCAGGTCATGCTGAGATCCGGAAGGTTGAAGGAGGACGTTCCTCTGGAAACGGTAACTTTGGTTTTATGTCACGGTCATCGTACCTTATACTAACTCACATGCCAAGAGCTAATCAAGTTTGCGGCTTCAGCTAGCTACATGGCAAAAAAGCAATGCTTCTGGGATGCCGTTCCACACCGTAAGAGATATCTTTGCATGTTAAAAGACAAAAAGTGCGGAATTTTGCAGATTTAAAGGGAGTAAAGAATGGTGACGCGCAATTTTGAGAGTTTGATGGCTGCAATTTTTGCCTTCGGGAAGACAATCTTTTCCTAAAGATAGCTTTTTCACTAATATACAGCAAATTTTTTTTCTCAATTTGAATCTCAAATAGCCTTTTAATGAAAAAACTTTTCACAGCAATCAAAGCATGCGGCACTTCGTTAATGAGGCGGAGAAAAGGAAATTCCGACAGCGAGGAAGATTGAAGATGCTTCTGGTTCAAACGCATGATTTTTTCCGTTCGGATTTAATCTTAACTGTTTGAGTCTTTTCGTCTTCATTAAAGTTCAAATTTCACTTTCTTAGATAAAACGAAAAAAATTTATTGGTCTTTGGAACGTGGAAAATCGTAATTCGGCTGGAAACCAAACGATCTTGCTTATTTCAGGTACTGGAAGAGCTCCTTCGAAAACTGGAGATAGAAAATGCAGTCTGGTGCGAGGATAAAGAGCAGCATTACTATCAGGTTATATTTCCGAGGGAAGCCGGAGACGAGACCGAGAATTGTCTCCATGCACTGAAAGAACTGGGGATAGGCAGCAGGCTCAATTCAATTGTGAGTGTGTCTCCCTGCTCTGTCTACGAATCCGGAGTGGAATCCGCTCTCTCAAAAAGCTTTTACGACGAGTAGGTTTTCGTTGCGGCATTAACAGCAGTGCAGAATTTAAAATGAGGGCAAAGAGGACTGTAAGCTTTTTTGTTTTCAGCCTCGATGAATCCGACAAAAAGGCATGGAAAGGATTTGTCGAATCTGTTAGATCAAAGCTAACGGTAGCACAAGTTGTAGATGGCGTGAAGGCTAGTGCAGAATTGACTTTCGATTACCTGCTTCTGATTCTGACGGCAGAGTAAGTTTTTCCAATACCGTAATAAACTGTCAATTTTTCATCTACTGGGAATGTATAGAAAGACACTGAAACAAGACGGTAAATGGCATTTTTTTCTTTCCAGCATGATTGCCGCCGTTGGTTTAGTTGAAAATAACGCCGTGAATATCGTAGCTGCGATGCTGGTGTCTCCATTAATGGTAAATATCAAATGGTCACATAAAAAAAATTTACTTGGGAAAAATAATATAACCTAATGATTTCAGAGTCCCATCATGGCAATAACCTTTGGTACGGTGATATCCGACCGGAAACTTCAGCTTATTGGTATCAAGAGCGAATTCGCTGGCATAGCCATGTCGTTGGTGTTTGGATTCATCTTCGGTCTTCTTGTTGGTACAACCGATCACCCCTGGGGTTTTGGTGACTGGCCCACCGAAGAGATGAAAGGAAGGTGGGCATTACTTTTTTGCTGGGGAATAAGTATTATGCGAATATAAAAGCGATTTGAGTCAATCATTTGATGTTGCAGAGGACAAGCGAGATCTCTGTGGATCGGCGTGCTGTGGGCCCTACCATCGGGTACCGGAGTGGCGTTGGCCCTTCTTCAGGGCAGTGCTGGACCCTTGATTGGAGTCGCTATATCGGCTTCTCTTTTACCACCTATAGTTAATTGCGTATGTATAACTGTGACTCTTTATATCTTCGGCGAGATTTCAAAGGGGTTTTCCGACAATTAATGTGGAATACGAAAAAAAACCTTTATTATAGGGCATGTTTTGGGGGTTGACCTGCATGAAGATTCATTACGGTGACAAAATGAAGATACCTCATTTAAAAGGCGAAGATTTTCACGGGAACACATCGTACAAGGCTACGTATTCGGATTATTTGCCTTACGAATTGGTCTCCATGGGAGCAATAAGCTTTTGCCTTTTTCTCGTCAACATAGCTTGCATCTTTACTACAGCAATTTGCGTGCTCAAGGTACATGAAGTTTAGCACTTTTTCGGTGGTCGTCCTATTTAAGTTCTGCAAAATTGACTTGCAATTGCAGATCAAAGAAATAGCCGCACCGTACACTTCGAGCGTGGATCTGAGGCGTTTCTGGGAGGAGGACATCAGGAGAGCGAGAGATTTCAATCGGGCATCCATGCAGCAGGGACGTGAAGGAGGTCAGAAGCCGAAGAAAGAGTAAGTTTGTTCGTATGATCAGTCGCCTGGGTTTGAGTTCGGCGGGGGAGAGAGGGGCAAGGATGCGTGTAAGGTACGGTTAGGACTTTACGGTTCAGCCTAGGCATAGGGCTCATTTTCGAGTGAGTGCACTCTCCGAAAACGCGGCAATCGATCACGAACATCGGCCTGCGCGTTCGTGGGAAAAAAGACCTTGCGAAGCGGAGGTTTAGGAGGCTAAGAAAGGGATCTGCAGCGGGTTCCTGGATCCTGCGCTCTCGGGAAAATCGATTGCACGACGACTCCTTTGAAACATTCGCTGTCGGGCCTTGTTTATTTGACGTGCATGCGGCAGGATTTGAGGTCCCTCTCACGTCGAGAACCTTTTTGGGGAATTAAGATCCTTACTGCCTTTACTTATCAAATTTTGAAAAAATTGACGGCGATGACTACGATTTTTGAACTTCGGCAGGTAAGTTAAAAAATTTTCATCCGTTTTAAGAAGTTATTGCAAGTTAAGAAGTTGATATGATGAGTTAACGTAAGGCAATTTACGAAATCATCTATCGTGCTACAAGCGCAATGTTTGATTTTAATTTAGTGAATGATTAAATTTGAAGAGTTACACGTTTTCCAACGCAATTTTTCGCAAAAATGTCTGATTTAACAAATATCAAAAATATTTTTTTGTGTTCATATTTTCCGTTGTTCCCAACTTGATGGAATGTAAACAAAAGCCGTCAAATATGGAGCATCAATGGGCTCAAAATGGAAGTCGAACTTTGGGTAAAGAATAACAAAAGGAGTAAATTTTACGGTTGTTTGATTTGATACTTTTGATAGTTTATTAATATAATTAATGATCAGTTTAGTTAAACCTGAAACGGAAATGTTAATGAAAATTGTTTGCAGTTTGTTACACATAAGCCACATCTCACGGAGAAGAGCCAAAAATTTAAATCTAATTAGGAAGTTTAGCACATCAAAAAATGTGCAAATGAAATCTGCCTTAGAGCATTCGCCGAACGTTAGGATGAACAAGTTAGTTCTCGAAAAATACATGGCGCTTCCGCAGCCACCCAATACATGCATTGTCACATACGTGTGGATAGATGGCACGGGCGAAAACATGAGAATGAAAGATAAGGTCATAGACTTTGTGCCGACGTGCCCAAACGATTTGCCAAGTTGGACATACGATGGAAGTTCCACGTACCAAGCTACGGGGGAGGATTCTGACTTGTTTCTCGTGCCTCGCGCCATTTACTGTGATCCTTTCCGTCTGGCCCCCAACGTTTTGGCCCTTTGCGATACATACAAGTCCGATAAAACGCCCACGGAAAGTAATAAAAGAGTCCTTGCTGCGGCATCTATGGAAAAGGCCAAAGAATGTAGTTGTTGGTTTGGTTTCGAACAAGAATACACCATGATGGACATGGACGGTTATCCCTTTGGATGGCCCAAATGCGGATTCCCGGGTCCTCAAGGTCCCTACTATTGCGGAGTCGGTGCGAATCGCGTCTACGGCCGAGACATAGTGGAAGCCCATTATCGAGCTTGCATGTATTCCGGGATCGGCTTAGCCGGCACAAACGCCGAAGTCATGCCGTCGCAATGGGAATTTCAGTCCCTTCCGAAGCTCGGGATAAAAGCAGCAGACGATTTGTGGATGGCGAGATATCTTCTCTTTCGCGTCGCGGAGGAATTCGGCGTCTCCGTGACGCTCGATCCGAAGCCGATAAGTGGACCGTGGAACGGCGCCGGTTGCCACACGAACTTTTCCACAGAAGCTATGAGGTGCGACGGTGGTATCAAGCATATCGAGGAGGCCATCAAGAAACTATCAAAGAGGCACAAGGAGCACATCATGAAATACGATCCGCGAGGAGGACAGGATAACTTAAGGAGATTGACAGGTCTGCACGAGACATCCGCATTTGGAGAGTTCTCATCGGGAGTGGCGAACAGAGCCGCCAGCATTAGAATTCCGAGAGGAGTTGCAGAAGAGGGAAAGGGTTATTTAGAAGATCGAAGACCCTCATCGAATATGGACCCTTATGCGGTGACTGAAATGCTTGTTCGAACCGTTTGTTTGGATGAGAAATAAAGTGTAATTTATTGCGGTACATTTGCAAAAACCCAAAAAAACGGTGTGCAAAATTTTCTTGTTGAAAATAATGTCAAAAACTCCATATTTTTTTGATAATACATTTTATATTTACAATTATTTAATATCTTACACTTCAATAGTATAGCTGTGATGAATGATGTATATTTTACAGAGTTATAATTTAGGCAGCATTCTTTTCAGTAGCCATTCGGAAGTAGAAATAATCGGCGAACGGTTGTTCGGAAGCAGAATAAAACCCATTTGATCTAAGCAAACGTTCGGATCATGATTTTCGTTTCTGTTTGGATTACTCTTCGAATAGTGAATAAATATTGGGTGAGATGGAAAATTACAGCGAGGTGTCATAAAATCAGAGACAAATTTTACAGCAGATTCACCTAAACAACGATGCAAATTTTTTCTTTTTTTAGTGTTAAACCACAACCATAATTTCTACTTGATTAGGTTACGATTGCAGTCAAAAAACGTGAATCAGTTATTCGTCAACATAAAAAAATTTTTCTTTTTTATGTTATAAATGTCAGTTATTATTTAACAAGAAGATTCATTTATTGCATGAAAACCATGGTTAGCAATATAAAATCCGTCTTCGAACATTCCACTAAATATATATATATAAAAACTATAAATTCCAGCCCGGACGACTTATCCATTAAAATGTAATAAATTAGCCTTATTTTATTGCGATATGTTTAAAAATTAAATTTGATTTACAGTTTTCGTTCCGTAGAAAAAATGTTTAAATATTGACCGCAAATTGATGGACGATTTTCTGCGTGAGCCACGGAGACGTTCAATTGTGAATAAATAATTTTGCATTTCTCATCAAAAGTTCACAGGGTTGCTGAAACGTTTCATTTTCCTTATCCCAGTTATTTTCGCTTTTCCAGTTACCTACCCGACATGTCAAGGATCCCACAGGAAAGCCTTGGGGAAGCGCTCGAGGCGGCAGTTCGAGAGGCCGTAGATGACAATACGTTCCGGAAGGTGAAAAGATGCAGCTACGCACACAGCGGACAGGACGTAAGCAGAATTATTGCTGGAAAGCGTTTTTCGAATGCAGACGTGAGATCGCGAGTGAAAAAAAAAGCGAAATTGGCCTCCTGTGTTGCAGGCTCTTGGTCATTTGCTTGGTTTAGCAGGAGGAGGCAACAACATGGCGAGCAGGAATGACGGCACTATCAACTTGAACGATCCCGCCATCATCGATCAGTTGCTGACAGCTCTTATGGGACAGCAAGCTGGACAGAATACTTCTCCCCATCAGGCTTTCAGCAGAATGAGACCAATGTCGAGATCAATGAGACAGGGATCGACCAGAGTCAAGAACGATAACTCGAGGAGGAGCTCATGGCTAATCGGACAAAATCAAGGTAATGTTAATTTTATGGATAAATTTTTATTGCTACAGAAGGCGATCCGCATGACAAAAATCTTTATTATATTTCAGTTGAAAATTTTGTCTCGATAACTTTTCGTGAAATATAAAATTATGCTTCTTTAAAAAGCTTTGATAAATTTAAGGTTTGATGTTCCTAAACCCATATATGTTTCTTCATAACAATTTCACATTTTAAATTGAGTTATTTTGCCTTTTTTAATAGCATGTGATTCATTTAAAAACCTGAACGTTGATATTGAATGTATTTCATCATATTTTCAATGAGACCGGTTTAAAATGCGTTTACAACTTAATTCTTTCCTTTTTCAAAGTTTTTTTTATGGTCGAATTATTTTTTTTCATATTTAAATAAACGAAAGTTAAAAATGATCATAAATTGTTTAATATTTAATAACGATGAGAACATTTAATGGAGGGGTTTTTTTTTGTTGTCAATGTGAAAGTTTTATATTGTGTGATATTGAAAATATAAATGGCACACGGCATTTCGTCAGTGCTCGACTATAGAAAATCTTTAAATAAAGTAAATGTTATTTCTTTTTTGTTCCCCACAGGTGTCCATGCTTACACTAAATTATGAAGACGGTAAAATTTTTACAGGCGGAAGCAGCGGTACCAACGGTTCTGGAACCCAACTCCCAACCATTATGGAAGGCAATACAATAAGAAATAACGCGAACA
This sequence comes from Ricinus marginatus, assembly GCA_028565995.1. NCBI lineage: Eukaryota > Metazoa > Arthropoda > Insecta > Psocodea > Ricinidae > Ricinus > Ricinus marginatus. Next base: position 1,254,491 of record JAOWBB010000005.1, read on the forward strand.
ATACGAGAACTTGGTCGCTGTCGGAGAAGGCACTCAACACTCCCGTCGTACGCAATTTTTTGCAAACATTAGCGAATGTGCCTCAAAAATTGAACATTAGCTCGGATGAGCACGAAACCATGAAAACAGGTAGAATGGGAAGAAGAAATTCGGAGACGCCGCTTACGAAGAACCAGCTCTGAAGTAATTATAGTGGCCATTACGCACGTTGGCAGCAGCTTCAGCTGAAAATAAGTTTTCAACAATTACTTTTCATGATATTCACACATGAACTTAGCAGTAATACATAAAAGAATGAAACAAAACAAAAAAAATGCTGAATTTTTTTCAATTAAGTTCGCTCTTTTGACTTTTATTTTTTTTTTAACTTTTTGTAGGATAGAATAAACTTTTTCAAATGGCAAAACAAATTTTAATATTTTCATGAACGTTGAATGTGTTATTTATAATATAATTATTTATGTATAAAGCATAGTTGTTCATTTGCTTAAGTGTGTTTTAATACCAGAAGAGATAGACAAAATTCATGTCATTTTAGCTATATTTTTTCACTGTAATTTTTTTTTCATTATATTCAAGATCAAAAATTTTTAAACTATCACGGAAATATTAATAAATACAAATGAACATTTTCAAAATGTTTAATACTGACTTAAAAACCTGTGGAACATTAATTGCACATAATTTAATAGCATTATGCTGCTTTTGAAGCAGTGAAAATGGCGCTAAGCCGGAAGTATTTCATTTTGATGCGCCCCCTTGTAAACGAAGACAACTGCTAACGGCGCAAAAGTAGTATCTTGAAGGTTTCTAATGAGCTGACATCTTTTCCGGTTGGTTTAAAAATAAAACGCTTAAAACATGTATTTCAGTTATTTTTTTCTTCAAAATGTTAATCAGCGAGAATTGAAGGTTTTTTTTTTTATTTTTACCTTTTGACATAGTCTACGTTAAAGTAGCCGCAGAGGAAAAAGGTATCGAAGAAATTACAGTGCTTAAAGCGTTCATTTTAAAAATAAAATCCATTGCTTGATAACACTGCATTTAATTTTTCCATTTTATCAGTTTTCAATCGATCTCCTTAATTAAAGAAGAATTATCTTTGATGAAAATTCTAAAAAAAAAATAAAATAAATAAATTCGGTTTTTAAAAAGGGAACAATTAATTTTCTTCCCTTTTTTTTCTTTTACCGTATATTATTGCAATGTTAATATGTGAAATCAATTGATTGTGAATATTATTACCATTTTTTTATTGCGCTTTGTTTTCAAAGTACACTTAAAGAATTTAAATAAATATTACAAAATTAACGAAGCATTATATTCATATGGCATTTTTTTTAAAGAAAACTTATTTACATTTAATTTTCACAAAAAGAAATTATTTTTTATTCTCTCTCGGCAATTTCAATCATTTCTTTTCGAGATCTGGTCGCATATTCAGATTTTAAAGAACGACCGTTTAAAACAATTATCTCCTATAAACAATAATCGTAAAACTGGAAAAATATTATTTATTTATGTACAATATATTCAGAAATTTTAATAATATATCTTGCTATGTACAATTTCTTTAATTGACAACTTTTTTCTTTTACTCTTTTTGATGCATTTAAACGCCTTCGGTGCCATTATGAGCTCAGATAAAATAATATTTATATTAGAACTATACAATTAAATGAAATTAAAGAATAAACAGTTAATAATTTTTATTTGAACGAAATGAGAACGAAAAATAAGAAATATTTAAGGCAACAAGATTCATAATGGCAGAAAAACAACAGCGAATTTTTAACACATTCAATTTTATTTCTAATTTTTGAAGACTCAGACTTTATGTAATGTTTCACATTTTTAAGAAAACGGGTATATTGGTGATTTTATGAAATCGATTAAAATAAATTTATTTGAAATAGTTAGATTTAAGATGTTGCTTTTGCATGTATTATATGCGTTATGCTTCTTCATAAATTACGGTTGCCGACTAACTGTGCAGCTTTTCGGATTCCAAAACATTTAAGAACAATTTATGGTAGCGAGTGATTTCGGATCGACCGGTAAAACCTAATTTGAAAAAGTTAAGGCTTTTTTGCTTGAAATGAAGTCAGTATTTTCATTCACTAAGATATTTAAGGCATTGCATGTTCATCATTATCAAAGTGATCCAGTCATACCCATCCGGTATAACGATTTATACCGAATAAATAGGATCTACTTCAGTTATTTAATATTATGTAGGGCATATGCACAAAAATATCCGTTTACATACCCAGTTTGAAATGCGTATGGAATACAATAATTTAATATAATTTACTTCATTGATATAAAATATATTCGAAATGAAGGGATAATTGTTTTGAAAACTTTTACATGATGAGATTTATTAATGGATGCGGTAATGAAAACATTAATTTTTACAAAATATATAATCCAGCTAATAAATGGGTTAAAGCCGTTAAATCTGAGAATGTGAAAAAAATAATTCAAATTTACTAAATATATTAATAAATAAAAATTAACAGGGAATGTTTATTTAATTTCTAGGCTCATATTTTAAGTTATTATAAATGAGTATGAAATTCACCTTCAGAAATAAATTATTTATATAACTGTAAGATACTTATTTATAACTTTGATTTCGTTTAAAACTGAGTCCGAGTCTTCATTTGCAAAATAATGTTAACAGGAACACCCAACGAACGGCCCAATAACTCTATATGCATTTATGCAATTTTACCCGCTTTCGACTGAGATTTAGTTATATATTGAAAATTTTATCTTATGTTTTCTGCGCATATATAACGAAAATAAACATAAGGAATATTTAAATTGTTTTCCCATCTCTTCCTTAAGACGGAAACAGATCGTTGGTTGGATTCTCTTGTCAATATTTAATGCAAGTTACTCTCACATCCGCCAATATCTTTTCATCTATTTTTACTTAACTAAACTGTAATTTCACTTTAAAGACAATTTCATATTTTTCAACATTCATCTACGGTTTACCTAGAATTACGTATTGTAATTAAAGTATATGTAGTCAAAAATGAAATTTTTTTATGAAGTTGAAAGCAGTTTAACTGAAATGTTATGAAATTGTCTGAGAAAAAGATAGAATGATTTGTCTGATAAAAGATATTTGCAGAAATAACTTAATAATGTTTCAACGGATTATTGCCGATTTTCATATGACGAAAAAAAAATTTTCATAATTATAACTTAATTGAACAAACCCATTTTAAACGTGCATACCCGAATTAAATAAAAATATATATGTATGTGTGTGTGTGTATGTTATTTGTTATTTCACCATGTTACACATATAATAATATTTTTCAAATTTAACATATGGATTTAAATTGTATTGGAGATGCAAAGTGAATTGGTATTCCAAATACACATAAAGCTTTTTTTAGACCTCTTTTTTTTTTTTTTTTTAATAAAAATGAAAGCCGATGAAACAGTTAAGTATATTCACATCGACACATTAATATGATCGGAACTGAAGGACCGAATGTAACCTAACCTAACCTTTAGAGGGTTTCCAGTTTTACGTAGCGAAATAGTTTATAACAAATGTTTTCAGTTAACGAAAAAGATTCCAGATTTGTATAGGCTTGCAGCATGTGATTCTTAACATTGCCATAACTGGTTTTCCATTAGGGATCCATTCATATTAAAAGCATGTTTCCAAATACTGCAAGTTTTACTTGGCGGAATGAGCCCGAAATATCGTGAAAACATTACTTTGTAATGACATTAAAACGAAAATTCCTTTCACACCTTGTCATGAGATTTCCGCACACATTAAAAATTTCTATGGCAAGGTTATATAATGCGTGTGCGTGCACCCTATTAATTTTCATGCTTTTGTTCATTTGTTCTCTCACAATGATTAATAATGTTCATACTTTTTTCTACATCTAGAAGATTTAAAAGCAACATAAGGATCGCTATTGATTACAATAATATAAGGGGTTTTCCTATTTGTGCGGCCCTTTTTTCATAAGCACACACATCACACATACACACATATATATTTAAAAAGAAGAAAATCTTAAGAGTATAAACAGATTAAAAGCTAGCTAACTCTTAAATCAGTATTCAATAATATGTGTAAAAATAACAATATTGATCTTTAGTAGTTAAAATACTTGATTTGAATTAGTATGAATCTTATTCGTCAGAGGAAATATACATTAAAATAAGAGACATATTGTTAATAATTTTGTTTCCGCATAAAATGAATGGAGAGCATAATCCGCGTAAAACGAAAACGAGTTTACATCAAATATATATTACATAATTTTTTTTTATAGGCAACAATAATAGTTACATTAAAAAAACAATTGGTCCAGTATCGATTGTTCGCGATATTGCTTCCCGTTTGACAAATACAATTTGCATTACACATGAATAATTACACATCTCATCGACTTTCAATATAAAACATGTCTGACAATATTAAATTATTTTTTAATACTTATGTATAATTGAAACTAAACTTAGTTACATAGCTCTACGTTGTGAATGTATTCACTTTTAATAAGCTGTCTAAAATTAATATAGTTCGACAATTTTCCGTTTCAGAAATTATCAAAACAAAAATTAGCGTCATGATTTTCGCTACTAATAATGTTAGGGTTATCGTGCACGTTTATGTTGAAAGTAAATTTGATCCTGTTTGACTGCCGGTAAATTACACGCATTCTTATATATTATTCGAACTGAATTGTCTCAGATTATCAATACTATAAAAAATTTTATATTTTACTGTATAAATTGCATGTAATATGTTTTTTCTAGGGTGAACATGTAAGTTTAATTATTTTCGTTTTTTCCTCGTCGGAAATATATAATATATTAAAGCATAAAATCAATTTTTCGTTATTAACAGTTAAAGATTAATTAAACGACACAATTATTTTATTGTTACAGTTTTGAGCTTGTATAATACGCAGACGTTGTCTGTTTGTACTATAAAAAATGTAGGGCTTTTCTCAAAAATCGTAATTGCTTTTGGTATGTCACCTTTTACTATTGTATTATGTTTTTTTTAATTGTTAAGGATTCTAAGTGTTAGAATTCAATACTTTTGATACAATGTAACATAATATATGTGTAACTAAGGGATGAGTACAAGTCGAGGAACATTATTACCAAGTAAACTTCCATAGAAGGCTTTATATTTGCCTGTCGAAAACAGTAATACCCTTATCGTAGAATTTTTCTTTATTAATATAAAACATTATTTATACATATATAAAATGAAAATAATTTATTAGTTAGTTCAATGAGCAAATTATTTTTAATTTTTATATTATTCACTATAATATTCGCAAAAGCTTTTTTTCTTCTGCTTCTGCTCTTATTATCAAGTTCGAGTTTGATACCAATGTTAAACATAAATATTATAGTAATAAAAATCAAAATTAACATTTACGTAACAAAATTTTGTAACGTTTATTAATAATACAAACTAAATGGTAAGTTGTATTATTAGATGATCGAAGTTAGATTATTAGTTATTTTTCCCTTAAAAAAATAAGATTAACATTATTATATATATTTATAAGTTAAAGAAAAAAATCACAGCAATTGGTTATTATCGTAACATTTTTTTAAACATTAAATTTTATTCATGTTTAGAATACTCCTGTGGGAGGTGATCGGCGCTTCTTTTCTTCAAGTTGCGGTGTCTCTTGGAAATCGAGTGCTGTTGCAGGATGTTAATGCTTCCGCTCTTCCGCAGATCCCTGGGCAGCAGCGATGAGGAGACGTCGTCGGGGTCGTCTTCTTCTCCTGCGCTGTCCAACAGTGAAGCCAGCCGTTCCTTCCTCTTCAAGCTGAGTTCCAGGCGCCTGAGAAACCTAAAGATTAGATCGATCGGGTAAGTTGCGATTTCGATATCAAGTAAGATGCCCCGTGTATACCTTATAGTACCTTATTTGATGACCGATTGTCCGGAATCCGCTGATCTTGTGACCTTTTTGAATTTCTACAGCACATTTTGAAGCGTGGCGTTGGGTGTCCTGAAATTTTAACACTTGGCTATTATTTAGAAGTATAAGGAATGAAGAGTATCCGAACTACATCAAAAAGGGATTTTTACATGGAAACTATTCTCACCTCACCAGTATCTTCCCCAGAAGCCTCGTTGGATGCGAAGTTCCTCCTTGTTCTGGCCTTGTCAATGGACCACTCATCCGAATCTTTTGCCTGCATCTCTGAGGCAGAATGCAAGCTCTCCGTCGAGCTCGAGGAACTTAAAGGTTGTTGGTTTCTAATTCTTCTCTTCGGCGAAGGCTTTCTCTGGTTCACGAAGCGATGGCCAGATCCGTCTTTGTTCGAGATCTCCAACTGCGTCGCGGGCAGGGCTGTAGGTGATGATGCCTTACTACCACCACGGTGAGAGGGCCGCCTCTCCCGTCTCCTGCCAGTGCTTTTTCTATGCGAAACGATTCCTGCTTGAACGCCTTTGTTATTCGACGGGATGCAGTCCGAACTAGGAAAATCGTACAACCCATCGGAATCGGTGAAAGGCAGGGGATCGCTTTTGCTTTTGCTGTAGAACATGGGTGAAAACCTGCCTAAACCCAAGGTTTTGTCACTTAGAGGGCTTTCGCTTCTGGAACTGACCGGGCTCAGCAGTTTGTCACAGCAATCCGACTGAACCACTATCGTAGGGAGTTGAAGAGAAGCTTTCGTCACGGAAGGAATGATGCTTTCTAAATTATCACATTTTTTTGAAGTACATCTTTGCTGTAGTCCGGGAACCAGTAGAGCACCAAAATTCAAAAAGCTTTGATCCTTTGCGATAAAAGTTTCCAAGTTTCGAGCGCTTTTTAAATCTCCGTCTTCCATTTTCTCTTCCAAATGGTCGGTTCCTATGCCCTCGTCGTTCGATTCCATGAGGGGATCGTCCGAAAGAGTTTCGGAGTCGGATCGTCTCCTGTGATGGTCCGGTTCGTTATCGCGATGATTGTTTATAAGGGGCGTTCGAAGTAGAGGAGAGGGACGACGAGATGGTGGCTGACTGTGGGATTGCTGCTGATCCTCGATTTCGGACAGACAAAGAGGGTTGTTAGAATTGCAACGGGAAGGTCCCGGACTCGCCATGGACGAATATCCACTGGAACTTAGATTGGATTCCGAAGCAGTTCTATCGGCCCTGGAGCCCATCGAGAAAGGGCTTAAATAAGTCATCCCGGAATTTGTAAGCGACTGATTGTGGGAGCCCAAAGTCGATCCTTTTCCTGCGGGGGATATCGATTCTGTGTCGCTGTCAACTCCCGAATTGCAAGTTACGGTTATCAGTGGCGGAGGATAGGGCAAGTCCAGGGAATTTGGTTTGTCCAGTTCTTTCAAGGATTTCCTAGATGAGGACTCGCTACCAGTATCCATTGCCTTCTGGGGCGGAGGCGATCCGATGAAGGAAAAAGGAGGTGAAGTAGAAGTCGGCGATGGTTCCTGTACTGTCAGAATGGGAATGACAAGTTTCGAATTGCGAATTTCTTCCTTCGACCCATGCACTTGCGAAACGCTCAGCATCGGAAGACCAGTTTTTTCGCTATTTTGCACGGGAGCCAATAACTTAATGTCGGAAAGCGTCGGTGTCTCCGGCATGCCATCGTCTTCTTGATGGATCTCTATTAGCATCTCCGAAGAATATTCACTGTCGTCACCTTCATTCCCGCTCCTGGCATCTTCGTCGGAGGTATCCACGGAAATTTTCACAGGGTAGTGTTCGTTTCTAGGCAGTATGGGAGTCAATGCAGGACTCGAAATCGGCGTGGGAACTTCGTGAATAGGAGAAAGGCATTTGTTTAAGCTTCCCGAAGGAATTTCTAATAATATACTCGGAGGCTGCAAAAGATTGTTAGTGACATAAACACATTTTTGAGCAGTGAGTGCGTCCATGACGGGAACATCAATCGTTGTAGCAAAGACTTTTTGTCTAGCAGGCGAATCCATTTGTCCCGAAGAAGTGGAGATTGGAGTTTCCACTGCGGAGGAATCATCACTAATTCCCCTCTCCTCCTGGGGGCTGGAGATAGTGGGAGTAGAGTTCGGAGACACTTTAGAAATGTTTGCGTTGGACGTGAAATTTCTGAACATTGCTAATATGGAATCGGCGCTGGAATTTCTGCCTCCTCTATTCGTCAGAAGCTTCGACGGCCTCTTACCACTGCAGGGGATATCTAAAAGACTGTTGGCGGCGCTTCCGGCTATGTCTGTCTCCGATCCGGATAATGAATCAATTCCCTGATTGCCGTTTATGCTATGAGCAGATTTCCTGTCTGCTGCGGGAGACACGGGGGTGGAAACTGCCCTCATCGCGGAAGAACCGGCATTTTCTATTTCGGACCCGGAACTCATTTCGGCCGACACTTTATTAAGCAACCGGGCAAAAGTCACTTTCTTCTCCAATTTGCAAAGATCGCTCCTCGGATCCTGTTTCATGAAGCTGGTCTCTTTCCATTCCGGTGCATCGCTTTTATCAGGAGGTCTTCCTCCGATGCTCTCATTCAACAGGAGCAATTCATCGAAGTGAACCTTTGCCGAGGGCGACGGATTTGCGGAGGGCGATATCAACTGCTGAAGAATCTGTTTCTTCTCCGATGGATTCTTTTTTGTAGGAGTTGAATTCGTGCGCTTTTTTCTGGGCGAAGGCGTTCCTGTAGAAAAAAAATTTTTTATAATGTTGCTTCATCGATAAAATAATGTAAAGATAATTCGTCTGAAAATTCTTTTTACTAGGCATCACATTACTTGCTCGATTTAAATATTTTCAAGTTTTGAATTGAGACGTTAATAATCAAAAGCTCATGCCGTGCATGAGTTTCGGTTGAGCTTCGAGCTCTTGTAAGTTACATGAGAAGGTTGTCATGCCCAAATGAGGTATATGTTTTTAAACCTAAAGTAGAAAAGCCATTGCTGGACATCGATATGGAAAATATCTGATTTTTGTAACAACCCCATACTAATGTAGATTTGACATTTACACTTAAGATTCACAAAGCAAAAACTTTTTTATAACAAAAAATAAAAATTTTTGGTTTCGTGAGTGCAAGCTAGTCTAATTACACATCCGTGAAAGTGGCAATGGTGAAAATGATGTGATTTAACGTTCATAGCAGACTAGTGTCATTTTGTGAAAATGTCCACGATTGGGGACACTTTCCACATTGGCTAATTTCATCTAAATTTGTTGAATTTCGCTAAACATTTATTTTTCATACCAAATCGCCTCCTGTTGTTTATTTCGCTTGCTCCGAAACGCTATAATTAGAAAATTATCTACAGGAATGGCCAATTTTGAGTTAAAAACTTGCTTTTTTCTCCCGAATTTGCGAGCGATCAAAATCGCGTTCGATCACTTCAAAATTTACTTATTAACGGTTTATCACTGCCTGCGTTTAGAAAATTATTAAGAAAACTGCATGATCCTGAACCCATTACTAACAGTTAAGATTATCTCAAACTTCTGCAATTGCAATTCAACCAAATATTTAAAAGTTAAAGTTTCACGACCCTTCGAAGAAAGATCTGTTTTACAAACGTTTTTTTCTCTCCAAGGTTTGTTAGAGATGACGAAAAGTTGATTTTGAGAGAATCTGCATGGTACTGAATGTTTGAACAGAGTTACCGAGTAATGGACCTTTAAAATAATAAATCCAGGAATCCGATTAGTACGATTTTATTCACAAAATGACACTCCTCCATCTTTATAAAAAAAAATAAATAAATTTTCCAAGGAGAATTTAAACATAAAAAAAGACAAAAAGAGGCTATGAGAAGCGAATTTTTTTATTCAGTCAAAAAAATTAACATCCCAGGAGTTCAGCCAAAAAGAAAATAACTAAAAGAAAAAGAGCAGAAAGAGGATCAGATCACGACGCCATTCCCATTTGGACAAAATATGGTCTAGTCTTACTTCTGGGCGAAGGTCTTAGTAAATCGTCGAGACTAAATGTTCGGGAATTTGCCCCGTCTTGACGTTGCGGGCTCGTCAGGCTTAAGAGGGAAGATTTTCTAATACCGAGTCTTCCGAAGAGCGTGCGTGGACAGTTGGCCGTGCCTTGAGGACTGGGAACCGATACTGCTCCGCTGGATGCCAATACTTGCTCCCGGACCGGCAGCGGGCGAATACCACCGGGCACATCTGCAGATCAGAACAGACAAGCGACGATGATGCCACACTAAGCGTGCTTTTTTTCTATGTATATTAACAAATGTTTACATATTGAATACGGTGGGCCGTATCCGTGCTGATGCTCCTTATCACTTCTTCGTATGAATTGAGGCAAATACTTTGGAGTAATAGATTTTACTATTGTAGCAATCTAAAAGATTTGATATCCGAACAATATGAGTTTTCATTCGATATGCAAATTTTCTTACTTGATCTGCCGTGTTTGTCAGCCTCCTCAGCCAACAGCTTTTCCAGTTTCTCTGGAAAATGTCGTTTTGCACACCAAACGATTCCGATTACGCCCAAAACAACGAATACGGTTATGAGACCGAGCCAGAAAGGTTCCTGTAGCATTCTCTCGGATAATGGCTTGAAAGGGATGTGCATCATCTTCCTTTCGCAGCGCTGTCCTTCCCACCAGGCATGACACCGGCAGTGAAAGGTATTGCTTTTCTCGTTGTCTATACAGTCCCCCCTGCCTTCGCAGGGGTTGAGAGCGCAAGGTCTCTGCTTCGTTTCGCACGATTGCCCAACGTAGCCGCTGTAGCAGCGGCAGCGATATCCGGTATCCGTCAGCTCGCATTGTCCGTGCTCGCAAGGCTGTAGGTCGCAGTATGTTAAAACGCAGAATATTCCGGTGAAGTGACCCAGGCACTCGCATTTCTTCTTCGTGCATTTTCCGCCGTTCTGACACGGATTCGGATGGCAGGACTCGACCGTGCCATCCCTCGGAGCTCTGATGAGTTTCATTCGAAAATTCGGATCTGGAAGGCACGGAATTATTTCAAGGTTGTCAATTTGTAATTAAAATTAATCCGAGTTGGTCAGCTTGCCTCAAATTGTGAAACGAGCGCGATGTACAGGCACTTGCGACTGACCTGGCAGCACTTTCAGCGTTGCGTTCATTCTGACGCCGATCAAAAAGCTTCGCTGTCGGATGTGAAGGCTGTTGAAAAAGGACGTGATGGACACCGGAGGTGTTTCCGTCAGAAAATGGTCTGAATAATTCTCGACCTGACACAAAAACCTCCACGTTTTGTTGACTTCGTCGTAATTGTCGTTGACTTCGATGATGCCCAAACCGTCCGGACACGATGCACCTGAAGGATCAATCGAGGAACAAAGTTATAGTTGAAATATTTGGTTTTATTGGCTCCTCTTTTCATTTTTACAGTTGTTACCTAATTCACTGAAAGTGACCTGATGAAAATCAACGGATATAATGTAACCCATGGGAGCGATGAGGTGCTGAATAAAATCAACGAACGGGGGAGGATCTGTCGGGTAATTCAAATGATACAGAAACCCATCGGTATCCTCGGTTAACTCCAAAATTCTCTTTTCGTAAACGGAGCCGACTAGAAAAAGGAGAGGCCTTTTTTAGTTTGCGATTCCGGTGATACCAACCTGAGAAATTTTTAGCGGCTTGCCTGTTCTATAAATGGCGCGAAATCCGTGTCCTCTCGGATGGTCGCCCGTCTTAAGCCGAATGCTCATCTTCTCGGCAAGAGATATGAAGTTGCCGTCCCCGATGCTTTTCTCGTTTCGGAAGGGGTTGATTGTCTTCGCATTGCTCCCCAATTCAATTTCTAGAAGCACGTCTTTTTGGTTTCTCTTCGCATCGCTGGACACGCTCGAATCAGTAAATTCGAGCCAAATGCGCTTTCCGGCTATAAGGGAAAAAGTGCATGCTAAGGTCTCGCATTGGGGCTTTTGGACTCAAACATCTTGGAAGGAAAATCTTAAACGTTCGCGTTTGGCGTTAGCATTTTGTATAATTTGAATATTCACTGTCGAATCAGTTCGTCAAAAAAGATTTTCGTAAAAAACATTTTTTTTTTTCAACCAAACCCGGATAAATAATATTTTCGTCATGTCTAGAACTTGATATCCTCCAAATTACTTCGGTGGTCTCAAAAATACCTCCATTAAGTAAAAACGAGGGAAATTTTATGCTCGGAATATTAATATTATTTTTTATTAGTTTCAAAAAGCGCCTTTACCGAAGGGTCGGAAAATTGTCTAACGTGCCGCGAATCGGATTAAGATATCGTTAAACTTACGTGGTGCTAGAATGGTTGTTTTGCAGTCGAGTCGTGGCAGCAGAAACTCGCCGTAATTCGGGCTCGTTATGATACCCTCCCTAGCCGTTAGTTTCTGCGACGGGCAGCTTGTGACGTCTATAGCTCTCCACGTAGCTGAGAATCCGGATCCGGAAACCGAATAATCCGAATGAAACCTTACGAGGGCCTCGTTGTTATCGGACACGAAAATTTCCCTGAAACGCAGATAATATCAACCGTGTGAATTTTTCTCGTTCTTTAATCGATATATGTATATACATACGCCATCTTCTACGCACCGGTCTGATTTGGAAGACCTGCTGCCGCACAATCGAACCTCCGCCTTTTTAGCACCGCCTGAACTTAATTCGATGAAGTCATAGAGACATTCGGCTTGGGTTTCTAAATCAAGTTTGTTGAAATTTATAACCATTCTGGTCCAGATTGGTCCCACCAAATGAGTATAATAATCAAGGTTGGGATGATACGGCCCCGGATATCCAGACGAAGTTAAACGGCCCTCGGTTCCGTTGATTGTTCGGTTCAGATTTAAAGAATCTCCCGATACTGAAAATATAGATTTATGTATTATTTATTATAATGAGATCAAAAGCAGAAAACGCAATCAGTGAAAGACGAAAATGAGGAAATTTCAAATACTGGATTTCTCATCAAACGAAATATCTCGGGGCACGGTTAAAAATTATCCGCATCTTGGATAATTAACAAAGAGCAATGGAAACTGTGTAACTTAATTTTTACCATTGAAGAGAAAAATCTAACATAATCGACCTGCAAGCGTTCAAACCAAACTCTTACAAAGTTAAACTTTGCAGATGAGTTATACGGCGCTATAAAAATATTTTTAGCTATCAAATTTCTTTTTAATCTCGTGCATTGTATATTTCAGCATGGGTGCAGGGTCCCCGAAGGGATATTTAATATATTGGCGTGTAAAATGGCCCTTGCCTCGCGACGTTGAAGCTGCAGCCGGGAAAAGCCTTCTCCGAGTCAAATCCCAGTACCGGAAGCGCCCTTTCAAAACCCATCACAATTTAATTACCGTTCTGCATGCGAGACAATCCGCAATTATTTCGCCGCTTCGTAAAATTTCGGAAACCCGATTTCTCAGGTTACGTCTCGAGAGCACGTCAGGGAAGCCTTGCTGCGAAACGAGTTTTAAAGGAGAGGAAAGATTCGATCGCGGAGGCTTGGGGAATCGGAATTTTTCAGCGTTTCCAATGCACTCTGAGATAAAGCTAAAGTGGCGTAAAAACAGGGAAACACGAAAAATAATTTTCAAGCCGAGACATGGCAATTTCGAATGGCAGATAAAAATTATTCCCTTTTTTTGTAAGAGGAAAATTTTCATCTTTTTGTCGCTGCGGCGGGGGGGGGGGGAGGGGTGAGAAATCGCGGATAAGAAGAAAAGCGGCAGATAAATTTTTTCGAATTTTTCTTCCGCGAGCCCACTCTTTTATAAACTACCCTTACCTTTCCAGATAAGTTCGGAATTATCCGGGCAGATAAAGAGGAATGCTTAAAATTCAAAATAGCGGAGAAAAATATCTAAAATGCTTTTTCGCAGCTAGATAACCGTTATGCGGAATAATTTAAGCAATCCCGTTTATAGTTAACTGTATAAAATGTTTCATTCGAATATTGTGTTACGCATGTAAAGGATCGTTTAAAATATTTATCTGAGCAGAGTTTTGATAGCGAGTAAAGTGGCACTGCGAATGTATTGAAATTTTAGGAATGGTATAATTTTGTGGCGGAAAGGGGGATGCGAAGGCATCAAGATCGTGATTGGCCCATGGAATTTTCTCAATTTTCTTACGTATATTATGACTTTGCTTCACCTGGATTTCGTTTCTTGCAGACGTAGCCTCCGGTTTTCTTGCAGAGTTCCGGCGTCCAGTACAGCCCGCTGATCGGAGGCTCGGATTCCGATTTTAGAGATATCCATCGCACGGCGAGACAGGAATGCTGAAGGTTTCCCTTGATGGAGTTATCCATCTTGTTGCCGGTGAGCCAAGCTGCGCAGTTCGGATACAGGTAATTGAATTCAGTTTATTCAGTCTTTACTAGCGAGGGATGGTATTCATTGCACTCACCTGAATATTCCATCGGGGTGTTGTCGGTCCATATCCATGTGTCGGAACTGTCAACGTGGCCGCCCAGCCAGTAAATAGAGGAAGTGCTGTATTCGATTGAACTGCGAATGTTTCTGGTGATGAAGCTCTCCTCCCCGGCAGTTTGGACGCTGGCTAAATCTGCCTGCAAACGTCAAAGAGGCAAAGTAGGGAAGGAGCTGAAATGTCACTCGTCTATTTCGCAAAAAGCTTATCCTTCAATTGGCATAGGTGGAAAAGGAAAATGTTCGAAAGGCGAGGTTCTCTGCATGATCTCATATAAATTTTTGCCGGCGAAAAAAAATTGAAAAATTAAAAAATTTTCGAGAGCTTCAAACCAGCTCGAATCGCGCATTTTAACAGGCATTTCCAGTTTTGCTGTGGAAAAATTATTTCAACCGATTCCCGTTCCTTTCTTCGAGAGGGAATAGTTTTTCGTGTGGCACTGTAATGCGATTCAACGTACATATGCACTTTTCTTCGTTTAGTCTCTGAAATTTCATCTTTGCTTTCTACGTATCGAGCGAAAATTTTCTCACAATGAAAATATTTTTAACCGAAAAGCGAATTTTTCATCCCTTCGCGCGTGTGATGGAAATATTTTCATTCCTACCTTCATTCCCGTGCAAATCTGTCTAGCCGTTTGCCAGGTAACCTTCGGGTAGCTAACAAATAAATAGCAAGACCCGTTGTAGTTGCGGTGCTTTTCATCGGCGCATTCCATGCCGGCTGGAAGGAAAACAACATCGAGCGTAAGTGATGGAACCTGGAATTGAACTGAGGATCTGCTGCGAGATCGCGAGCACAAAGTTGGTATTCCCTCGGCTTCTGAAAGTTCCTTAATTCTTCGTTTTTGACTCGCTCTTTTCCCTTCTTATTTGTGACAGATTAGGAAACGGCGTTAGGCGGATAATCCCTCGGATCGAAGGAAAAACCTAATCCAAATATATTCGAGAGCGATGTCGATTGCATACTTTACGCGAAGGTCCTCGTTTATTCTACTCGAGGGAATCTCACTTTGGATAAATCATCTTGGAAACAATGAAAAATTTTTATTAGCATCATTACAATAATGAAATTCCCTGGCTTGCAACAGGGCTGCTTATTCATTTATGGAATCCTCTTAATGGTCGAGCCTGGAGAAATTCATCCGACTATAATGCTTCTTTGACAATTTATGCGAATTTTCACGTTGATTCCGGCTCAACAAGTACCCTTGCATCTCAACCATTCCCGTTTTTTTTATATGCTTCTTGGGTTGGCTGAGATTTCCGACTCTTACTTCGTTCCAGGGCAGCGCAATTAGTTAGTTATTCGATCTGTGGGACGCAAGTGAAAAGACGTGATTTCGGATATCGCAAATGCATCTTGTTGAAACGAATTTTCGGACTTGCGGTGGATGGGTCTAATTTTACGAGTATCCTTCGATGTGAAGGTATTAACGCTCCCAAAAGGCTTTCCATAGTTTGGAAATGCGATCTCTTCCACATCGTTATTTCAAGTAAATTAAACCGGAAGATCCGGATAAGAAATCAATTTCCATAAAGGCCAGGAGGGAATTATTGCTACTCCCTCGTAGCAATTTGTTTCTTGCACTGGAATCGCGCTCATTTGCATGAGAAATTAAAAGGGCGGAAACGGATACTGCTAAAGTTTGTCACAAGAAAAAAAATAAATTGATGCTGCCGAACGATATTCCAATTTTTTTCCGTTTTACTTAAACCGAATCCCGGATTTGCCGTTCGACGACTCGTCTCGGACACCGCATGGCAGGAGCTTCGGAAAAAAATAAATAAATAAAAAATTCCCCATGGGAAATGGTATGTTTCGTTTAATCCCAACTGAAAAACGTTTGAGGCTCGTTGCAGAGGCAACATCATTTAACTTTGCGACAATTTAAAGCTGAAGAATTAACTTTGAAATTTCGATAAAGTCCCGGTCTCCGCTTCAAACAATAGCAAAGGCTTTTCGCAAAAATAATTAACGACCGTATGCTGTCCAGTTTGGAACTGCATTTTTCTGGATGCTAGCGAAAATCCCGGGGAAATGCAGTTCGCCGTGCGGAAATGTTTTGAGTTGAAAGCTAATGTTAGAATTTTGTTACATTATATTACATATTGATTGGAGCAGCAGGTTGTTTTGTAAGGTAAGTGTGAATGTCCCATGGTTTGCATTGAAATGGACATAATGTAAATCGAATTCGTAATGTCATTCTTCTGCCATTTCGACTTTACCCCCGAAGCTTAAAGTTGGTAACTATAGAACATAATGCAAAACCGTAATTTTAAACGTAAACCGTAATCTGCCGAGAAAAAAAGTTGCCACTGTTCCTTTTTTTTCCCTCATATTTTTTCATTCAATTCAACCGCAAACACAAGTCAAACCGCAAACTTTCTTCAAGAGACCAATTTGAACTTCTTGTCCGAAGCATTTCTTCTTTAGGAATAACATTGGCATAGATGATAAACCGAAGGTATCTCATATTTTTATCATAAACAACAATCGCGATATTCATTAATGATTACTTAATAAAAAAAAAGTCATATAATCCAATTACTTGAATATGACATACATTCGTTACATACGTAAAGTTTACCTTGAAACTGCATAAATAATAGTCTTGCTTCTGATGAATAATTAATGTACATTAATGATTAAAAGCAATCTATGAAATTTTATACGCTGGGTATATTTCATAAAATGCAAATTTTTTTTATATTTTTTTATTTATCTTCGAATTAGGCTCGTTACCCAATGAATTCGTCGGAAGAAGAACTTTTTTATTTTTTTTTAATAAAAAGTCATTCCCACATTAAGGAAATTAATTAAAAAAAAATATTTATCTACGAAGATTAAATCTCCGGGATACAAAACGTTATATTTGCATGCAGAAATTGAAATTAGAAAAGAAAAACGAGACGGAACCCGCGCGGAGATATTTAATATTCCCCTTAGGACGTAAAAAGGAGAAAGTATCGCGGGACCAAGGGGCGGATCGCCGGGGTAGGAAAATACCCCCTCCCCGATTAAGACGGTAACCATCTTTAGCCGAGGCAAAGATTAATGGTTTTCGAGTCTTCCACCCTCCCGCGACGATAATGCGAGGGTTTGGAAGGGGTGGAAAAGGGGGGGGGGGTTGAAGGACTTCCCCGAATACGAACCTTGCCCCGGGGCTTAAACCAGAAGACGCGAATCCCGAACACATGGGAGATTTTCATCGGAGTCGAAATACATTTATCCTGTGAATAAATTGCGAGAAACAAAAAACGAAAATTAAAAAAATAACCTTGAGTACGACAATATTGCTGTTGTCATCGATCCCATTGGAGATAGGAAAGTCCGGAAGATTCCCCATTTTCTGTTATGCGTGTGTGTGTTTATACACAAAATATAATTTTATATCGGTTATGAACAAGAATATTCATTAAATAAAAAGCCATGATGGAATCTTATGTAAACGTTAGTGAAATTAACAATTACTCAAAATTCCAATTTTCCTGTACACCATCCGGACAAACGATTGTCTATAGTTCTGTCATTGGAATAAGTCTGAACGTGAAAATTATTGGATTTATATTTTAAATGGTAGTTTGGCGAGAATCCGAATTTTCGATTGTCATAACTTGTTATTTATGCTAAGTAAATTACTCGTAAATATAAATTTTAATTCTAAGGGAGGGAAAGAGATTGAAAAAAATTGGATAGTTTTTTTAGTGCTTTTGTTTCAGAAATTTTTCCTCGGCCACGCTATTTTCATAGTTCAGACACCACATCGAATGAGTTTTCTTGACAGGCTACAATTAATGTATAGTGAAATACGATATGACATTATTATTTCCCTGTTAGTCGGCATAAAAAACTATGATTTCTTTCGTACTTTTCCCGCCTGTCTACGAGATCGGATTTAAAAAAAAAAAAAAAAATTAGGAAACGCTTTCAACCTAACATTTCTTGGCAAAAGTTAGCGAAGTTTAAAGCAAATGTGTAGGCTGTCAGCATGAATATGCAGCAGCGACAGCGGCAGAAATAGCGGCGGCAGCTTTTATAGCTAAATATCCTCTTAAAAAAATATGATTTAAGGCCGTAAAAAAGAAACGAAAGCAGATAAATTCTCGTTATCCCCTAAAATCTTGCTCAAAGCCGTACTTCATCTTTACTGGAACGGATCTTAAAGGGAGCTGGGGGAGGAAAAATGTAACTTTTTCTGTCTCAGCGGCGTTATCCTTAAAAGGGATTAAAAGTAAGCGATGTCTTTTTTTTTCGACCACTAACAGCTTCCTCTCAATTATCTGTTCGAAAGCTGCATTTTTGTGTGAATTAGAAAAATTACTTCAACCTTCCGGTGCCCTGAACCAAAAAAAAAAAAAATGTTTTCCTTTGGTTGTCAGAATCGGTTCGCCCAGCCGGCAACCATCTTCGACCGCAATGCGGATGCAAAAAGTTGCTGATGAAAAGTTATGGATCAGGGATATCTGCATCGATTTTGCCTTTGCCGCTCTCCGCGAAGGAGCAAATTTCGCCATGGGACGACAGAAAGAAAAAAAAATTTCCCGGCCCAAATTTTTATTTTTTTTTCACGGGGGAGAGAAAAACTTCCTTTTTTCCGATGGGAAGAGGCGCGACCCGATGACGCCTTGAAGGAAAACCCATTTATTTCAAAATTAGACGTACGTCTAAATTTTCCTAACCCTCCCCCACGAAACGGTTAAAAAATACCATAAAAAGTCCGAAGGACCAATTTGTCTTCTGTGGAATAGTTAATATTAATTACCTAAATGAAATTCAGCTCTAATTCAAGCGAAAGCTAATATCTATTTGCCCAATGCTAATTTTAACCTACTCTCATTATGTCAAGTATGTAATAATTACTATCAAGAAAGCGAATATAATGATACTTCATACGTTTTGTCGAAACTTCCATGCCAAGTTCAATGCATAAGCTTTGTCCTACTAAAAAAAAAACCTGCTACTCATTTTGTCTATTTATTATATATAACTTACCATTGCTAACATAAGGTATAGCTAAACAACCAAAAATAAACATATACGGTAAGAATGTTCTAATATTAATTTTAATTACTCGGGATAATATTAACTATTTCGTTTTAGATATTTTCCCTTAAGGTTGTATCACAGCAAACGATGGCATGCAATGCACAATGACTTCCCTATATGAATCCTTCATGAAAATTAACATCGGGGATTTGAATTTCCCATAATGAAAAGTGGAAAATTCTTTTTTTACGGGTGTTACAAGTAGGAATATCACGTTAATTTCCGTTCGTGCTTGGACGGGGAGAGTTCCCGACCAAAGTAAGGGCGTAATAATCAAAAGCCCTACTCTCACATACTGTTTTTAGGATAGTCCATCATGCAATTTTAACATTAGTTGTAGGTCAAGAGGTGTGAAAAGTCGGTCAAGTTAATGACCAAATAAAGCACATGTTTTTCGCCGTGACGAAAACAGGACGTACCAGACCTTTCCTTATTACCCGTAACCTATTCTCTTCTCAAAACGTAAAATAATATTCGAAAGACCGACATTTTGTCGCGACTTAAAATTTTACAAAATTTTAAATTACCCACTGAAATTAGTAATCAATCAACAATCGTCCGCGGAAATGCCCCAGACCGACAGCACAGTCGGGTGTTGGAGTCATTTCAGCCTGCCAAGAAAGGATCGATAGGATATGCGAACACTTCCGAAGTTTCGATTTTAATCAACTCGCCGCCATTTCAACCTTATAATATAAATTTGCATTTCCAGAATTTTCGCTTCCCCCTGCCGCTCCCCGCGCCCCCAAAGCTACTAAATGCGAGCTTTCGAAGCTTCGTGATTTGCTTTACGACTAAGTTTCAGAAGTTTTTTAACCTGGCGCGAAGGGAGGAAGGCTGCCGCCTTTCGGAAGGTTCCGTCCGTCGGAAGTTCCGTCAATCGGATCTCTTTTCACCGGGGGATCATTAGCTGTCGAAGAGTGAATTTCCGGTCAGCCCAAATACAACCTAAACCAAATTTACGTCGCCAGTCCGGATTTATTTATAATATCATTCGGGATTGGGTTATAATAAAATCGGTCCTTGTTTCGTGATCCATGGATGCGTACCCGAGCCACAAAGGCACGTGGTCAGCTATCAAATATTTATTTTTTTCCACCTTCATCAATATTTACGACTCATTAAAGCCGAAACCGAATAAGCCATTGGATTTTCAAAAGCCGTTAAAGGTTAAAAAATAAAAGTTTTATCTGCATGGCCCCGGACGCATACAAAACGACGCACACCCTAACTGCTCTAATGGCAACGACCAGTCTTATTTTTTCGGCAGAACTTCAGAGTTAATTCAATAATCGAAGGCTAAGTTGTTAAACATCATTTGCGGATCGCCAATCGGAAAAATTTCGCTTTTCGGACCTTTTCACGACATTCTAACGTCCCCGGCACTGAATGGAAATTATTCCTCCTTTCCATGCTCGGCCTGCATTGCCGATCTGGTCGGGGTGATCCATCATGTTCGCTTGTTTCATCCCCGTTTCCCTCATGTTTCAGGCCATCCTCGAAGGAACTCTATTTTCGAAATGAAATTTTGGAAAACGGCAATGTGAACGGAAAAAGGGGTTGGTGGACTGATTCCGAAGGGTGAGAGCTTTCCGCAAACACGATTTATGGCTTAACATTAAAGGCTCATCAGTTTGTCACACGGCGATGTGGATGCTTCTCTTTTTTTTTTCTAAGATTAAGGCGATCTTGGGCGGAAAGATCTTAATTTCGTCCGATTTATTCGACATCTTGTCAGGTCAACATCAGGCACGCGGATTAATGTAAAGACCAACTTTTGGCGTGCGGGTACCGCATAAAAGATATAAGTAGGTTTAAGGCTGATAGTTATGTACATATCAAGTTTTCACGTTTTGCAATATCCCGAAGCTGCACCCAAACTATGATAAAATTAAAAAAATTTCGGAGGTTAATTAGGGCGGGTGGATCTAATCCCCACCGGGGTTAATTTCTGTTTCGGGGTTAGCTTAGAGTTATTGTTGTGTTTAACTTTGAAAAGAGGAGAACAGTTCTTTTTTTCGAGGCAAGAGAAAAATGTAAAATAATGCCCATACCATTTTCGATGGAAGCCCTTGCTTTGAATCCTCCATAATGACGAGAGTAATCGGACACGAAGACCATTTTGATGCTGGGACCCCGAGAAATGTACCGCAGGAGCTTCAGCTTGTCGCTCATGTCTCCGCAGAGCTTTCTCGTCCTAATCGTTTCGTTCCACGACGTTTCCGCTATTTCGAGGTAATCGTAACTGCACCTGGATAAACATTCTGCATTCGCATGAGAAAATTCCCACCGGAGGCGATTCATATCCCGGAGTCGGCTCATATTTGCCGCCGGATTCGAAAATCCCTCCAGTTTAAGAGGAGTCACTCGCAAATATCGCGATGGAACATCGATGAACGTTCATCGAACTTCGATAAGCTTTCACATCATTAAAAATTTCCCGCAAAATGCCTCAGTGTGGGATTTCGGGGTGCGAAAGGCATCCTCACCTTCTCCGCAGATGAGAAAAGGTCGTAGGAGAAAAGGCAACCTTGACCTTAAGAAGAAAACGATTTTCATGTAAGGGTTGGGATTTGGCTAAGGAAAATATTCACGGAGCTTTCCAGCAGATTATAAAATATCGGGGAAGTTAATATTGAAAGCATGTGTGAACTTGTTATGTTATGTGAATAGCTTTTTTTTCCCAGGCAATAAACCCTTTATCACCGCTCTCGCATTCAACCCTGGCAGAGTTCCCCTCGGATGCAGACTGTAAGGCTCCACTCGACGGGAACTGCGTCACGCTCTGGATAATGTGATCTATTGATCTTGGATGCGTTTCTGGGTCGGCCCAGGATCAAGGATACCTAACGTATCCACGTGGACAGTTTCACTGTGAAATGCGAGGCATTACTTACGAGGATTCGTTTTCGATGACGAGCTCCTCGAAGTCCAGGATGATTCGGTATCCCGGGACGGTGAGTACGAATATTTCGCATCTTATGTTGTCGGGATACCGATGCGGAAAGCCCGGACTGACGACCGTCGACTTGGGATGCTCCCTTGATAAGGCAATGGTTTTGTTGCACTCTTGCGTCCATCCCTGTTCGAAGGATTCTACAAGAGGAGGACAGAAAAATATTTTTTTTTTTTTTTTAACTGTAACATACGGCAACAGGCTGCGATGCACTCAGTTTTATGACCTGTCGCATCGCGATGCAGTTAAATGATGTGACAATATGCTTTATATGCAAGTCGCTTACGAACGAGTAACGAAAACCACGCTTCCAATTCTTTACGTACATCCGAATCATTGATTCTCGATACATACGACCCGAAAAACCGTACAACCCGGTTCGGTTGTTACGCTTTGCATCTTGTTCTCCGTCACGGAAAGAGCACCTGACAGGGAAAGCGCTGTAGTACACAGAAGGGAGTGTTTAAAAATGTCATAAAAAGCCAGGGAAAAGAGGAATTTATGGCTCGTATTTTATGATTCGGAAAAACTTTTATTTTGGAATAAAAAGATACTAACCCTGGACCTGTAAGCTTCACCAAATTTATTTTCGTGAAATCCGCCTCTGGAAAACTCCAAAGAAAGGGAGTGCTGCATTGCCGCGCAGATTGTGGTGGAGAAGGGGTGTGTCTTCCAGGCGGGAAAATATTTTGATTATGGGAAAAAATAATTCCGGCATAAAGGTATAGAATAACAAAACATTCTCCATGTAAGGAGCGGGAGAAAAATTCAAGGGTAATCTCAAAATAAAATGAGCTTCGGGGCGAGAAAGCTCCCGAATTTCTGGAAAACCCATTTGGCCCAGATCCAGGCTCCAGTCGCAGCAGAAAGCTTTCAAAAATGTTTTACATTTGGAAATAAGCGATGCCACGATGTCTGACGGATACGCTCGCCATGTTTTCCTGACGTGCAATTGGCGTGTCCCGTCACAAAACCTGCGGGCACATTCAAACGCCGCATGCCGTAAGTCGAAAATTGCGTGGTGCTCACGGTCTTCCGCATTCTGTCGGGTTACGGACCGGAATTAATGCCGGAATTACGTTGTCGACGATAAAAAATTTCCCTTTTTGCGGAGCAGATTGATGGACGGGTTATTTTGGACTAATTTTGGGCCATGCGGGCCCAAAAAATAACTTTGCCCCGTTACTTGCAGAGGTACAATACGAGGAATTAAAAGAGATCGCCGCATATCGCGCGCTCGGTATTGGGAAAGTTTCGGGCGACAGCACGTCATTTTATTGTTATTCGACCTCGTAACGAGAATTTTCCGTTCCGCATGTGAGAGGTGGGAGGTAAACGCCTTTTTTGACATTTTAAACTTACGACCGTTCTGAAAGCGTTCGCAAATGAAAAAATTCTTCGTGCCGCAGTCCAAGTCGTTCCACAAAAAGGAGGAAGTGACGGAGTTGATGATTCGGGACGATGTCGGATGGGGAAACGTTCTCCGGATCTCGACGCAGTCCTGATGGCTGAAGCCGTCGTCGTTCGGCTGTCGGTTTGAGAAACCGGACCATCCGAGGAACCAATCTGAAAAGTGGGAAAATTTTCAAAATTAAATCTATACGAAAATCGCTTCCACGACCAGGGTACAGCGTAAAAGCGGAACACCCCCAACGAGATAGTTTGAGGGGGATGTATCTGTGGAAAGGAAAAAAAAGATGGGCGTACTTAACGGCTGAGAAGCGAATGCGCGTCGGAAAACAAAATTGGGAAAGGAGCGAAAAACTGCAAAGATTCGAATTTTCCAGTTTTTCGTTCGACCGTTCGAAGACTGGCCAGGATTTTTCGTTCTCGGCGCTTGGTGCGACCAAGGATAAGATTTCGGAGCTTTTGCTTTTTTTGAAATTTCCACCGCTCCAGAACAGTCGGACAAGACTTAGCGATCGCGACTTATCGCAGTGAAAAAGTCAAGTTATTAACGGATTGTTAAGGGCTGGAACGCTTACATTACAACTACATGCCAAAATGCATTGCATCCATTTAAAAAGCGTTAAGATAGATGAAAATGCGAAAAATGAAAAATTATCAACTTAAGCTCAATGAAATTTGTTTCTTGCTCATTCGATGTTTTTTTTTTTTAAACCTCGGAAAAGGATTTTCAAAAAATTTTTGAAATTTATCTAAAGAGTTTTGCCCTCATTCCAAGTCGTTTTTCATAGTTTACGCTCTTAATGAACGCAGAAATTAATCTTCTGAACGAGCCTTTTTTTTTTTCTCCCGATTTCCCTGCAAATGGTGGAAAACAAAAGCGGGAAAAATAAAAAAAAAAAAAAATCAAAATCTTATAAATTATAATTTGTTAAAGTTTAAGATTATAGCTGTAATGGGTGAATGTTCGAAAAGAGGAAAAATGTTCAAATTCAATTTTATTGTCGGATATAAGGACAAGAGGAAGGCGATTCTTATACGTGATTAAAATGACAAACATATCACGGGGAAAATGAGCATACGGTCAAGCATTTCAAACTCATTACTATCTGATACCCTTTGAAATTGCTATCACATCGGGGGATGGGAACGAGAGGTACGCTTAAAAGCTTCATTTAGTACGAGGCCCACATCCGCGGTAAACAATCTCCCATAATATCGGATGATCTACAGCGCATTTGGGCGATCCCTCGGGACTAATTACCAGACGAAACCCGAAACTGTTAACCCAAAAGGAATGCCGCTGTTAATAATAGACCCGTAAAATAGCTAACATGTAATTTTTGGCGATGAATAAAGGTTGTAAGCTGTACGACCGCGATTGAACTTGAAAACATGTTCCCCCCCCCAAAAGCTAATTTCGCCACTGACGATTATCAAACGTCTACCCCGTCCGCCGTAAAATATGCCAGGAAGAACGTAAAAAGGGATTCTTTGCTCTAATGGAATGGATCGTTGGTAATTGTCTCGTGCCGGGGAAACATTTTAATGATTTATTAAGTTCAATAAAAAAAAAAAAAAAAAAAAAAAAAGGCATATTTCTCGGGGAGGAAGGAAAAAAGGAAAAAAGATTTTCCGCCGAAAAAGATTTTTCCGAAAGGGAAAAGAAAAAAAACCTGAGATTAGCGAAAGTGTCAACAGTCCACGACCGCAAACAAATTTTTCCGTTTCGCGCGGAATCTGAAATTCGAATTTCAAACGCTCCCCATTACAACTTCAATTTTACGGCTCTGCGTTTTGGACAAATTCCGGAAATCGGAAGTGACTCGCAATCGTTTTCGGCAGCGCGAAATTTTCTTCTGGGGGTCGGAAGGAACCCGCGATTTTTCGCGACGAAAATCGAAAAATCGGGTCCGGGAAAAAAAAAAATTTTTTGACAAGTCGATGCTTAACCTTTCCAAAGGAAGGGCATTAAATGGGGCTTTTTCCGGAAACGAAAAGCCGAGGAAGAATTATTTTTGTTGTCAAACGGAATTTAAAACGATCCGAAAAAATTCTCCGCTTTTATCGGCACCGGGTCGGTCGCCATTTTCTCCGACGCCAACAATTTCAAAATGTTTCGGGGCTCAAAAATGGAGGAGATTTGTAACGAGAAAAAAGAAGAAAAAAAAAAGTTTTTTTTTTTCAGTGTGTACAGATTACTTTACACGTATGCATTTACCCGACAACCTGGAAAATATTAAAGTTGGATGATTTAAATGAGGTAAAACCAAAGGGAAAAATCGATCGATCGAGCCCTTTTACACGTTTACCTTTACCAGTCATTAAAACAACGCTTTGCCTCCCGTTTTAGGGGAAGGTTCTGAATTTTATCTTATTATTGCCTTGTGCAGACATTCTCGTAAAAAGATGGCAAAACGGAATTAATGGCGTGCAATAATTCCACATTCAAGGTGCGAAATTAACTAACGCCATTAAAATATTCTTCAGCTAAAAATTTCAACGAGTTTGCTTCGCTAAATTCTTGTTTCATTTCCTTTTTCAAATGTATTTATATTAAATTGTGCGGAGGGAATGAAATCTCACTGTCGTTAGCCTGTATCGGACGTTATGGAAATTTTTTCCAGTGTCATATTCCAGTTTCGCATCGCAACGGTCAACATTCATTTTATCCGTGGAAACATTCAAAACTTTTATTATCCGGCATGGGCTTCGTCGAGCCTGGCGCAATGATTGCGCGGCGCATGAATTTCTGCGATGGCTTTCGCCTGTCGCTCCTGCATTACGGGAAAACTCGCACCCGGAAAATCCGATGATTCGCGTTCGGGAAAATCGATTTCATTCAAAGCGCCTCGGAAAAATAAAAAAAAACATTCAAATAAATGAAAAAAAAGATAAAAAAAAGACTTATTTAGCCGATGCATTTTACGTAATCCCGAAACGCACCAAGGTTTATGTAGATTCGATCCTTTTTTTTTTTTTTTCTTTTTCAATAAAATAATTAACGGAAGCGTCCATCAACCTGAAAATCCGGAAAATCGCCGTCGGGAAAAGGGCGAAAGGGAAAAAAACTTTTCGGTCCCGTTTCGGAAACCTTTTGGGGAAAAAGGCGAACGTGTGTGGACGGCGGTGCAAAGGGCAGAGCGCTGATTACCGAAATGAAGGAGAAAAGAGGTAAAGTCTCTTACTTGCGTATGAGAAAACGGATCCGTCCGACCACTTGAAGTGTCCCTCGTAGATTTTGTCTGACGCTCCGATCCAGAAGGAATTCTGATCGCGATAGTCGGGACTGCAACATGAGAAAAAAAAAAAAAAAATATTTCCAGGTTATGCACGATCCGTAGGGGTGCACCTTGGTTGCCCGATGGTCAAACGTTCGGGGGCTTTTTCGCTTGGAACAGGCACCGAGAAGGTTTTCGAGCTTTCGTCCCGTCTGTTTTGCAGCGGGCAAAATGAAAAATTCGCTTCGTGAACGTCGATCCGCTCAAATGGAAAGGTTTCTTCGGAAGGAAAAACCGAAGCGAAAAATTCAAACATTTTCGGTGCCATCGAACCCGGCACCGGAATAAAACCGAAGGCATTGTTATCTGGCAATTGATTTATAACATCACTGAAAACGATTCATCACATTTTTCGTATTCGAATTAATCACGCACGTTAAAAATTGTACAAGCAAAAACGAAAACTTTTATGTGTGCGTGTATGTATATATATTTATTTATTTATGAATCCACCCGCTGCTCCTGCAGCATTTATTAGAAAGTTAAATTCAAAATTTGGAAAATTCATTTTTCGGATGAAGGAACGCAGAATTGAAATTACTAGATTATTGAAAGAACAAGAAATGGCTGCAGTCTTGGACTAAGAATTTTTTAATTTATTGAAATTCGGAAGGGAAAGAGAAGATGCCGGAAAAAGGAAAAAAAAATAAATTGAGAAATTGAATCGGAAAACGGAATCCTTTGGATGCTGGGATTGTCAGATATTCCGATTTTTTTGAGCTGCGGAGTGAAGAGCATTAATCGTTTTGTAAATAAATCAGCGGCGTAAACGCTAATCCCGACGCGTTGATGTATCAAACGTGATGACGGAAGGGCGGAATTTTTATAAAATGCATCGGAGGGGTGGTCGGAAGGCTCGCCATTACAACCCCAGAGGGGAGGACGGGGGACGGTGGAGGAAAATAGCATGTCGTGGCGGGATGTGGCGTGATTCAGCGTGCATATTTCAAATGGAAATTCAAAAGGAACAGAGAAAACAGAAACCAAAACAGGGCGAGGGAATACCGATAATTGCATGAATGGCGAAATTGCGACCTGCACAGAAGGGGAAACGTTGAAAAATCAATTTCAACCCCCGAACGGTGAATGGATGAAATAATTTATCTTTTTTTTTTTTTTTTTTTTTTTAACCTCTCGGTTTTTATATCGATCCGACGGACGAGGAAGGAACCCGAAAGCCATCAGCGATTCCTGAATGTAACATGCAGCAACAGCGCAATGTTAGAGTTACTCCCGGAAGAGCAGGAGATCTTGGAGTGGTCGTTTGATGGATGATCTTTGGTATCGGTCCGTGCAACGGATCTCCACCGAACGAGAATTTCTCCAATACCGTGGTGCAATATCTGTTCGATGTATTAATGGAACAATCATTCGCGGAAGGATGAATGGGAGAGAAACTGCAGCCAATTTTCTTTTTATTACATATATATATGCATATATGTGTATATATATATATATATATATATATACATACTA
The DNA here is from genome assembly GCA_028565995.1 of Ricinus marginatus. NCBI lineage: Eukaryota > Metazoa > Arthropoda > Insecta > Psocodea > Ricinidae > Ricinus > Ricinus marginatus. The sequence continues at coordinate 1,283,059 of JAOWBB010000005.1, forward strand.
TGCAGTTGAAATTCATGTAAATTTAACGGAGTTCGGAATCGGATAAGGAATAATGCATATTAGGTGCCTTCCCGTATGATACTTTTTGAGGTGAACTTGACATCCTTTTCACGACTTATTCCCGAAGATCCGTCATTCGTCGAGCTATACTTCAAATCTGTGTCTAACCAAGCAATTCCGTTCTTGTCATTTCAAACTCCAAATATTACTTCTGAATGTATGAAAAATGGATATAAAACTGTTTTTCCCTGACGCTTTTCCGCTTATGGATTTAAACTTAAAAAAAAAAAAAAAAAAAAACAGATATTTATGTGTAATGAAATGCGACGGACGGATTATAAACGTTTTCGCGGATGAAAGGATAGTCGGTTAAGCGAAATTAGTTTATAAATCACGAACCCACCGCAGTCACAAAAATTAAACCGGGCTGATACCTGCATCGCGGATTTTCTGTTGCGGACGTGGAAGAAACTACGGCTGAGGGCTTACCTGTTGATGAGATAGTTGTCTATAATGATTTGAGCACTTTCTTCACGAATGCTGACCAAGTGGCCGCCGTGTTTTATGCAGAACTGCTCGGCTCTGTCCCAGTCCATCCGAACGTAAACGGCGGATACGCAGAACTGCTTCACGAAGACCTCCCCGAAATTGCACGGTCCCACCACGTCGGTTATTGGTTCGGCGTGGTACCAGAACCTCACGGACGGATAGCTCCCATCTTCGGATGCGTCGAACTGCGCGACTATTCTGATGTCGATGATGTTCTCCTGTGACCACACCTGAACGTCCCTCTTCGGGTCACCGCTTTTTGAACAGTGCATCCACGTCAGTTCCCCGTTCCACACTGCCACCAGCAGACCGTCGCAGGCTTCCTCCTCCGTCTGATCCATTTCCTTCATGCCGTTCGTGCGTTTCAGTGCCGTTTGGTTCGATTTTAGTCTTCCTGAGATTGTGTTTGTTTCGGTTTTTGTAGTTGGCGACTCCGTTTCATCCTCCCCCAGTTGGAGCCTGAGCAACACGCGGTTTCCGTACGGTAGGTGTATCCGGAAGTGACATAACAAATTTTTAACGGGGTTTAAAATCTCGGAACCGTTTTGGGCTACGAAGGTAATGTTGTAGCAATAATCCACGAGGGTGTAATTGAGTTTGAAAATGGGATTTTTGTAAACAATTAAAACGGGTGAATTCGAATTTGAAAGGAAGGGAAAATAAAGCTTCCTCTCTCCCGGGGCCAGTTCCTCCAGCTTCCCACAAAGCTTTTTCGCTTCCGTCCGGATTTCCTCATTCTGGACGTTCGTTTCCTCCTCTTCCGACGCAAATTGAATGTAGGCACCACTGACGCAGGGGACATTCAGTCTTGTTAGTTCGATGAGCAGACCCTCGCCCTGGGCCTCCGGAGCGGTGGCCTTTCTCCGCGGAAACTTGATTTTGCATGTTTCCGCCGCGGGGAGGTCGCTCGATCCGAAGCTGGCATCGCTGCCGCGGAGCTTCAAAACGCAATCTGAAAATTAAAATTGTCGAATTCTTTAAAAAAAGCGATCGGGGATCAAATCAGGAGTTGAACTGAAACAACTCCCGAATGGAACTCATCAAATGAACATTATTTCGCACGTCGAAACAACGCCAACATAATTGTTTCCTAATAATGATATTTAGTTTTTCGCAACAATAAAAATGAAAAATAGTCCAAAAACCGAGTTCGCTTTGTGTGTGTGTGTGTGTGTGTGTATAAGTAACTAATGGTGAAAAGTTTGCATTTCAGACTGAATATTTTTTTTTTCAACTCTGAAAGCTGTTCCAAAAGGGAAAAGTACAAATTGTATGTGGAAGGCAGGAATTTGTTAATCGGCAATTCCAAACTCATGGGTGAATCTGTCTTCATAACGATTAGCTATTTGTCGTCCGGATTCATTGGGGAAAAGAGAAATTGCTTCAATCCGTTTGCGGTTGGGAATCGTTCGAAGGAAGAAATCGAAGATGAATCGCGTCCCTTTCAGCAAGATAGGAATAGATTATCTTGACGATGCAAAAACCCGAATGAACGACCTGAATCTGGCAAAAATTGTAGGAAGACTTGACGACCAGATCTGTAAGAAATTCCGACAAAAGCATACGGATGAGTTAACTACATGGACATGCCCATCTCATGCACCCAGAAACGAAACGCAGAACTGCATTAACTGAAAAGTTTACAAAATTGCCTTATATTTATGATATGGAATATTGATTTTAAGGGAGGTTAATCAATTCCGCAGGAATCGCAGCGCGTCTGCGTAATGGACGACTACGTATAAAACGTCCGGACTCGTTTCCATTACAGGATAACGATTCAGTTTTTATTTCAAATAAATGTTGATTTTTTTTTTTTTCGTAATGATTCGCTATTTTCACGTGAATGAAACTTAAAATGTTAAATAAGAAAATAAATCGTCGAAAATGATATCATCAAATACATAAGTTCTCTTTCGCAAATTGCAATATACCTGTATATCTATTCATTCATGAAAATAGGTTTTTGAAGCTTAACGTTTCTTAGTACACATTTTAAATTGATGCGAGTATATTTTATTTTGACTTAATAAATTTATATCGTAAACGTATAAATTGAAAATCATTCAGGGACCGAGGGAGAAATTCGAAGCATCCGACAATAATATATCGAGCCTCAAATTGAAATAATTAAATAACATTTAAAATCGAAAAATTGTATCTAAAAACGTGTCTAATACATTTTTAAAATTATTTCGAAAGAATTATTTATTTCAATTTGACGAGAAAGTTATAACACATGCCTTTAAATTATATTCAAAATTAAAAACAATTTTAATAATTTCAATTAAAACTCTGTACGTAAAGATTTATTCAATGCTGTTGCACATGACTGAACAACATGGGAAATTAAATAACCTTCTTTAATATTAAAAATAAATAATTAAATTGCCTTTTCAAAGGCTTTGGTCTACAGGAGGCCTTCTGTTTGAAGATTTCTCACAGAGCAAAGAGAAAACCAATGTCTCAGACATAGCGGGAAAATGTAAGTCTTGAAATAAATTAATTCTCCTTAATTAAAGATTTTCATGGTGAACGTTCCTTAACGACAGTCGAAACTGTATCAATTCATTAACGATATTTCCCGCATCCTACATTGACGAGAATGATGATTGAAGAGCATTTTTACATTTACGCAGTATACACATGTATAATTTAACATTTTTTTTTATTTGTCAAATAAGTTTTTCTTAGAGGTTGGCCGCCATTTTATTTTAGTTTCATCGGTTGGTAAGACGTGTCTTGTTCAAGACGCAAATTTCGTCTTCTGTAATCTCCGTTTGCTAGCTCATCGGTAGATCTATCTACTTTTTTCTTTCTCCTTGCGATTTTTTCATTTAGCCTCACTTCAGTTTCATCTTTTTCCTTTGATTTTTCGAAATGCGGGGGTTTTTCTTTATCTTCCCAGTGATTTATACATATGAAAGATCGCAATCTTACTCGTAACTTAATTTTTTCTCTCCAGTTGTTAAAATCGGCGTCTGGAGTACTTTACTTTTTTTTTTCTTCTTTCCATTCTCGTTTCAAGTGAAGCTCTCATTTTTTTTTGTTTCCCGAGCAATTAAACTCGTTATTTTCAATTGTTTCCTTTGGTTAATCTTCCTTGTTTTCCGCCTTCCCTTCGGTCACAAGTAAAAACTCTGCTGGAGCTTCCGTGCCGTGCTTCTCAAAAGCTCGTCAACTTTTGAATCTTTCCATGTTCTCAGTGTTTAGAAAGTTCGGTTTAAATAAAGCAATACGAATCCGTTTGAAAATTTTGCGTTTAGAATCCGCATTTTCAATCAGCATCCATGGTTTTTCAATCATTTGAATTTTTCATAATTGAGAGATTCGAAGGATTTTAAAAATAAAAATATAAAAAAAAAAAATTCCAATAAAAGGCTTCCAGAAATTCCGGTGCAATTATTTAGTACAAACAGAGCATCGTCTCGGAAATATTGGGAAAACAGCATTCGACAACGTACTTGGGAATACAAATCCTGCTGTACAAACAGCAGGCATCTCTTACCTTTGGGCGTTGAATTCGAAAAAAGAAAAAAAAAAAGGAAATTTCTCAAAAATAACGAAAAAAAATTTCCCTTTTACACAGTCTTCGGTTGTCTGCCGTGGAAGGATTGAAGAAAAAAAATTTCTTTGTTTTTTTCCAAAATTAAGCCGATCCCCTTAAGAAAAACGGAAAGTAGATACCGAGCGCGGAAAAAGGTTTTCCTGCGCTTCCCAAACGGTAATTGAATTTTACGAACGACGAAATCGCTTTGGTTATTTGCGTTTGTTAAGTTGGGCATTTTTCCGCAGCGGAAAATAAGAAAAATAACTTGTAAATGCCCAAATAATTTTTCTGTTCGATGTAACAACAAGAAAATAAGACCGTATGGCGGAGGCCGTGTCATGACGATCATAACTTTGTTTCCTCAATGACTTTCTGTCGCTGTCTAAATTATACATACATACATATATATATATATATATATAATATGTATACGGGGGCGGCAAAATATTTTCTTTATTTTTCGTGCTCACGAGAACGCACCGGTTGAGGCGGAAATTTAAATTTTAGGATCGACGTCATCGGAACCGATCTCATCGCGGAAAATTTCGGGAAAATTTTTTCGACGTTTACGAGGTACGATGCGAAAATATGGAAACTGATGTGAAATCTTTCAAAATCCCCGTAGACAGCCCCTCGGAAAACTTCGCAACCTCAAACTGGATCTCCGCGTACTTGATGTTTATTGCTTCGGAGCCTTCCATCCCCCGTCTCACGTCACTCTGCTGAATTTAATTATTGAATGAATCCCTTATTTAATACATCCGGGAAATGGCGGAAGGGAGAAGGGAGTTCTTTAGGTAAATATAACCCTCTGACGAGTATTTACATTGAGGTCTGACAGTCGAGTCGCAATAGCGTCTTCTGCTCTCTGTGGAAATAATTAGTCAGTCTGCCAATCCGCGGGAGGCTCTGGCTGATGCTAGCATGCGTGGGTGGTGGCATAAAGGTTGTAAAGCTGAATTATTTAACACCCCCTTTGAAAGGCAAAATGCATACGGAAACGGGAACGGAAAGTCCCGAAAAAGACCGTAAACCACACTGGAGAAGCAGGAAAGATGGACGAATTGGGGCTGGTTCGGTGACTGCCGAAGTTAAGGGTAGATTCCGAGACGGGTTAATGCAAGGCTTTTTCTCTCATGCCTCTCGATGGAAAATTAGTCGATAGGAAAAAGGACTCCTGTGGGAGTTTAATTACCTTCCTGCATCTTTCGTTAAACCAGAAAATAATTTTTATACTCCCAGACCGGTCCTTTGTTCCCATTACCTTAAAAGGCTCAAGGGAATCGTTTCCCTCCGAGACAAATCGTATAGGTCGATTAGTTTGGAATGGCTGAATTTAGATTCCCGGTTCTCTGGGTTCCTCGACAGCGCGATTGATGTCATAAGGCGTCGTGACCCATCTATAAAATGGTCCGGGATCCTATGGCCATATTTCCGTTTGGCGAATCCTTGCTACTTCCCGAAAGTTTTTCCTATTTGAGATGTCCGTGGTCCTGAAGAAATCGTCGTATGTGTGATAATGCAACGCGAATTTAAGTTGACCCATCTCCTCCACACACATAAAGGAAAAGACATGTAAATAAAAGTGTTGTAACCTGTTTGAGCATTCGGTTGGGGAAGGAACGAAAACCAGAAGAATAAAAATTCCCCGACTTAGCCTTTGAACTTCCAACATTTCGCTCTCAAGGAAAAAAAAAAATATTATTTTTGTTTTCCGGTCTCTTTTAGTACAATTGTACAACTTCCGTTCAGTACATCCTTACATTCATCATCCAAAATCTTTTCCGCAGCAGAAAATTCGCATCATTTATTGCCTGATGAGCTCTGTCGTGGTCGAGGTAAAGTATGACGAATCCGCACCATTTCTCTTTCTCTTATTATTAATAATCAGACGTGCTCTCTCTTGCATATGTACATTTAAATTTCCGAATAATATTTATCACATATAAATATTTAATTTTTCGATTTGCCGAAAACTAAAATAATAATAACCAATAATAATATACAATTGATGCAGTTTACACAATAAAACTCTTCAGTTATATCTGCAGCCAAAAATGATAAGAGAAATTATCCACTTATTTACTTACTTTTTTTCATCTTTACCCCTTAACATTCGACGGCGTTAATGGAGTTAACTCCCGTCTTCTGTCTGGCGTACAGATTTTGAATTTAATGAATCGCGACTTTGTCATTAAAATTTATGACCGAAACCCGAATTTCGAAGATCCATCACTTTGTGGATGTGCCACCATAAATTTTCGATCGAAATGACAAAATACTTGAAAAGGCGGCAGATAACCCTCGGGATCTACTTAAATACTTTCTCCGGTGCTTGCCGATCCATGAAATTGTCCACTTCGTTTGAAGGACTGAAAAATGCTTTTCATTTCAATGGCTGTAAGAAGTGGGAAAGATGGCAAAGGATTCGGGAAGAACTTTCCGACAGAGAAAAAAAAAAAATCTCCGTCCCTTTCCGTTTCCGCGTTTGCCCCGCAAAAAAAAATTTAAAGCCATACACAAGTCGGCATTGTGTCAGGAATATGATGAATTTTAAAATTGAATCACATGCAAAAATGAGGTGAAAAGACTCGAAGATCTACAGTGGGTCATCCAGCCGATCAAAACAGACATTTCCTAAAAGAGCATGTTATATTTCTTTCATACTCCAATTCCTTTGTTTCGTTTTATTTTGAATAAAAGTGAAACATTTATTTTTATTGCATCCATAGATTTGCTAAAGTAAGGAACGGTTAGGGAATGTTATTGCACGTTCACGTGCTGGAGTGGCTCCTTCTGGTATATGCCGCATGATTCCTCAGCTTTATGCGGGTGTGATGAATGGGCCTGCCTCTGAAACGGGGAATGAACGGGGAAAAAGTCAGCAATGCGATCATAATAAATCACGGAAAAGTGGACATCTCTTCCGGAGGAAAAATAAGGTGTTTTGATACATTCGACCTCCGTCTGTTTCTCTTGAAAAAAATGACATTCAAATATTTGGAAGAAAAAAAAAATATATATATATATATATGTCCAAAAGCTCACAAAACCGGAGTTGTGCATTTGAAATTTCATACATTTCATGTTCATTATCGAAGCAGATCAACCCAAATTTTTCTTGGGCGAGAGAGGTAGAAAAACGTTGTGGCCCCCGAGTTTTTTCATGTATTGCAAATTCCTGTTTTCCTTCAAAAAAAATCCTATCTTTCATCCTGAGATTCAATGAAAGAGTACAAAAAAATTGATTTTTGGTGTACGTAAAACAAATTGCATCATGAAACATGGAACGGTCTCGAAAGAAAGGAAAACGTCAACGCATGTAAGAATAATAAATGATTCACAGTTAAAAATGTTGATGTGCATGGGAATTTTGGAAAATAATTAACTTTAGAGACTTTAGAAAACAGAAGAGATTCAACAAACATTATTGAAGTTGAATGAACGCATAATTAAAAATCCGTCACCGAAACCTTTAATATACACATATATTAACGTTAATAAAAGCTTAAAACTTGATCGAGTGCATAATAAAAATAATTTTTGAAACGTATTTATAGATGTAATTGAAAAGAGAAAATGCTTTTGAGCGTGGATTTTTTATGTTTGCTGCGGGATTATTTTATAACAATATCAGATTTTGTGAATAATAAAAAGTGAGAAAATATTTCAATTTTTCCATGTAAAAACCCGACGAATTTCTTTTTTTTTTGCCGTCCCATTAAATGTCAGTTTAGCGTTTCATGTTCTTTAATATTTGCCGCGGATCAATCCGAAAAGGAGAAAGATTCTTGTTTCAGCAATTATACAAATTGAAAGGGAATACTACGAGCGGGGTCGGAAAATATTTTTCATATCGATTAGCTCCCATCTTCGGTTGCATTCCTTTTGTTCAAATTGTTATGTGCTCGTTTCGTTTTTTTTCTTATTTTTTATCCAACTGAAAATTTAACACCCTCATAATTAGGGGCTGAAGGCTTGCGTGTGACACGAAACTTTGTACTTAACCAGCAAAAGAACCTTTTCTTTCCGCCATTTTTTATCTCAATTTCTGATACACCTCCCGGGAGTAGAGCCGGAAAATTACCCTCCGGGCCTGCGGCGTTAGATCTTTACGAAAAACCTACCTTAAAATTATTAATTATGCATGGGAAGCATAAGTTGTAGTTTAATTTTCCGTCTGCGTCCAAGATTTGTTGCCCCTGGAAAGTTTCGGAATCCCCTGTTCTTCTGCAAAATCGACTTTCGATGGGGAAACACCGGAAAAGTTTCATCTTTGATTTTCGGAAAAAAAAAAAAAAATAATTTTCCCCGCTTTCGACCTGTCGCATTTATTTCCCCCGAAGGTTGGTCCGTTCGGTTTGATCCGCTTCAATAATCGGGCAAACTCCAAAGAGCGGGTCCCTTTTTACGGCAAATTCGGTAGATATTTCTGTATACGAGACAGTTTAATATAGGACTACAAAAGAATAACGGTCTTTGAAATATTATGGCATAAGCTGTGTTATTTGGTTTAGTTTTGCTTTTCGATATTAAAAGGAAAACGCGGTCTCCGCCTTTTGTCCGTGCGATTCTTGTAGGACGATCCGGTCCCGCATCGGCGTGCTTCTTTTCAATTTCTCGCCTTTGTTTCGTTTGAAAAAGAGAGAAAAAAAATTGAAATATTTTAATGTGCGGATTTGCACGTAACTCACCGGTTATTATTGCATAGGATGCCTCTTCTTCCACAACCGATCCCGGTTTCAGCCTGTACCGCAATCTGAAACGAGATAAGATAATCCATGTATTTACTTACGTCAATGTTATTCGGTTTAAACCAAATCACCGTGGATCCGTAATTATATCGAAAGTGTCGACTACCACCGAGGAACTGTATTAATTCCAATAATGGAAATGCAGACAGCGAGGCGAAATATCTTCGAAGACAAATTTTAAATGGAAACTTTTTCATGCGATTGGATGAAATAATTTTTTTTCTCCTCTTCCGATGATATGTTTTTCCCCCGGAAAAACCCTTCATCTGGGTTTAGATGATACCAGCTAGGAATCGAAATAACGTTCATTGTAAATCCAACAGTGACGGCATCAAGCTTTTATGCCCAGCTCTTTTGATATGTGTCACGTTGTATTGTAAAAACAATAAAAATTCATATTTCAAGTAGTGAAGTTAATGGAATGGTATAAAATCAATGTCGCTAAGTTTATTTCGCAAATTTAACATCCGGAAATTTGTTTTTTCCTTCTTTCTCCGCTTTATTTCTCTGCGTCTAACGCGGAATGTCGCAGCCTGATTGCGGAGGAAAGCTGTGTCGATTTTAGGTCCCGAGAATCGTTGTCGCACCTTCGGGAAGGGAATTTTCGACGAGTTCGCCCCACGAAACGTGATAAATTCGTAAATTACGCTGAAACCGACATCGATATCCGAATCCTTTGTCATTTTCCTTTTTTGAATCTTCAGGAAGCGAAAATTTATTTGACTTGCCACCGAGCTGCTCTCGGAAGCGGAATCGAGTCCGAATTATGTATCTTACTACGCTGAAAAGATCCGAATCATCGGATACCTGGCATTGTTATTTGCGTTGCAAGGGAGATGGACGTGCATTGAAAGCTCTCGGGAAACGTTTGAAGAAATTTCGTAATCGATGCACGAACCTTTTTCTTTTTTTGGACGTAACACGAAGGAAGCTTTTTTAACTTCTGCTAAACTTTGGGTTGGACGCATGTGAAACGGCTCGGGGAATGTCGAAATCCAAAAAAGATTCAATTTCTTTTGCGATCATGCAAAATAATTTTTATGAAATGACAAATTTAATTTTTAATCGGATGCCAAAAAATTTGCATCTCTCAAATCGAAAAGAACAGTCACGAAGAACATGTTCAAATCAGATTAAAAGTAAAGGTAAATGTTCGCATCTAAATCATTTGTTCCCGTCTGTAGCGTTCATATTTAAATTATAATGCCGCACAAATGTTGAATGCCCGTTTGATGGAGAAAATTCATTCGTCCGTAAGACTGAATATTTAAGCCGCGACCCGCGATATTGCCAGTGAAAGAAACGAAATGATTAAGGGGTTTAAATGCGATAGAACACATTAGGGATGCGGCTCGTGAGGGAAAATCGTGCTGACAAATGTTCGACAGACCAACAGGACGGCCGACGGACTTCATATTGAGATATTTCTGATCGGATCAAGGTTGTGCTCTGTTCTCCGTTGCGAGCTAGCTACTGTCGGGGCGGTTACGAGAATCCAGTTAAAAAATTCACAGTGTGAATCTTTCGGACGACGTACCTGAATGTAACGTTGACCGATTTGAAGTGCGGTTGGGAGAAGGTCCAGACAAGAGGCGACGACTCATCCAAACTTTTGACGATCCAGTAGCCGCTCGAGCAGAGCATTTGAACCGTTTTGTTCTTCCACGATCCAACGGGAAAACCGTTCGATGTGGCAGAGATGAAAACCTCTCCGACTGGCACGTTTCCTCCGAGAGAGTCGACGAACACTGGAAGCATGAAGAAAAGGAAATCTTCAAAAGGTGCACGTGAGGTAAGGTTGCCGTTTCAGGGGGTCGCGATTTTCGAGTTTAATGGATGCCCCTGTTGAAGAAAAAAGGGAAAGAGATTTGAATGAGACAATGGTCTGTTAAATGAGGCATCGCGCGAAGCCGTCTGAAGTGTGATTAACTTCGCCGTTCATCCCATAATCTATTCTCTTTCATTATGCATTAGCCCCTTCACCCCGCCGACTTTTCCTTTCTTTCTTATTTTCCAAATCATACACCGAATTCTGGCGACATTTTCTCTTTTGCGTCACCGAAATCGAAATGTTTTTCTTTCCTGAATTTAAATTTTGGGTTTTTTTTTAAGCCACCGATCGAAACTTTTTAATATTCATAAAAAAAAATGAGGAAAAACATCAGTTAAATTCACAACGTCGAAGCGAACGCCCTCCCGCATCGCTGACGTTCAAGCGAAAACGATGTGAATTTTAAAACCCCGCCGATTGTACTACAATAAACAGAATGATAAATTCACGTTAAATTCTTTCATTCTCCTTTGTTCTATTCCTCCTATATCGATTGTTGTTCACTTCAATTAACGTTCGGAATTTGCGAAATGTTTTTCCGAAAAGGAAAACCTTCTTTGGTTATTTATTTATTTTTGAAAAAGCTGAAAATTCTTTCTCCAACGGAGGAGGAAAACCGCATCTTCGGTCGGATTTTCGGACTTTCATTCAATTTTCTGCAGTTAACAATAGGATGGCCGACCGAATATCGAGCTTATTTGTCACTCCGTAAAATCGAAGCCTTTTAGGATGAGGGAAATTCTCCGGCAAACCTTTCGCGGCCGACATTGTTTCAGTATAAATAATCGGGGTAAATTGATGTCGCCCCTCCGCGGGACTGGAAATCTCGGGTATTTTCGCGATTCAAAGTTTAACTTTGGAACAGCACGGCGGGCGACTGACCAAGGCAAAAAGGCCATCTCATTTTCACGTCAGATTCATAGCCTTTTCCTTTGTCCGCGTTTCCGACAAAATTGGGCGAGCGACAGCAGTTTCCCATGCCCCCCTCCCCCCCGGGAGAAATTCCCAACCCTTTTATTGGCGTTTTATTGTGAGTTTATTTCGACTGTACATGATGCACATAACGCTTTTAGTGGAAGAGAAAATCTAAAAAGTCTTCATAAACCTGATAACGTTTAAGTCGAACTAATCTGAGCGCACTTTACGGTCCGATATTTCCCCAAGATGTCGTAGATGATGTAATTCGCTCCGCAGGAAAATCAAATGCTCTCAAGAAATTTCTCAAAAGTAATCCCCGAAATAAAAAATGAGTTTCGCCGTGGAACCCATTGCCTTTTGCAGGGCTCCTCAACCTCAATCGGGAACCGTGCATTCGGTCAATTATCGATATGAAATCGGATTTTCCGATCCGCAAATGCCGAGAAAAAGAAATTTTTTATTATTCATGAGACGACGAGGCAGAAAGTTTAAGTATGTGGAATTTACTTCCATTGATGAAAGCACAGCATCGGATGTTTTATTTCGCCAGTAAGATGTATAAAGAAGTTTCCACATTAAAACCTAATGGGAAATTTGGAGTGATTTCTTAATTCACAGAAAACGGAAATCCTGTTTCTTGTGATCTGCGTGAGGTTCAGCTAAGACAGCCGCATTTATCATCCGACAGGACCAAATGCGGATCTGATGGTTTATTCTTGCATTCGTAAAATAATTTTTCTGTTCTTCCTTTCTACCGTTGCAGCACTTCTAATTTATGATTCCGTTCACACTTTTGCAAGCTTTAATCCTTCATTTCGCGACTGAGGTTTAAGTTTTTAACTTTTTTAATTTCTCCTCCAGTATTTTCCCTTCTTTAACAGGCTCTTTTATTTTTTAAGTTATAATAAATTCTTTTTTAACATTTTCTACAAGGGACGAGGAAATCGATAAATGACGTACTTCCTTGGATAATCTTTCAATACTGGATGTTCCTCAATAGCTTCCCCAGTATGTAACTCTAATCCAACGTCAAATGATATTCAAATTAGGGATCTAACGGAAAGTAGCATTTCCCGAGGAATTGGTCAACACCATCAGATGAGGTAATCGAATCTTCCAAGTTGCCTGTTGCTCTCACAACCAGAATATTTAATAATTAAAGTGAGCATTTATAAAAATGATAGATAAGATACTTTAATATTGGTAGCTGGAATTTGAGATACCTGAAAAATTTGTGTTACCTTTGCAAAGCCCTTTAAGCAAAAATCGGGGAGTAAAATACTACCCAAGGGCGCGGTGGAATTTAATTTGACCGATTTTCATCCACAGTTGTAAGAGGGGCAAAATGGGGGTTAAAACTGAAGACCTAAGCGCAGTGTCAAAATAAGTGGAGTTTTTCAAACTGAAATGAACAAATAAATGAGTTATGGCTTTCGAATCATTATGGGTTCGAACTTGACATTTTAATCAGCATAAAAATTACAAAGATGAATAATATTCCAATGATATACGGTAATTAAAATTTAAAAATACATGACACGATGTATACATATATATATATATATATATATACACGAAGCAAATAACAAAATCGGTTGATGAATTGATTTAGGGCAAGAACGCCATAAAAGTTTTGAGCTTCAATGACCGGGATTCGGAATTAACGAAAAACAAGAGAGCAACGTGTTCGGGAAATCGGTACCTTTGATCAATGGCGCTGACATTGCCAGCCCTGCTCGTACGTCACACGCGAAAATAAAAGTTCGTTCCACGTACTTGTCACGGATTCCATAACGTTTACCAACTGAATTTCCCAATGCTTAGCGACATGAAATGGGTTTCGTGAATTTTTCCAGAAAAGGGATGTTAAAGTTGGTACGAGAGAGAGAAAAAAAAAAAGTTCAGCAATTTCAACGTAATTTGCATTCAGCATGTAATTCGTGAGAGCTCCTGCCACACGTTCGTGTCGCACGATTCTCGGCTTCTGAAACCGGGAGGGAGGAGAAAAAATGCAAAGTTTTTAATTTCCCCCCTCCCTCTCCCCTGAAGCACGACATTTTTCGATCGCGCCACGTCATTATGACCGAAACCTTATGTTACACAATGTATAATATCATCTGAGTAATGGCTTGAATAATGCTTAAATAATCCTGTGTTAATCTTTGAAGTGCCCTCCTTGACATGTGAATTTTCGGAATTTTTCATACGAGATAAATTTGTTAAACGAATTTTAACGATGAAAAGGCAAAAATTAACGTATCGCTTTGAGCATCGAAAACTGGGGGATTTGAATTTCGGATAAAACCCATTTAAAATGATTTTTTTTTTTTTTCATGAAACAGGCGTAAAGCTGCGGTTCCAGAATTGAAATTTTGAAATTTTCCATGAATGAATTTTTATACGAAATCCATGAAAATTTCGATCAATGAACAAGTTGGGGACTATGTGATATTTTAAGGTCTTACAAACGAGGTGTGGAAATTCCCAGGTAAGAATAATTTTATCCACTTCACAACCTATAACTGTAATCCATTGCGATTTATATTAGTTTTGACAAAATGGGTCATAGGAGCGACCTATTTTAATCTGCTGCCCCGAATTCGGGGTCGCACGGGAGAAAGCAATTGACTTAAATCCATCAGTTGACGCCCGTGAAATTTATTTCGTGGATTCAGCTTCAAATTTGTGAAAAAATAAAAAATAAACATGGTTAAAAAAAGCTCAATTTTGAAACTGTTCAGCAATTTTTTAATGCCGTATCAGCATTATCTCATTATGCAAATTAATTTCAATTTTTTCCAACGCAGTTCACATATAGAAAGTCCAACGTTCGAACCAATCCACACGATTAGGATTTTAACGAATAAAATTTTGTATTTAATTCCATTCGGCAGTTTCATTTATTTATAATTTTGCTTGCAAATATATCTTAAAAACCAGATGGAGAATGATAACATTTAACATACTTATTGCGTTCGAGTCTTTTTTTGATTTCGCGATTTTTGAAATATTTTCCGGAATTTTTCCCCTCATCGAGGTACAAGGTATTTTGGTTGACAATCATCCAAATCCGCTAATTTAAACTCATAAATTTTAAGCACTTACACAAGAAAAGGGTTCTCAAATTTCATGTCAAGTTAAATTTATCTGATACATAATGTAACAATTACTACGTGACTTATCAGGGAATTAATGTACCTCCTGACAGCAGACGGTGCTGAGGCGCATCGATACTTTTGAATTTCATACGGGATAGAGACAATCAAAAAATTTTATTGCAAAATTAAAAGCGAATAAAATTCTTTGATATTATGAAACGTGGTTTCTTTTGTAAAAAACCTGGGCGATGAACCTCCGATGCGGGTCGGAATTTATTTGTTTGCCGAGGGAATTCTCAACTTTAAACACTCCATTCTTCCTATTTATTTTATTTTTTTTTTTTACACTTTTCAAACTAACTCCGAAAATGTCCCTCAGTCAGACGGAACAAAATGAAAAAAACTATAAAACATTTCGGTTTTTAAAATTCATTCCGTTTCTTCAAGCTGATTTTTGTTGTGGCCACAAGAGAAAGATTTTCAGAATTTCATCTGCCTTTAATCACCCGAGGGAGAATTTTCAGACAATGTAAAATCTGCATCAGATAAATTCAATGCAGATTGTAGAAAGAGGGAAAAAGTTCTCCCGCGCCTCCCCCCCCCCCATTTTGAACAGATAATCAAAATGCATCGACTCGGGAATATGTTAATTATTACTATTTGGTTAAATTTCCCCGTGAGTTTCAATTGGTCTGGCAGAACAAAAAGTTAATTTTAAGAATGAGATAATTATCTGACTTAGATGCAGTTATTAAAATTTTTCCCCACCTAGTTAAGCGAGATTTCATTGGATTATCGTTGCGCAGATATTTATAAAGGATAATATAAAATTCATGCGAAAAGTTAAACAACGAAAAGCTTTTAATTTTATGGGTGATCCTCATTTCATAAAGATCATTTTTCATGATGAGCTCTCCAGCTCTCACAATTATCCGGCTTAGGAAATAATCCAAGTTCACGATGAAACGACGGGAATTTTTCATGCAAGATATAAAAAAGAAAGTATAAAAACAAAACATCTGTGTATCCATTCATGCTTTCGGTTACACTATCGTGTAAGCGAAGGAACAATCGTAAACCTATGGTAGTTTCATTGTTGCAAATTTTTTTTTATTTAGATAAACGTGCTGACTACCACTTCTAGTGTCTGGTTTCTTTTCATCGCTCTACCTTTTCGTGTCAATTAACATGGAACATTAAAAATTGCAGCCCTGAAAGAAGCTGCTGAAATATTTACGTTTTGCTTATTTCTTGGATCTGGATAATGAATTTCAATCTAAAGTCTTCCGTTTTGGCATGTCATTTTAATGTACTCAAAATTTAATGGCATAAATTATGTGAAAAAATTTATGTAAGAGAGAAAAAATTTTTAGACTTCAGGACTTTGCATTCCTTTTTTTTTTAATTAAAAACAAAAATTAATTTACTATTCTTTTAATTTCAATTTTCAAAAATATTACAAATTTAATTGATTTTGTAAAGAAAAAAATATCAAAGTATTTAATTGTTGTCTATTGTTTATTTGTTTTTAAGACAAGGTTCCAATTTAATTGACAGTCATAATTCTAAAAAAGTTAGATATGAGAAAAACAATTATCATCATAAATCTATATTTGAAAAAATTTTTTTTAAAATCAAAATGAAATTTTTATGGTACGGTGTTATTTTGGTATAATAAACTATTATTACTTGCAATTTAGGATTCATATGCGTTATTTGAAGTATAACTTTTAATTAAGAGCAGTTATTTTAAACTTAAATTTTCTTAGGCGAGTTATTAATTTTAAATATATTAAAAGTGTTAAGGTATACAAAATACGATTTGTTTCGAAAAATAATGAAAATGAAAGCAGCAAGGGGAAATGAATACATGAAATTTTTAAGTGTTTAGTTTGTAATAGAAATCAATCGACACAGAATTTTTTCAATGAAAATCTGCATAAATAGTGAGAGAAAATAATTACCATGATTGAATTAATATTTAATCAAAATTTCTAGTCTAAATTAATGCTCCCTGCTTAGTCTTTTTTTGACTGTATTTACGTAGTTATCTTACAGTTTATAGTACAATTTCAATCTTTTACTTAGTTTGTAAGCCATTTATAAATTTAATAATCGTGTTCGATTCTTGCGTCGTATCCAAAACCAGAAAAACCAAAAAATTTCTCTCTCTGAGCATTGAAAAACAGAAAAATTTCTTCCGACGCGTTGATAAAGTCTTTAGCCGGGAAGTATTTTAAATACAAGGACTACTTTAAAACATTAGAAATAAGTAAATATTCCATTATAAATGATCTTTTACTTAACATTTTCCGTTTTTATTTTTATAATATTATATAAAATAATATTTAAGATTAATGTTTGAAAATATTTTTAAGTAAACTATTTTTAAAACTAATTTTTTTAAAAATTTCATGTAAATGTATACACAAGTGTTCCGTGTAATTTATTAGTTAATACGGAGTTAAATGTTAGCATAACAAAAAGGATGAAAATAAAAGGAAATGAGAATTTCTAAGTGACATTTGAAAATTGCAAAGTGGTATAAGATATGACATTTTACATTAGATTTTACCATTAATAAAAAAGAGAAAAAGCCTTTATGGATTATCACTGGGATGACAAAGCAACATACATTCATTTGACTAGAGGGAAAAGAGGCGAATTATCAAGTCGAAAATTTTCCCGCTAAAAAAGAAAAAAAAATCCAAGAATTCCGGTTTAAAGTAGTAAAAATTTATGCTGAGTATTCTAACAACTCATATCAGCAATGAAAACTTTACACGCCCGCTAACTTTATTACATCTTTATTAACGGAAATTGAACACTTAGAAACATATCCATTGCTAGATACACAAGACTGCTTTGGAAGGGGGGGAAGAAGAATAAACTTTGGAAAAGTTTTCCCGGATTCACTCATAGCTGATGTCAGAAGAGTTTCTTATCAAACTAAATGTAAATCAGAATATCCGGAGGAATGTCTGTAACAGTGAAATGTCCTCCATTTTCATGTTTCGCTACATTACTCCGATCTGCGTGAATTTAACATGAAATTATAACGTTTCATGTCTTGTCTTGTTTTTTTTGATCTTAGAAAAAATTTCCGAAAATTCTTTTTTGTGAGCGCGTTACGGCGTCTTGGCAGCATTAATCCCTTGTAAAAGAAGAAATCAGCTTGATGTTTTCAAGTAGCAGAAAAAGCGTAACATTAATTTTACATCATGGCACTTTCCTCAATTTTTAATTTTTAAGAAATAATTTCTGATGTTTATGCGGAAATGAAACATTAAATAAGAGTGGTTTTTAATGAAAGAAAAAAATCATTTTTGGTTAGAATCTTTTTCTTTACACTTGACGTAGGATTAGCGAATCGTAAAATCCATATCGGCACGGACCGATCTAATGCCACGAGTGCGGGAAACAAATGTTTTTTCCCGCAAGAGCAACAACCCACATAAAATGACTCTCGACCTTGTCGCTAATACGAGAAGATACTCTTAAAAATTAAAAATGATGCGTTTAATTCCACTTGTTTTTTCAAGTAAGATCATAAAAAAAATATATATTTCTCAATTGTTTACTTTAAAAATGCGTTTAATCTAAAAACAAACTCTCGTGACACGGACTAAAAATTTCAGTTAAAAAAAAAGTGACAACATGGCCGAATCTAGCGACATCTTCTATCTCATCTACGATGCTTATGAAAATGAGAATTTTTTTTTTTCACTTTTTTGAATTCTCATACTAAATTCATAGTTTAAAATCTCGCATTAATGTTAATCTTTCTTATTATCGATATAACAATCCATTTTTTTCCTTTGAGAGCGAGTATATAGATAATTTCACGAAAAATCGTATCGAATGCGTGTTGCTTTAAAGTATTCAGACGAAAGATATGAAAAATTTTAAGCTTACCATAATAACTAATGCCGGGCATGAGAGCGCCAATTTCGAAGAGAGGATGATAAAAGGTCACGTTGATAAATAGTTCTCCAGACTTCGGAGCTACATTTTCGCGGCATATTGAATCGCTTCCATTGAGGGATTCCATCGGATCTTCTTCGATTGCCTTCCCCGGGTCGACAGCAACAAGATTTCCGTGGCTTAAAAAAGAAAGCAAGAAATCAAAAACCGCAACTTCATCTAAAAGTTTGCCCTGCCTTTTGTAAGGCATGAACCCGAGGATTAAGAGTTTCGAAATTTCCGCAGCAAAAACGAGAAAATTTGAAAATTATCTTATTTTCCCAGCATCAAACTGTTATTCCGAAAGCGAAAACAGGTCCTGAATTTTATATCTGAAACCGAAAATCGGGATTGTATTCCTTTACTCCGCGATAATTGAAGTCCCATGCTCAACCATAGATGCTCGGAATCTACTAAATGAAATTTTCACACGTTTTTCGGCAATAGGATTTTCAGCATTTGATTTTTTTTTTGCGACAATCTTCCAGCACAACTCAATAATATGTGCCGCAAAATCGTAAATATTCACCAGAAAAATATTTAAAATAATTATTTCCAAAGTATTTTACCACAACAAACCGTGAAGCAGATATTTATTTTATGTGCCAGAGACTATTCTAATACGCTGTTTTTCATTTTGATATCATCAATGGAAAATTAACATTGCATAAGTAATCCATCTTTTTCCAGTTTTTCGATTTTGCAAACCTTCGGGGAAAAAATTTGGAAAAACCAGTCGCATTAATACAATTTTTTACAATACCGTAACGTAAAAAATGATCCCATTATTGAAATATTTTGGGACACGTCGATTTGTTGCTTTGGGAAAATGCGAATAAAGGCACATCCTTATTGAAATGTTAGAGGAGGTCAAAAACAAAATTCAAAGGATAAGATTTCAAATATTTTTTATTGAAATAATGAATTTTAAACTGAAATATGCTAGGTACTAATAAAGAAGAATTTGAAATTTACCCGATGAATAGCATTACTAATAAGATAGTTAAGAATAGAAATAAATAATGAAACTGCTGTAAAAGGATATAAGTGAGCTTTTACATATGGCAGTAACATATCTGTGCATTAGTTTTGAAGAATGAGATGCAGAATTTCGGGATCGATGTTTACAGTATATATATGTAATTTATAAAAACAAATTTCAAGACTTAACAGTGACGAGTTGAATGAAAAGGGATATGAAAAGTTTTTTTTTACCTTTTGCTGGGCCTTTTAAGTATATTTTTTTTAGCCGTTTTGAAAGAAATTTTCTTCCGAGACATAAAAAAGTGCATTACTTCCTTAAGGTTTCGTCTTGAAATAGCAACTGGTTGGATTTAAGTCTCTTTTTCTCACGCGATTGATACAAAATGATTTTTTTCTATATAAACTAATAATAAAGCATCATTGAATGTTTTGAAAACTGTTTTTTCCATTTCATTATCCAATATTATCAATAATAAACAGTGGGTTCTATTGTAAGATTTCCCAGTGAAAAATATCCCAAGATGAAGGAAACTGAATGGCATCGTAGCCTTTCAAAATGTTTTTGGGAGCTTTTGCCAGTGTTTTTAGGGAGGGCAGAGAAATGGGAAATGTACATCAAAAAGACGTACAGTTGGAAAAAAAAATCTGAATTCTGTATCTGATATTCAAATTATAAATTTTTTTAAAACTTAAATATTCTTCCACTGTGTGATGTTCAGGTTTGAAGTTATTTCGAGCTTTCTTGAAAGCTGAATGAATAATACAAGAAAAAGTTAATGCTTTTAAAATATAAACCCATCTTTTTGGGATGATGTGAAGGGAGATATCGAGACAACTTCCACACGCTGCAAAAATTTTCAAAAAATTGCACACAGAATATCTTTTGGGAGTGAGGAAATTAAAATGGTAGGAGAGAAAAAAAAGGGAAAGTTCGAATATTCCAAAATAAATACATCTTTCATACAAAATGAAAACTTAATTAAAGTTTTCCGGGTTGAAATATAAGTTACGGGCCACGTACTTTCGGAGCCAGTCATTTTGGGCCGGCATTACTTATTAAGAAGGCTAAAACTTTGCGAAAGATTGAAGCAAACATAAAATTCTCTGTTTTTCAGGGAAAATTTTGCATCTATCAATTAGTTTTACATAGTTTATACTATTATTTATGCCTCCCCGTTTTCAGTTGAAAATTTCCGTTACTCCAATTAAATTTCAATTGGAATTTGGCCTTGTTGTCATTGATTTTCGCGGAGTTAATTTGAAGTGAACCCATATGTGCTTTTGAACAATATATCGTCACTAACCAACTTATTCCATCTTGTTCATGCAGAATTATATATACCTTATTAGCGGTGGACCTGGTGATCTGCCCGGTGCTGGATCTCCGTTAAGGCTGCCTCCGACGCCCTGAGGAATAAATGTGTACAAAAGCAGTACAACCACGCATAGGAAAAGATGCTCGACGAATTGTCTCTCCATTTGAGGACTCGAGTTTTCCATTGCTTTCTTATTGCTATAAATGACTGCTAAAATAACACAAAGCAAATTTCTATTTGAGAAATTCTTCAGTATACAACACAAACACAATTATTATTAACAATATGTTAATTATATATATATAGCATTCAGTTATTTACATTATTTTGCGTTTTAGAAAAAGAAAATTATCAATAATAATAATAATGATGATAATATTTGTGTACATTTTAGATAAATTTTTTTTAAAACTCTGAAGAGATATTACAGGCAGAAAGTACTCATTACTAAATGAAAGCAATATATACGGAAATTTATAAAATTCTTCCGAAGATAAATTTCGAAGATATTTGGAATGTAATAAATAAGGCCTAGATAAAAAATGATTTGCGGTGTATTAAAAAAAAGATTCTGCTTCCTTTTATGTTAACTGGAAGCAATTTATCTTTTTTTTTTCTTCAAAAGTCCTTTAACAGATCTAATTTTTCATTCCATCCTCTTTTTTTGCTCCGCAGAAATAAAACACTGAATTAGGATAAGTGGAAAGTTGCTCGGAATCGATGGAAATTCAGTTGATGATCATGACCAACAATGTATTCAAGATGCGAAAAAATAATAATAATAACACCTCGGGAACACTTTTAAAAGCTAAAGCTTCTAAATATAGAATTTTTTTTCGACCATATATAAATATTAAAAATATTCATGAGGAATTTGTTAAGTTAGAACGTCAAAGAGCGGAGCAGAATTAAAGGATGAGACTGTTAGCCTTAAGAGAGCTGCAACGTAATTAACATCGGCGGTTCTTCATTAACAGCAGCGCATTTTATTAATGAAAAATAAATTTTATAAAAATGCATGTAACGTGTTACAACAGATTACACGAGCCGATTAACCAGCCTGCAAATTAAAATTTTTTCGGAAAATGCGATTGGCAAAAGACACCAAGCTAGAGATTCTCATCCTGAAACTGCTTAATGCACTGTTTGTAGAAGTGCTAAAGCTTTTGGCGGTCCGTAACTCATGAACATTTTACTGCATTTACGACATTTATACGCGGATGGTACAATTAAGAAGCTGCAAGATAATATATGGTTATGGTAACCGCATAAAAAGACTTTTTTAAGGCCAAATTTCTAACGTTTTGCCTTTTCGATATATGGACCATCAACTTTACGCGTCTCAAGCAAAGTTAAAGGCCGCTTTTTTCATTAAAAACTTCACTGCAATCGGTATGACGATCTTTGAATAGTGAGGGGAGGGAGGAGGTGGGAAATTCGAGAGAAAGATTTTCGCAGATGCAGCATCCAACATTGCTAATGCACGTAGCAAACCACTGGGCGCACGATCCAATTACGGCATTTTTGCAATTTTTATTACAACGTTGTAAAGTGACGATCCGCATTAAAAAGCAAAAAAAGCACATGTCAGCCGCGTAAATGTGAAAAAAATTAATCGCAAGGTTTACGCGTTCGCGTAAAAGGATCTCGGACGTGACACCTACCGTGAGAAACTGATTGCAAAAACCTTTCCGTTATTCACGAGTAAAAAAAAAAATGAAAATTTCATAAACATTACAACAACGTAGATGTACCGGAAACGAAATAAAGAATAAGTGAGAGAGAGAGAGAGAGAGGGAAAGATTTGCCTTCCGTTTTGCTGACTAAGAAAAAAAAAATTCACTTTTTGAACGCGCACTTTGAAGAAACGGGAAAAATTGTAAAAAAAAACACCGAAAAAAGGCCTCTCATGTACTGGATGAGGGGAGGATAGCTTTCAGCGGGCATCCAAGTGCTTTATTAGAACTGCGGCGAGGGGGAGGGGAGGGGGGCCGAGGGGGTGCGGGGGAAGGGAGAAACACCAAAACAGTCGGGACAAAAAGTGGACAAGAAAAAAAAATCCAC
>JAOWBB010000005.1:1306185-1378229 GCA_028565995.1 Ricinus marginatus
GACGCAACTTTCCGAAATTAAATTCCCCCCCCCCCCCCGCGAATTCTAAGTTAAGAATTTCCATTTCGCTCGTTTTTTGACTGAAAATTAACCCCCCCCCCCCGAGCCGCGAGTTTTCCGGTATTTCGAAGAATATCCGGCGCGTACCTCGGATGCGTCGCCGCCGCGCGATCACCTCCCGCCTTTTCCGGTCGATTTTGCCGTGCCGTTTGCCGCGCCCCAATTTTTGGCGCACAGGCGGCGGCGCCGATGGGTCGACATTTAAACCTTTTCCCCGGTCGACGTGCGCGTAAGGTGCCGAAGTCCTGTCGGGATCCTTTTCCTTCCCCTTAACTCGTTCCCATCCGGCAGTGAGGTTTTCCTTACCTCGTTTCACCTATTAGCGAAATGAAAACGTTTATCGTTTAAGCGCTATCTCGTTGCGTGCATTTTGGAGCACTCTTTTGGATTTTACGAATGGAAAATGATCGCGTCATTAAGCGCGGAGCACTTTCCCAGCGTTTACCTGCTTCGACCGCCATAATTCAAGCGTTGGCGAATGCACATCGATCACTGTTTCTTACCGCGGGATCGCCTGTCAGAGTCTCGCTTTTCTGTCGCTTGTTCACTTTTTCGTTGGCCGACGGCAGGAGAGCGATTGCGTTCGAGCGTCGGCGCCGTCTTCGTGTCGTCTCCGCCTGTCGAAGGCGGCTTTCCGCAGATTACCGGAAGAGGAAATTTGAAAATTGCGAGTGATACACTGCTGCCGCCAGTGCCGACGACCAATGTTAAAATCTTCGCCGATTGCGGATATTCTGCAGGATTCGCGATTCGTTGTCGGAATTGGAAATTGTTGCGGTGTGTGCATGCGTGCACGGGAAGAAAACACAAAAAAAAAAAAAAAAAGAGTTTAACTTTAAAATTATGTCGAGCTGCCGGCCCCGACATCCGTCAGATAAAAATTGCTGACAATGAGAAAATATGTTTAACTACCGACCTGGTTTCGGGCAGTGTTCAGAGGTTTTTAGGTAAATTTTGCAATTAATAATATTTGAAGTTCATTATTAGTTTAACTTCAAATCCACCGCGTTGTTATTTCGTTGTCGGGATCGCAAAGAAATGATGTGTGACTACATATGGGATATGTTAATAAAACTTGCATTGAAAAACAGCAGAAACCTCCTCGGTTTGCATTGCGCGGATAATGGAGGTCGGTGGTTGTGTGGGCACACGGGTGAGTTGGAGCTCGCATTCTTGATGTTCGTGCTCTTGAGTCGTCGTGCCCAAGATTTTCTCGTCGATCTCTTCCATCATGAACGGAACACGTCCGGGGAAATTAATGCCTCAAATGCCATGTTAATGCGTTCATCACCTGCATGATCCATCGATAACCCGTAAAGTTCTCCATCAATACACATTCCCGTATCGAAAACATTTTCTTGCCTCGCGATCATTATATGCGTTCAAAGCTATCCGCTCCATCAGAATGATCGAGACCCCGACAACGTTAGAAGAGAAGGTTTATATTGAAATGGCGTGACACTCGGCAATAAAAACCGATAAGATATCGCTGTATGCGAATTTATATTATTTTTCACGGGACGAAAATAAAATAACTTACTTTCTATCAGTAATAAAAAAAAAAAAGAAAGGGAAGAAAAAGTTGGTTGCCTCAATCGTAACAAAAATCAGTGACATTAATGGATTTGTGAACACCGAAACTTGAAAGTCGAACATAATCGAAAGTCAATATAAGAAGTTAATTGACATTAAACGATGGGTAAAACCCTCGTGTTGTAATTTAATAGAAATTATAATACGTGAAAAAAGTAGCAATATATTACGCTGAAAGGTGGGGAGTTATGATTTAAAGATGAAGTTTCGCCAAAGTTATAAATTAACTCGTACGAAATGCAAGATGCACAAGCAAACGGCCTCTGAAATAAAGGTTAAATGCAATAAAAAGTAAAAAAAGTTTCGGTGAAAAGTCGTTCGGAGCCGCGATCTGCCCCGTAAGATAAATTATTATTTCGGTTAATCGATGGAAATTCCGTCGGAAAATCTTCGGATCGATTCGACAACTGGAAAAACTCCCGCAAATGAAGTCGATCAAAGGGAAAAGCGGTCGAAAGAATCAAATTGCGAGCACGCGGGAGGGTGAAACTCTCAATATCCGGACTCGAAGCGGATACTTCCCCCCCCCCGCCCCTCGATCCGGCGGAAGTCCGCGCTCCGATTTCCGCCTCGTCGGGAAATTGTCTCAACCGGATGAAAAGTGCAGCGACCGATGCAGTTTCAAAACTTTCCCCGCCATCACCATGGAAACGTGGCAGGCTCCTTTGACGTTCCCTTTTCCGCGAGGAAAAGGTGGAGGAATATGGTAAATTTACCTTAAGTAGCTTCGATCCCGGTAATTTTCTCTCTCTCTCT
Source organism: Ricinus marginatus (assembly GCA_028565995.1). NCBI lineage: Eukaryota > Metazoa > Arthropoda > Insecta > Psocodea > Ricinidae > Ricinus > Ricinus marginatus. The sequence continues at coordinate 1,308,595 of JAOWBB010000005.1, forward strand.
CTCTCTCTCTCTCTCCCTGCCTCGACAGCGTTCAATTAAGGAAAAAAACCTTAGAACTCTGGCGGCGATTTTCACGAGAACCGAAAATTGCCTCTTTCACTCGGAAAAATTGTGCTTTCCTCTGCCGCGACGCACTCGGCAGCTCAGAATTTCCCCATCTAATTCCGCATCCCGCAACTTCAATCAGCTTAAGTTCGTCGGAGTAAAGCAATCCAATACTTGTCAGCAATATAATGCGCGTGTATTAATATATCATTCGATTCGAGAGCCGTTTTTCGCGAAAATGAAAAATTTCCTTTTCTCGGCGTGCGAGGCAGCCTTATTTTAAAAATTCAAAAAACAATCCAATAATGGATTTCTTTTCCGTCGTCGATGGCAAAAGGAGCGAGGAGTGCGAAAGGCTAAAAGTACACCCTTTATGGATTCCCTCCCCGTATGAGATGAAAATAAATGAAAAAAAGAAAAAAATCAACCCATTTTATAATGAAAGTAAAACTCCGGGGAAGATTACTGAAATATTCCTCGGCTTGGAAGTTCGGTCGAACCCGCATAATCCTCGGCGTTGTATTTTCTTAATTTCCAACAAATTGCCCGGAAAAACCTTTCGAGGCTCGGGGAAAACGCGATTTACCCTCGCCTCACGGTGGAGCCGTTTCGGAGCGTACCTTGAAGGGGCGCCGAAAACGGCGGGCAACTGCCGGACCGACCCCTGATGGCATGCAAAAGGTGGAAAATCCATCTTCCCCTTTAGCTTTTACGGAGCCGAGGAAAACTCGCTTTGGTTCGAATCCTTTTTCCGGGTGTTTCGAGGAGCTTTCGTTCGAATCGGTCTCCGCCCCTCCCGCCGCGAAAGCCCGGGACCCGACGCGGGAAGGTCCGTTCGGAAAAGGACGCGCGACAAGTCGGCAGCAGCAACTCTCCCTCGGCGGCAGCAACTCTCCCGACGGGTACGCCTCCGTCGAAAGGCTCCGGGAAAATGCGCGGGGGCTCTCGCATTAATTTTTCGTTTTCGGTTCCCGTCACTTGATGCCGATTAAATGGGAATCGTCGAAACGACCTCATCCCCAAAAGAAAGGCCTGCTCTTGGTATCGAAAGCTGGCAGTAGGTATAAATTACGCGCACAAATCCACGGGATGGATATGGGAGAAGGCATCTCATGTTTCATACAAGCATAATGAAAATAAACAAGTTCAAACACTTCATTTGTACATTTTATTAAATCAATACCAGTTTTTGTTTAATGAACCAATCGCTTTTGCACAAATGAAAAAAAATCACAATTTCCAGGCAACTGGATAACATCGAAAATATCCACCTAATATAACAAATTACAGTTTCATTATGCAATACAAATAAATTAAAAACATAGCAAGTGCAATCGTAAATTAAAGTAATAATTTTAAGTAAGTAAATATTTTTTTTTTTCATATTTATAAAAACCCAGAGCGGAGAGGATATCAAGACTGTAAAAGGTTTATTGATTAAATGTAACCTAAATATAGATTATGTCTGATTTTTAATTTGAAAAATCTGAGTTTGATGAAAGTCCGTCACTCGATCGTGTGAAAATTATACGTATGAAATGAACAATATAAAATTATAATCAAACCTTGCAGGATTGCATTAACTTCATTGATAACACTTATGCTAACACCGCGAGCGAAACGTTCGCTTCTTTTTTCCTGGCAGTTGACGAACGCTTTCAGATCGCCTTGCGATTTGGCCGTTCGCACTGAATGCGATTTCTTTTCTTCTTCTTATGCTGCGACGAATAAGTTTTTGAGAAGTTTCGCAAGGTTTACGACCGGCTGAGGACGGCAATGGCAAAGGGTTGCAAAAAGGTTTTCGAAATTCAAAGCCGGGCTTCGGTCCGTACCCCGGCCGCCTGGCTTTTCGCGGGGTTTTTCCGAGCCTCTCCAATCCTTTCTCCCTTTTCCGCAACAAATCCAATACATCCACTTATTATTTCTCATTACCGATTCAATACGCGCCATTAGTTTTTAGTTATCTGCACTTGACATATTTTGAGTCAATCAATACGTTTTTAGTGCCGAAATCACTTAACCTTCCAGCTCTTATAAAGCTCTTTCCCCATCGGGAATCTATCCGAAAACGTCCCAAACATATATCCCTTTTTGGGCAAACCTTTTTTATTTACACTTTCCCTCAGGATTGTAAAATCTGCTTCGGTATGAATGTTATTCATAACGTGAAATATAGGACTCATTCGACATTAAAACTGAATCACATCCTGTTCCGAACAATATATTGTATTCCAACGCATTAACCTCGGTACATTCAGATTTATTACTTCAAATAAAACACACACACACACACACACACGAAAAATGTCTTAATTATTAATATGAAAGCGTGATTAATATGTATTCTAGTGAAGGCAGCAGAACATGAGTTTATAATTACGTTTTTTAGCGATTTATGTATTTTTTTCCAGTTATATTTAGTTCATATATTTAGACATTTCCGAACAAGTCGTCGGAGATGTGCAAATTTTCACGAATAAGAGCAAGAAAATTATGGAAAAAAAAAAAAAATTGGAATTTACTGAAAAATCCAATTTATTCCTTCCTCATCTTTATTTTCACGTTGATCATCGTGCAGACGAAATCCGAAAAATTTGGGTGCTTGTCATATGCGCAAGAGAACCAAATTTTCAAAAAAAAAAAAAAAAATAATCCCGGTCTTTCTCTGCAACTTCGAATCGGGGGGGAAAAAACATTTTCCAGCGGTTTAGACGGTTTGCGAGGACGACGAAGCCCCAGTTTTGATTTAGAAACTGAGTCACAGCAGCAGGATCCGATTTTTCCCGGCAGCGGCCCCGCGGATGAAATCAATTTAAAACGATGCAGTTTGCCCATGCAGTGCCGCGAGATCTTTAACCGAAATTTTCATCATTCATCTAAAGGGGAAACGTGCCGGAGAAATATTCTTTTAGATGGAGAACGTGGAAAAGCTTCTTTTTCTTTTCTTTTTCATTTTTCGAGGGGGCTCACGTTTGTGTTTCCATTTAATGCCCAAGTTATTATCTGTTCCATTATGGTCTTGTTCGTGGCGGAAATTGGGGAGAATTTCTCCTGTTGATAAAATCAAGGTGGCTTGGGCAGTAGCTGGGAAGAGGAAATGCTTTTTCGTGCAAAGCAAGAAACACTCGCACGATTCCAAAGTCACATGCGGAAACATATTTCCGATATTTCCATTTAAGTTAACTCTCGGATTATGGAACCCGCCGCGAAAAAAAAGCTAAAGCAAAAGGAATTTATTTCCAAAAAAGAAAAAAGGAGCTTTCGTCGCATTAGAAGCACTTACGTTTCCACAGACAAGAAGGTGGATCGCAAAGCCATCTATCGCGCTGGAATATCCATACGGATCCCTTCACAACGCTCCACCCGAAGCTTCTGCCTAAACCTAACAATCTCTCTCCTCTCGTTCAAGGGGAAAAAGGTTCGTACAGTTGGTATTAGCGGCCGATCGTGATTTCTGAAATCGCCCCTGGACAAAAGACTAAGTCATCGGCGAGGGGAACGAATGCCCCGTCGCCGGGGGTAGGTTTCCGGTTTCTTCCCCCCAGCCCCGCACAGAGACAAATCCTTCGGAGAGGAAAAAAGGAAAAAAAAAAAAAAAGGGGCTCCTTAATGATGGGAAATCCTTTCCTAATAAAACGCTGCCTTCTTTTCCTCGTATTACTTTAACCTTTTTTAACCCAACACCTCCTTAAAACATAAAGGAAAATCCCGGGCGCTACGCGAGACTCCGTCGCCGTGGATTCGCCGTCATTGTGGAAAACAAAGAGAACCACCCCTCAAGAAATAATCTCGAATATCGCGCAGCCATTGAGTAACAAAATCCCATCTCGGCTCCCGAAAATTCATCAGCATCGCATAATCCACTGTAATGCCTGTAATTTTACGTCGCATCCTTTGAGAACTGAGTTTACTACATAAGAAATTGCCCCTTTGTGGCTTTAACGCCGTCGATTTTTACGCGGGGGCAAAACGGCTGCGGCGGGGGTTGCTCTCGCCCCCGCCCCTCTCGCATTTCGCTCTCCTTTTACCCCGCTTCCCGAATTCGTCAGGTCGATTCCCCGTTTGCCTCATTCGGAATTTTAAAATAATTATCGCAAGATTCTTACTGAAAACCGACGTGAAGCGGCTCGAGGGGGGTGCTCTCCGCCCAACAGCCGAAGTTTTGCTTCATTTCCCGCTGCAGTCAAGCGTTTGCCGTGCGAATTTACATGCAAATTTAAAGATAAAAATATTCGCGTCACATAAAATGCAACCACGCAGGGACATCTTTATTTCATGATCCTTCGCTCATGAAAATGCAAATGGGTTAAAATATTAATATATATATATATATATGAATTGCTTCGATGGCAAATGGGGTTGGGTTTATGTAGTTACTGAAAAGTTTGCGACTTCTTCCCCTGTCACGTGAATTTTTCACAAATGCACAAACTTCATCCTTCATGCGTTCCCGCAAGGCGTTTTGATCGCTGCACGTCTCGAATCGGCCTCCCCCCGTTTTTCCCCCCCCCCCCAAAAAAAAGGGGCATTGTCCTGCGGGAAGCGAGCCCGGGAAAGCTGCGCTCATCCCGGTATTGAAACTTGCTGATAAAGCGACGAGGGGATCCCTTCCCTTTTCAGCGATCCCCGGGAAAACTCATTTTCGCGATTAATTTTCATTTCCATTTTTGCCGAAACCGATTTTCGCTGTAGGTTTCGCGTGCTGCATCTTTGGAGGGGCCGCGGCAAATTCATTTTCCCGCGCAGCATTTCACGCGGTAAAAAGGCAAAAATTCGGAGGGTTTGCCGTTCGCAAAAAGAAAGACGAAGTTGCCCGCGAGCCCGTACCTGAAAAATCGGCTCCGAGCCCCGATCCGAAAAGTGAATTTTCCTCGCGACGTTTTTCTCCGCGCTCGCATTCCCGCGTAAAGGATTTCAATCATCCGCTCGCACTGAATTTGACGGCATCGCTATTTGCTTATCCACTGAAGTCATATAGGGTTATTCACGTATCAAAATCGAAACTTAATATTTGCATAAATTTGAGAAAAAAAAAAAAAAATGGAAAATTTTCAATTTTTAGTGCCGAAAGCTTCGGCAAACTGCCGACGCAGAAAGAATTGCGTCGGGTTCCACATCGCACTAATAACGCTGGGCAGAAATTACCCCGGAAAGGCTCGCAATGTATTTTGCCGCGGTGCTTCGATGTAGATCTTCCGCCAACGGACAGCAGCCGAAAGAAAGAAACCTTTGCCCGGGAAATTTTCTCCATAGTTGGCTGAGCCCATCCATTTTCCAATGGGAAAAGAATTTTCGAGAGAGAATTTTCGTCGAATTCTCCTCGATTACTCTCGACTCCGGATGAACGTTCCTCAAGCATAATTTTGGGCTTGTTAAGAAAGCAGAACTTTTGGGATGCTTTCCAACTGCATAAAAGGAACATCGACCACGGAGGAACTGAAAGGGTCTGCACTCGATCGCTGGAATTAAGTGCCCACTCGATTTATTTGATACGTAAAACGAGCACGCGAAATATTTCCAAAAGTCATAAAATTTCAGGTACCTCGGCAACAAGTTCCTCGGTTTTGTGAGCGAACCCCGAGCGAGTTCACGTCTTAATTTTGAGCCACTTTGGACAAGTTTCGCAATGAAGGATTGCTTTCAATCCGGAGGACTCGATCTGGAAACTTGCGAAAATGACGGCGACGAAGAAAAAAGAAAAAACAGGGAAGATCGGGTTCGGGTGTTCCTTCACCACCTTCCCCTTCCCGCGACCGCGGGGACCTCGGTCGGATCTCCCTCATTCTTCCGCTTTGACGGAGGAACGTTTCCGGTTTTTCCGCCGGCCGCTGGTGATTCTCCAGGAAAAGCTTCCGCCTCGGACTTATCCCGGTTCAAAACCTTCTCGCTGAGAACTCTCCTCGGCGGCACCAGAAGACGCGCAAAAATCGAAGGAAGCCACGAGCACCGCGAGCGCATATCGAGCTTCGACTTCGAGGCATTCGCTCCCCGGGTTAACTGCGAGAGCCTCGAGACCGAATGATTTCGGGGACGAAAAAGTTGAAGCCCCGGATTTTAAGCAGTTCTCGGTTTTAAGATTGGCCGGGGGCTGAGCACGAAGCAGGAACTTTCCAGACACTTCGCTTGCCGAGTTTGAGTTATCAGGAAAATCGGAAGGTCGAGAGGCATTGCCCCCGCCGCAGGAGCCAGGAAGAATGAAAACTGCTTCGGGGGCGAGCACCCCCCCCCCCCCCGCGAAATCCGTGCTCAAATCCCTCTCGGATATTCTTAAAAAGTTGCTCCTTTGAGCATCGAAATTTGAAAAAGAAAGGGAAAAAGGGGAAAGTTTCCCTTTTGTCGCGTTTCCCGCTTGCATCGGAAAAGACTTCCGGCGGAAGATGCCGCCCTGTGCCGCTTTCGATTTCAGCCCCGGAAATTCGTCCATTCTCCGACGCGGTTACCGCGCGTTTTCGTCGAACCGCATTCGCGGATCGATTCGAATCTAAAACCACGACGGAAGTCACCGAAACTGCGGAAAACTGAGCGGGGCAAATATCGTGGGACAAAATCAAATTACATTCGACGAAGCTTCTCCTTTTTCTTTTTTTTCTTTGCCATCAGAACAATGCATCGCTTTATCATTTTTTTTTTTTTTCCTTTTCGTATTTATGTTTCATTCCATTATTTTACCGAATTTCATTATACTAGAAGAATAATGCAAGACAATGGGAGAAAGCCCTGGAACAAAGAAGAATCAGTTCCAATTGCTCGGTATCAGATACGTGTGTCCATAACCGATGAGGAAAAGATTCGGATATCTGCCTCTGCATGTTATCATTTTTGTTTTCAATTTCGAAATAATCGAAAAATGTAAAAGTCCCCGGCTTAATTGAAATTTCGATTGTTTTCAACTATTCACAAACATACCAGTGCTTTGCATGGAAATTTTTCTTCAGTTTCACCAAGGCTTGGAATCTCAGCTCGCCTTGGTCTCGCATGAAAACCAACGGGTAAATAAATAACGTCTTAAGGTTTTCGACAACAGCAATCAGCAAGAAAAGTACCGCCAGCATCGGATGGAAATGGCGCGCTGTGCACGCATGTTTTACCTAGTGGCACCGAGATGGAGACAACCCGCACTAGAGTGGTACAGCCACTGGACAGGGTGGGTTTTTCGCTTCCCGAAAAATCAGAAAATGTCCGGAGTTACATTTTCTTTTTTTAACATTAAACTCTGAGAAAATTTTTCGGTTTATTCGCCGGAGAAAAAAAAAACCTCGCTGATTATTTAACTTTTTGCGCCTGGAAAATTTTTTTCTTTTTTACATTTAACGATATGATCCCGCGAAAAATCTTCCGCATCCTTCGGTAAGCGAATTCGGTTCAGCGAAATGGGGGAGAACTGTATTTCGCAGCCCGAATTCGCAACCCCCGAGCATTTGCGCGGGTAAATGCAGAAAAGGGAATTAAGTTTTTTTTTTTTTTTTTTTTTTTTAATGAAAAGCCCTCGAAGGTACGGCAAGGTAAAATCTCGCGGAACCTGATTTCCGTAAATCGCATTCCCTCGGGGCTCCCTGGGACTTTCCGCTCCCCGCCCCAAAAAATCCGACGGGACCGACGGGGAAAGGGGCCGCCTCGCTTTCTTTTTCCACCCTTACATTCGTGATGGCCACCCTTTTGCTTTGGGCCGCGCGTTAATGACGCTCTAAGGGAGGGCTCCAAAGTGGTAACGCTGAGAAAAGAGGGAAAACCCGTCAGCGCGAAAAACCGGTATCGTCGTGATCTAAGGCAAACATTTCAACATCTACACGCACACCCCCGTGCACGGTTGTTCGAGAAACCGCCTTAAATGCGAGTATTTAATTCCGCATACCGAACGCGATTCGTCCTCTTTTTTTTTTTTTTTTTTTCCTGTTCAGGTTTGCTTTCCGTTCGGACGGTACCCGCGGTGCCGTGCACTCCGCCTTTTTCCGTTCCTGCGATTTTTCCGATTGCATCTCTCGGTTCTTTCCCGCAACTCGACGGACATTTACGGACGGGGAGTGTCTCGTCGAGCCACCCCGTGGAAACTCCCGGATCTTGCCGCTTTGCCGATCGAATTGCTTCCCTTCGATATTCCCGCCTGAGTCCTCCCCCTGCAGTGGGGGTTCGTTCGCAGGACATCGTGGCGCCTCCCCCGGAGAAAGTTAATTCGACGCTGCTGCTCGGGGCACGATGCCCCGGACTCCGTTCGAAAAATCAATTTTAAAATCATTCTTTCGTAAGCGATATTTTTCAATAAATCCCCTCGTGACCGGCGTACTCAAAGCTCTCAAAATTAGGTTTTTGCCGATTATTCAGACAATGGCTCTTAATCTGCACTTGTTTTCCCGAGACAATGAGCCGCACAGAAAGGTTGCATTTTAATGGAAAAACATTCGGCACTACCGAATAACTGAAATTTTCAATTTGACCTTTAAAATGTAGAGGTAAATAACGACGAGCGCCTTTAGGTGAGGAGGTCGCCATCCCTGGCGGATAATTTCCGTCCGCCGCAGTGTTTTTCAGTGCAAAGGGCCAAAGGCAAGACGAGGAACGAAATCGCGGCAAGGGTTGTACGACTAAACTTATATTTAAAAAAAAAAATAAAATAAAATAAGACTATAAAAGAAATTAATGCAATAAACGATATCCAAAAAAAGAAAAAAAAATATAGACTAAGGCAAATCTTACAAAAGATTTGAATAACTTTTGTTGCTGAAAAGCTCCGACAAATTAAACAGAAAATCTTTTTTCAGCAGGCAACAGTTAAGCAGTTCGAGAAAACGTTGCTCCAGCATTAAATGTGCTGACTCCTTAGCTTCTTTCCGTTCCTACTTCATTAAGATAAAATGCCTCGTTTTTTTTTCGGCAGGGAGAGCTTTGCGCCGCGGCGTTGGGGGATGCTGCAAAGGCCCGGAGCATCAGCGGGAGATGACTTTTTCCGGATTGCCAAATCAGAAGCATCCGGCGGAGCGCTTCCCTCCGGTTCTTAAATTATCGAAATTTTCCAGTTGTTCAGAATTTCCCCGGAATTTACTCCGTTCCGGCGTGCGACGCTTTCCGGCATCGGCGGCACAAATGCGAAAAATCCTCTTTTCCCCCCCCCCCCCGCCCCCCGGAAAAGTCAGCAAAAATCTTATTACTTTTTTATTTTGCCAAACATGTCGATCTCAGAAACATTTCCTCCCCCGGAGACCTTAAAACGTCCGAAATGATCGCAACCCGCGCTCAGATTTTGACTTGTTATTTAAACCGCGACTTGAGGGCGGTTTAAGGAACCCCACGCTTAAAATTTCCACATGCGGCGTTACCTGTGCGGGTGCGTGCCTGATGAGCATCAGGTTGAATTCTCCCATTTTCCCGTTATAAATAGGTAAACCGATGGAAGAATGGAAATCATTTAGTTTCGCCCGTCTGCCTCGTCCTAAATCAAAAATTTGAACGGCGTCATTTACAAGCGCAGTTGAAAAATGTAACGGTACGCTGTGCACATATATATATATATATATTGAATACGCGAGCACGTTGCGCATTATTTGTAACGCGCAACAAGATAATTTTTCCGTAATAACGGTGACGGTTGATTTGAAAAAAAATAACAGCGGGTAGTTTAAATAATTTAGAAGCGCTCAGAGGCGACAGATATATTAAACGCTCTCAAGGAAGCTGGAAAATATGAGAAGATTCCCTTTTTTTAGCTCTGTAACTTGCTCTCTTCTCGTCCCCGGCTCCTGTATTTATTTCTCCGACTGTAGTTTGACTGGAGACGTTATCCGCACCTCTTAATAAAAAATTATGTACGACTTAATAAAAAAAAAAAAAAGGAGAAAGATGTCGCATGCAAAGTCAGCAATCGCTTTTACGGACCCGGGGACTCATTTCCATCAAAATATTGCACAAAACCGTAAAGGCTGAAAGCTATGGTAGAAAATTATGCATTTTCGTTCTCGCAGATTTCCCTTCCCGCTTATCCACCACGTGCGCTTCGGCCGCAGCTTAGAGTGATCCCGTTTTGGCGCAAAAGGTCTTCCGCATAGGCAGCTCGGGTGAGTTTTCCGGAGGACCCGCCTCGGCTCGCGGAATTTCCCGACGCTGCAATTAACGAAATCCAAACTCGGTCTTCACCGGAAAATTCAGTGGCGAAAAGGTGGATCATCGATAACCGCAACCGATTCTGTTTTCCAGCTGGACAGCACAAGCAGGAACGGGGGACTTTACCGAAGGCCGTGCGTTCGGTGGGCGCCTCCGTTCGGGGGAAGACTGCACAAGCTGCGATAAATAAGCGTTCGCAGGTGGATTTCGACTTCGGCCATTTCTGCTGGTTCGCTCCGCAAACGTTCTCTTTCGTGGCGCGTCCGCGGCCAGGTTTCGTCTGTATTCCGAGATTTAATTGCATTCTCACGTTTTTGCGATTTCCAAGCATACATTATAAATATTTTCCCGAGTGCGACTTTTTGGACGCGTCGTTCACGACGAGGGAAATTTCGTGTTATTTTTGAAAACGGGGCGGGGGGAAAAAAAAAAAAAAACGTTTCGATTTGCTCCTAATTTGATTTTCCCTTCCTTCATTCGGATTTCCCCGGCTGAGGAAATCAAGTTTCCCCACTCATTTTTGACTATTTACGGCCCTTTTGTGAAACTCTACACAAAAGCGAAACTTTGGTCTTTGATAGTTTGAAAAGCTCTGATTTTCCCTATATTTCTGCGGGAGGGGGGCGAAAACGAACATGTCGAAAATCGGGTAAATCACATTAAGCGCTTCGGCGAAGAGCTTTGCAACTTTTCTTTTATCTCCCGCTGCCTCTTTCCCTTAAAATTTTCATTAACCGGACATTTTTGCCGAGTTCCCGGCGACATTTATTAACCGTCCAGGGCAATTATTTCGCTCACTCGAAAATGGGTAAAATCCCTCGTCGCAAGATGGAAAAAGGTGCAAAATCCTCGCCCAATCTCCATTTCCTTTCCGGTAACGGAATTTTCAGCAAAATCCCGATTCACAAAGCGTTCCAAAATTTACATCTTCGCCGAATAAATTTACTCCCTTTTGTTCGGATTTTGCAAAATTTACGCGAATCTTTCGGCGGGCGACGCGCTTTTTTTTTTTTTCCACCGCCGGAAGTTCGGCGCTTGAATTTGTCCACGTCAGACAAATTTCCCCGCTTCCGCGACGAAAAAAAAAGTCGACATTTTTCCCTGCCCCGTTTCGAGGTGCAGCCCCGATCCTCGCGAGCTAATTCGAAAATAATTACGAAAAATTAATTACCTTCGGGGGAAGAAATTAGCATTGTTAAATATTCACTTTAACCCCCGTTTGGAAACCGAAAATAAACCAATATTTCGGCTACCGCTCAACTTTAAATAAACAATTTTACGGCTTTTATATTTTTCACTTTTAACTTTTTAGGGTCCTGGATCTTTTGCGCAGCTCGACGACTATTACTTTCATCAAGATTAAAAAAGTGGCTCGATCTTAACTGCGTTATTAAAAATCTTAATTTTATTTCAAAATTTAGGTTAATCAAGAACACCGGGATATTAAAGAAAAAAAAAAAAACACATTTCATTTTTAAAAACTGCCGCTGTGGAGCCGTCATTCAACGTATTTCTTAAATTGTTTAATGCTGTTCAAATGGCACTTATACTGTCGCTAAAATTTTTTAATATTCCGGGGAAAAAAAAAAAACGGAACGGGGAAAATTTTTAATGTAGACGCTATTATGAAAAGATTCGTTTCGAAAACGGGCTTTTCACGTTTTAGAGGAACACGGAAAATTGGGAAAATTTCTCTTGGCACAGGCGAAGGCGACGGCAGAGAGGAAAGCTCGATGCGCGCGAGCGAAACGGAAGCCCGAAGCGAGTCAGCTTCGGGATTAGGTGAGGCGCCCCTTCCGGAGGAGGCGGAAACGATGTGGGGCCCACCCAAAATTCCAGTCGGGTGGTGCCCCGAGCAAACGGTTTTGGAGCCGCCCGATCGAACGGGGAAATATTGACGGAGAAACATTTGAAACCCGACCGAAAACTGATGAGCGAACCATTTTGAGGCGCCACTCGGAGATTTTGCCGTCACTTCCGGCAAAGCTGACCGCGTTCAAAGGTGGCCTTTGCAAAATCCCCGTCCACCGATCTCAGCGGAGCTTTGGAGTGTTTGCGCTTCACTCCTGCAGCAATTTATGCCAGGGAATTAACGTTCGAATCGCAGGCCTCGGTTAACCCGTTCATTAGTTGCTACTTGCGCGGTTGCTGCTTTGCAAAATCCGCGTTCAAATACCATTCAAATTGCCTTTGCGATCTTTAAATATTTGCTCTTCCGCGTATTTCTGAAATTTTATTGCCTAAAAATGACTGAAACGCGATTTTCCATCCTTATCTTCAAAAGCTTTTAAAAGAGCTCTGAGGGAATGAAGTCTTCCGATATACAAGTAAGTGAATCTTGTTCGGTTCAACCGTTGCACTCACATTCATTTTATGAAGATTTTTTTTCCCTTAATCGCAAGTTCGTGAGAGAGATTCAATCCTCAAAACGGTATGTACATTAAAAATACCATTACAGTTATCCAAATAAGTTCTTATTTAGAAAGTGGAAATATTTCGAATTATTTCAACTTGATGTTTTTGAAGCGAATGTAAATTTTTGAATTTTTTTTTCTTTTTTTATATTTGATAGCATTCGGTTTAAAGGAAGGAAAAAAAATTTCATCAAATTGAAAATATATAAAAATAACTTTTGACCTAACAAGACAATTTTTTTTTTTCCCAAATTATTACATCTGAAGCAATCAGGCTGTAATTGCAGAGAAAAATTGAAAAAAATAAAAACATATTGTGAATATCAGGTCAATTTCATTTACCTATTCTGATGTGATAAACATAATTGGTGTTTGTGGGAAACAATTTTAAAAATTTATAGAAAACATAATATATATGAAACGAATTTATTTACCATTTGCATTTGAAAACAATATTGCGTTTTTTTATTTTAATATTCTGCTATGTAAATAAAGTGACTTAATGCAATTCAAGAAATTCATTATTAGATATGAAATATTCACCATACAAGTCATTTTCCATATCATTTTTAGAATTATTTTTAAAGCTTAATATTAACAACGATGCTTCTCCTGACCATTAATTTATAGAATTTTTAAACCCGCTTTTAAAACGAAATGTTTATACCGAAAGGTGTTTTCCTGAAAGAAATGTTAAGTTTTTCATGTGAGTGGCATGATTGATTTATGAACTGGAGGAAATTCAGTTGTGAGATGATTTTAAGTTTCGAAAATTGCATGCAGCGCAAATAATTTATTCTATATAAAATATAAACATTTTCGATATTCAAATAAACTGTCCGAAATAAATAAAATTCAAATAAACAAAGTCCAAAAGAGAGAACTGGAATAAAGCCGAAAGGAAATGTCAAAGCGAATTAAGTCAAATATCATTATATTTCGATATCAATATTAACCGAAAAAAAAAATGAATGAAAAATCAATATCCGAAAGTCTGCAATTCCCATTTCATAATACATACTCCGATATATAAATATATCTGATATAATTTGAAGTTTCTTATCAATGCGTACGTATATTTGAATTATATATTCTCGGGCCATAAAAGTAAAATATGAAGGGAATGTTTTGACGTTATGTTTTTAGCTCTCGCTTTCCGCTCGTTCCGTCAAATAACTCTTTGAAAAGTGAACATTATACAAAACAATGAAAGCGATATTTATTCCTTTTTGAATAAGTGATATTATTTCCCTTTGATTTTCTGTAAGAATAAGAAATTAACACAAAAATGGCGCCCCTTGTCATTATCATTATTTCCATCGAAACACGGATGCGGCAGCATTTGAATGTACGCATAGCAATTCATCTAATATAATATCTTAATTTAAATATATTTTCTTATTGCTGCCCTAAGCGAAAGGATAAAACATCTTGAGTTGTTTTTCCATTATTTCCCAATTTAATGAAAAACCTAAAGGAGAACAGGGATGCATCAACCTGAGTTAATTTAAATTAATTGATGCTAAGAATTGTCTTAAGGAGTGGCAACGTGCATGAAATTTCAGGTTGCGGAGCACTTGTACAGTATGGAAATTAAGGGAACATCACGCGAAGGCGTTTTCCGATGCATTTTCAAAATCTTAAATTTTTCGAAAAAAAAAAAAAAAAATGTTCCCTCCGGTACAGGTCTTCACCCATACGGGGATCGAAAAGGAGAAGGTAGGCTCAAGGAAAGGACCTGAACGATGTATTTGGAAATGAATATGATTCCGATATTGATGTATTGAATGTTAATTTTTTTCCATGCCGATTTAGGTATAAACGATTTCCCGCTGTAAAATTAGGAAAAAATTAAAGAAAATAAAAAAGTTTATTTATTTATTTATTTTTTTTTTTTTTTTAATATTTTGACATCGCGCGAACATACAATGCAAACATTAAAAGGTGTTTAAATTAGTGTTTGAAATATGAAAAATAAAATTCATTCCGAATGCGCGAGTTTAAATACTTCTTGTACATGGCAAATTGCTAATCGGTCAATAAGTTCTTTATCTTTGCTTCGAAATCTGGAATAGCATTCGAAATGGGAAAAATAATGAGATTTTCTTACCTTCACGTATGATAATTGTTAAAAAGGAATCTTACTTTGTTCAAGTTCTATATTTTCCATTTGCATCCATTTATTTAAATCTGGCTTTTCCCCATGTGCGATGAAGGTTTTTATTTTTTTATTTTATTTTATTTTTTTTTTTTTTTACGAACCATAAAACGAAATAAAACTTCACTCCGAAATTTAAAATTTACGGCTCTTTACCCTTGCAAAGTTCCTCTTTTTTTTTTTTTTTTTGCTTTTACGAAGTTACCAAAGTTAAAATTTAGGTTTTTACACTTTCCTTAAAGGCCGTAATCGTAAAAAAAAAATATCTGTATGCTTCGACTGTCGAGGTAAAACCCTCGTATTCCTGAATTTCGATGCAATATTTTATTTATCTATTTATTTTTTCTCGTTTTTTATTCAACAAAACCGCTTTTATGTTTCGCGAAAATGACCGATCAATCAATGGCAATAAAAAAAAAAAAAAAAAAAAAAGTTGAAAACTTTATTATCATCCTTTTGTTGTGGAAAATATTTTTGGTAAAAACTTCGGTGAAATATTGAAAGGGAAGAAATTTCGAGACATCCAGCTACAATTTATGATCCGGCATTAAAACCTTTTGTCGATTATGTGTTGTTGAGTGGCGAAAGCAAATTCCGCTGTTGTCTTCTGTTGCGACAATTTGGTTGAAATGACGGAATTAAATGGTTAATCATTCGTTTTTGTCATTGTCAATCTCGTGCGTTATATTAAAAAAAATAATAATGATTGCATTTGTCGTTAATTTGAATTGTATGTGCGTGCGTGTGTGTGTGTGTGTGTGTGTGCGCGTGAAAATTAATGAAATTCGCCAGTTTAAGGATTAACTGTTATTTGTCACCATAATTATGACCTACGCATTCATCGGTCAGATTGGACCGAGAAACCACGGCAGCAGGAGCAGCCTTCCCGGCGATGGGCAGAACTTCTCAATCGGCACTGCGATTTCAAATATAATTAACGTAATTGCTGTTGAATGAAAGCTGCAATGTAATTGAGCGAAAATCATTCGTAATATACGTGAAAGCCCTTGTCAGTGAGATAACGTTATATACTGAAAAAGATGTGACAGAAAATATCCAGCTATTATTAATATTTAGCGTGTAAACTATATTCTTTTTATATCATCGTAAAATGTCGGGTGATTAGCGGAACCCTGGTTTTAAGTCTCAGCACATGCTCAGTTATTAAAAACATTCACCTATAACGCCGGGTAAAATTTCAGCAAAATTTTTTTGCTGAATTTATTAAATTTTGCAAAAAAAAAAAAACACATCGGTGCCGTTTCGGGTTTCAGAATTGCTCATTTTGATGATTTTTTCCCTCAATAAATCGTTTGTCGCGATCAGACAAAAACAATTTGATTTCACGTCAGCCTGCAAAAAGGCAAACCTCTCTCCGATCTGCTTTACCCGAAAGGCTTTTCCTCTGCGGAAAACATCGGATCAGTCAAGAGTATCCGCATTTTCCCTTAACCGAATCCGACAGCAACTCATTCAGGTTTCCGGAAGGGAAATCAATATCAGAATCCGCTGTTGGGCTTGTGCAAGGTTTTACGAAAGGATCTTTTTCGATTAAATTCGCAAAATCAAAATATTCTACCGCGGGGCTAATTCAATCCGTACGCGAACTAAGCGGACGAAAAACAAAATTGAGGAAAAAGGCTTTGAAATAACCCAAATTTCTACCAGGTCTTTTCACCTTTCCTCCCCATCTCCATTATGTGAACTTTAATACTGCAGAGAGCGTTGCCACTTGAAATCGCCAGCATCATGAGTGATGTATAATAATATTATGTTACTTATATCGGCAATTTTAAAGCTGTGCCCCGAAATTTACTTCCAGCTATTTCCCCACGAATCATTCAGTAACTATCAACGTGTAACTATCGTAAATAGCAATTTTCCCAATTTCTTTTATGATCTTTAACGGTAAGATATCGTTTAATTTGTGTTGTAGCATCATGACAACCTTGTAACTTGACTATTAAAATTATTTTCGTAGCAATTGAATTTTTCGATTAAAGTTGCCTAAAGAAAATGAAATTTTTTCCATAATCTTCAAAACGGCACTAACATAATTATAGCTTTTCAACGAGACCAAAGGTTTTTCATGCACTTTCAAGTCCTAAATTGTGTAAATTCATACGGAAAACATTTTTTTTTTCCCATTTCTTTTCATACCAAATGGGTATATTCCCATAATTTTTCCCACACATCCTGCCTTATTTCCGATTTCGAAGCTCGGAGTCGCGTAGGAAAGAAAAATTTTCCTTCACCGCTGAAAACGACAATTTTCTTTTATTTTCCCAGTTTTTCCTCACGATTTTCATCTTCTGTATTTTTCCTTTTTCAATTTTGTATCATTTTGAAAATGCCTGATGAAAGAGAGCGTTCTGTCACAGAGAACGCAAATCCCAACGCGATTTTTCACTTATGGTTTTTTGCCTCGTGCCACAAAAACCAAATTTCCCATTATTAGCTTAGAACATTAAAAAAAATAAAATAAAATAAAATAAATAAATAAATAAATTATTTTTCTTTGGCACTTTCAACAAATTTTACAGTTTAAAGCATTAAAACAATTAACGATGGGCAACGTATAGAAAACAAGAAACAGCCCCGCTATAAAGCTTTATAAAGCAAATCAATAACATTTCAATATGAACTACAATCTGTATTTTATCTCCAATAAATTTGATGTTTGATTTGTCTGTGAAACATTTCGCTGTAGCTAGGGCACGATTGTAATCATGCCTTAGAACAATTTATTCTCATTTTAAAGGTCCAACAGCCGAAATTTGCTTCTCTCTCAAATCCGGTTCGTATGTTGTTGACATTCTTTTCCCTTCCATTAAGATCGATACAGAAAAATAATACAATATAATTATGTTCAAATTTTAAACATTTTGCAATTGCTAACCATACGAGAATTATTAAGATACATGTAACCGAAATGTAAAAATTCAATAATTTTTCCGATAATAATATATGGTAAACGCGGATCAGTATAAGACCGCAATTCCGCTCTTTACTTTTGAAAAAAAAATAAGCAAAAAAACTCCCAATATATTTTTATTACTTCTAATGCAAGACAGAATCTTGTTACCCGCAAAAATCTAATCGAGTTATTTGCTGTATTTTTTTTTCCATTTTATTTTCGTGAGGTTAACGTAATCCCAGGCCATTAATGCGAAAAGTTCAGGTAACGGTCTTCGGGAAAACGTCGGGGGCAGAAAACGAGAGGGAAACGCCGTCGCCGATGGAAATTCGAACCTTCTTGCAGGCAGCAAAACCTTTTTTGCACGAAATGAAACAAACCATTACGAAAACGTAGCCGCTTGAAAATATACAAATGTTCAAGCATCGGTCACGCAAATTGGTTGTGACAGTACAATAAACTTCTGTAACCGATATTTCGGGATGCTAATGATTCGCTGTCCATTTCAGATGACCGCAAATGAAAGGGAAAATGATTCCACGGAAAAATCCCATGCTGATTGATTGGTGGACGCGAAATGACCTAAGACTTTGATGGTTGCATGGACTCGGCTGTCAAAATGTCGGACTACGAAAGAATCCGACTCGTAATACTCGGCGGCCAAGGAGTGGGAAAAAGCTGCATCGTTAAAAGATTCCTCTTTAACACATATTCGGATAAGTACAAAAGTACGGTGGAAGATCTCTACAACAGAGAGTACGATCTTGGACCGGTCACCCTCAAAGTGGATATACTCGACACTTCGGGAGACATGCAGTTTCCTGCCATGAGAAGGCTTTCCATAGCCACCGCCCATGCTTTCCTACTGGTGTATGCCACGACATCGGAGGTAAGCTTTAAGGCCGTCAAACAATGTTTCGATGAAATTCGCGAGCAGAGGGCGGACTATCAGGAAATACCCATAGTCGTGGCGGGGAATAAACTGGATTTGGCCGGATCGCACAGGGAGGTGTCCATCGAGGACGTCTCCGAATGGCTGTACTGCGAGCTCCCGAAATTAAGGTACGGTAAATTGCCGGATGGTGGGAGGGGGCACAAAAGGATACGGGAAGCTGCATTGTTCCTCTTTTTTCCAGGGCGAAAATTCTGGAATGTTCCGCGAAGGACGACATAAACGTAAAGGACATCTTCCGAACTCTGTTCACGTTATCCAAGATCCTTCCCTTGAGTCAGGACGATCTGTCGGGCGGCCTTAAAAGGCGTTCCAGCGCCTACGTGAGCACGACCAAGGGAGGAAGACGGGTCCTCAGCCCTGCGGGATCCGAAATAACCCAGGTTTCGACAAGCGAAAACAACCAGGGAGCTTCAGCTTCGGCCGAACTGTCCAAATCGAAGCCCCGGAGCAGAAGTTTGATCAGAAGATCTAGCAGGAAAACCAAGCAGCAGATGAGAGACGCCCAGGGCGAGGACCAGTGTCAGGTGTCTTAAAAGTGCGGCAAAGAAATAACGACAGCTCCGGTGCAAAGAGGAGCCACTTGATTTTACATTTTCCATTTCCGTTGGATTTATATTAATAATACGATGTTACTGTGAAAATTCATCCGGATAAAAAATGTTTTCAAGAATGCTTTCATCTTTGAACCTCGGCGGAAACGCTGGACACGAAAAATACATATTGAAAATGCGTGCATAAACAAAACGAGATCAGGTACGCCTTAAAACATAAAAACAATGATAATGTTTACGATTTCGATCACCACCGGCGCATCAAACCAACTTAACTTTATCTATCATTCAGCCACCTTTCGATACTATGCAGTCAAAATTCAAACTCTACATCCTCATCGAATCTTCTTCTTCGAGGTAACATATGCACCCCGCACCGTCCCCGACTTTAATCATGTGAACTGCACTTGGCCCATATCTTCCCATATTTAATGATGTATATGTAATAGGATCAGTATATAATAACAATAGGGCAATTGATACGACGGTGAAGATGAATCACGATTTAGGACAATAAAATAATGCAAGACCGTGTTAATATTATTTTGAATGTGCCTTTTTATATGATTATTATTCTTCTATGCAATTTTTATATAATTCCGCGATCACATTTTTCTGCTCTGTCCACTGTTCACATTGTTTTTCTTTCATTTATAACACCCTATTGAGCTCTTATGATACAAAATGGCAGCTTGACAGGCCCTTTTACCGAGACCCGAAAACCGAATTAAATTTTTTTCCGGCCTCTTAAATCATTCACGGGGCATGAGTCTGGCTCGGAGAAGGAGAAGAAAACTTTGCCGGAACAAGAGAAATTTCCAGTGCAAAAATGATTTCTGGAAAAGAATTTCGACATTCGAAAACTAATTCGCCTGCTCCCAAAAGTCTCCACACCCGTTTTTTTTATACCATTCACACAGGTTCCAGAACGTGATAAAGTGCAATAAGCCACGGGCAAAATTTCCTTTTCCAGAGATGTAAGCTAAGGACGGAAAGGGGTGGCTGATCTCGATTTCAAAAATTTAAATATCTTTTTATTTTCAAAATTTGGACACTTCCGAAAATCGTCTCCGAAACAAAAATGTTCGGGATTACATACGCATAATGCGCGACGGAATGCCAAAGAGTCAAAATAAAAGCTAAAGAATTATGTCTCTCTGGTGCTAACCAGTGAGGGTTATGAAGTGGGAACTCTTGAAAAGCATCGCAACAGAGTAAAAAGGAAAATGAATTATGTTAAGAGAAAAACAAGCCTGAGTAAATGAAAAATTTCAGTCACCAAAAACAAACGTTTCAAATTTTGGGATGGGGAAAAAAAAATAAATTTATGAAACCCAAAGTTGATATGAAAAAAATAGAAAAGTTATTTTAAAGAAATAAAATTACTCCTCCGCATACATGTATAAACAATATTTTTGGTACAGAATTTTTAATAAAGTTTAAAATCTCGGTAAAATTTAAAATCGCAAATACAGGGTCAATATACGCAATTTAAATCAAATATATCTTATATCATGAAAAGAGATCGTTTTGATTTATGTAAAAGAAATGTGAAGATATATAAATATTGAAAAATATTTAAAATTTTTAAATATGAAAAACGATAAAAAGTCGTAAATAAAAGAAACTTTCATGAGCTGATATTCCATAAGAACGAATATTTCATAATAATATAAACGAAATTCTTGAAAGAAAATATAAATGAATTTTCATTTTTATACAAATATGTCATATTTTAAAGTTAAGAATAATGTCAAATTTATGGATGCAGTTGGTGGTAATCAATAAGATCAATTGTGATTTGACCAAAGACAACAGAATCTACAGAAACTTCAGCAGATCTCACCGTTTTCATAAATATTTATTAATTCCATATTCATATATTTATAAAATAAAAACACCCATTAAAGAAAATTTCGAATAAATTTGTAATTGATCCGAGACCATATATATATATATGATCGTGTATTTTAATGGTTAAAATTACTAGTAAAATATTTTACAGGAGTTATCTTCATCTAACATACAATTTATATTTACATATATTCACATTAAATGTGTAAAGAACAGCTTGTGATTGCTACTTTTTAAACCATTGTAATGTTACAAATGAAAATGGTTTTAAACGAAAAAATCATTAAAATTAGATATGAAAAATACAGTGATGACCAATTTGTTGTAAAGGAATGTGTTTTTTTTTCCCTTTTTTTTATTCTTGTTCATCTTGTTATTGTCATTAAATTGTTAAATGTTGTTTTTAATAAGAATGACTTTACCAACAATTATTTAAATGGAAATAAATTTTTAGAATAGTCATGAAACATATATGTGAATATTAATAATAAATGTATTCATTTTTATGTGCAATTTTTGAAATGATGTTATAATATTGTCTATATCAATTACTTAATACATTTTACCCACCAGTTTGTGCTGTTGTTGATTAAAGAATTTTTAAAATCTTTAAGATATGAGTTTTAGTATTTCTCAAAAATAATATAAATTTGATTTAAAATTAATCAATAATTCATACATGTAAAATTTTTTTCTGATATTTGATTCTTTTTAAAACTATTTTTACAACAATGTGTATTCAAAATAATAAATTTTAAAAATTTAAACAGAACTTTAAATAAATAAAATTACAAGTCAAAAAGTACCTGATAATCCTTTACACAATATGTAATATCTCATTTTGTCTAAATTAAGGCAATTATGAAATTAAAAACTATATTATTTATTTAATAATGAAACATAGATTTTGGTTCAGAACTTTAATTTTAAATTTATATTTAAAAATTTTAAAATTTCTCTTAAATTATACAGTGTTTGAATAAAAATGGAAAAAATAATTTTATGTTGCATGAAAAACTCATAAATTTTTAAATTATATTATAAACAAAGCCAATAAAGCAAAAGAAAAAAGATTTTTGCACTTAAATTTTTTTTGTGAAATACTAAAATAAATCATATTATATATAAAAGTATATATATATGAAGGTATATACAAATATATATATGCTATTTGTCATATAAATTTAAATTTTTATCTAAGATATACAATATATTGTAATTCATGTCATGTCCATAATTAATAATAAATGTTTTTTAAATGATAATTTGGATAAAATTTTATAAAAAAAAAATATTTAAAAAATATAAAAATCGAAACAATAAGTGTTATTTCTACATTCAAGATGAATTTGATAATTTTTTATCTGCTTCAAACGAAGTATATTTTAAACAAATGTCTTGAAAAAAAATGTGTAAATTTAACTGACATTATAAATCATGGGGTCCATTAAAAAAGGGAATTACATTTTACTTTGATATTTAATTTGGTTCAGATTAAATACTTTAAGATTTAGTTTAAAATGATATAACAACTGATTCACTGACAATTGTCAATGAAAATATTCTAGAAGGCTGTGGACTTTTCAAAAGTATGATTTGTGAACGCTCTTCTATATGAGACATCTAGCCTAATCTTAGCTGTAAATATTCTTTATTTCGCTACCTAACACACAAATTTTTGACAACATTAATAAAATTCCTATATCATATTTATCACATAACTTCATTAATATTTTAACGTTCGCAAACTAGTTTTTCCCTCCGTTATATTTATTATCATAGCCACCATTAAAGTATCACTGACTGCTCAACTAAATAACCCCTACTATATGAATTTTAAAAATAACCAAATTTGAGTATAGATATGTTTCCTTAGTCAATATTTTTTAATGGAAATGTCCATTGCTAATAGGTAATACAGCTATATTAAACTCATAAATTTTAATTATTTATTGATAATTTAGAAAAATTTTTTAATTTTTTTAACTTTAAATTGAAGAAGCATATGCAAATTTGCTTATTAATATGACATTTAAAATTTCATAATAAAAACAAATACATGTACTATTGCTGTGTAAAATAGTTCTTTTATTTTTTTCTTTAAAAGTTATTAAACCCTATAATTTAAAAGTTTTTTAAATAGATTTTATGAATTTTTTCTTAATTGTAACAAATATTCTACTTAGATTTGTGTGGACTGAGACTGTTTAAAAATATATTTTAAAAAATATACTTTTATCACTGGAATATGAGTTTCACAAAATCACGAGATATTTTTTTTTATTTCATCTTTGACAGGATGATATTCATATTTATGAAAGCCTTAAAACTTAAATCAGATTGCTGTCATGAATTCTACAGTTTTCGGTTTAGAGTGAAAACGGAAAACATAATTTTCATTTGGCCGCGTTTGCTATCGTTGGATATAAGAAAGGAATATATGAGAAGAAATAAAAATGGATTTTTCTTTGTTGTATTTATATTTCAGTACAAAATACAGTGAAACATACTAAAGGCAGTTTTTTTTTTACTTTTAAACTATTCAAAATACATTTAAAATATATTTATTATAAAGATAAATTAAGTTACCACAAAAGGTACTCAGTTTAACTACTAACTACATTCATTTTATGGAACAATGTTGATTTGCGTCGACGCAATTTTTGGTGACGTTTCGAAGCAGTATCTGTAGTTAAGTCTCTTTTCGATCGTAATCTGAAGTTGCAAGAACTTATAATATTATAGTCCCATCAACCATTTAGCTTCATGTGGGTTTTCGTCAGAGACATTATGAAATACATCGAATAATTTACGAAGAACAACGAAACGATCTCTTGCAAGTTGTCCACAATTTGAATTTATTTTGAAAACAAAAATAATCTCGAATCAAATATTGCCATATCATCAATTTACATCCAAATAAAACAAAATTTGTTTCAAAGAAATGCTTTTTCTTACGTTTTCCTGCCTCTTCATGAGCAATTTCCCTTTCTTTTATCAACTGTTTCATTTACTATCCTATTTGACAAAAAAACTTAAACCTTTTTAAATCATAAATACTACTGTTAACCGTCGCAAAATCATGTTTCTCATATGCAAATTAACATCGTGATTACGCTACCATCCTTCGTGTTTAAAATTCTTCCAAGTATACTGTTTTAATCTACATATAAACTTAATTTTATATTTAGCATCTTAATTACGATAACGGCATAATAATCTCCCAAAGGTTCATGCATCAAATGCATTATTGAAATCCAGTACCGGTGAGTGTTGATTGTACAGAATTTGGATTTGAAGAAAATTGTATCCAAAGAATGGAAAATGTGCGCTGTTGTGTAATCTTAATTTACTCTGACCGGAAGTTTCCTGTTCCTGTACCATAAAAACAGAAATTTCCTTTCATCATTTCCGTTGCTTCGGCATTTTAAGCAGCTAACCAGCCTCGGCGAGAACATTCCTCTGTATCCCTTGTCTTGAAAGATCTTCCTTTCTCATCGTCGCACCGAACGGTGCTAGGCCGAATGCTGCCCGCGACGTCATCCAGTACCTTCACAGCATTTTCGCACGGAAAGTTCCAAATGTTATCCCTGACGTTATTGTTCTTGTCCAGCATAGAATTCGGCACGTCCGGAGAACTGACAGATTTGCTGAAATCTTTTTTCTGCTTCCCCAAACAGGAGCCAGATTCGAAATTTATAACGTCAGAAGAAATTCCCTCCGGCGGAAACACTCTCTGACTTTTCTTGTGGAAACCTTGGGGATTCCCATCGACATTGTAGACCTCTAATCTAAACGAAGGCTGGCGGTTGTTAACCGAACTGCTTTCGCTTGTGTCATCTGAAACATTTTCGTCATCGAGTTTTTTTCTGAATGGCAGATCTTTCTTGTCGAAAACCTCGAAAGGTTGGCCGTCAGTTACTGAACCGAAAGACTTTCTGTCTCTAGGTTTGTAATATGAATATTCGCAATTATCCAATCGCAAATTATCCCTCGTGGGTGATCTTCTATCGCTGGGCAGGGAATATTTAGTTGTGAATTCCGGTGATTTCTTCGGGGTATTTCCAAATTTTAAATTTTCTTCTTTCGCAATTGGAAGCTTTTCTGAAACATTTAAAAAGGGGGGCACTTGATAAGGAACATTATCGTCAAGATAGTTTTCCTTCAGCCTTTTTGAATTTCTGCGGGAAGATCTCCTTTTGCAGTTTTCCATGAGTTCCCCGTCCAGTGTGAAATGCATTGTCTTAAACGGCATTACTTTGCTTCTGGCTTCTCTTTCTTCTGACAATCTTGATAAATTAGGCGTTACGGTTTTTCCGCCATCGTAAATGGAGAAAAATTCCCTTCCAGACTGAAGAAACGGCAATTTTTTCCCAAAATCACTTCGTTCAGGTATGGGGTTGGCCACAAATTTTTCCTCTTTCTCGGTTTTAAAATTGAATTCTCCCTCAAGAAGAAGATTCCCGCTCCTTTTTACGGGCAAAGATCTGTTAGAAATCTCGTGACCTTTGAACTGTTCACATTTCTCCGTGGTAAAATCCAAATCTCCTTCCAGTTTTAAGTTGGTAGGTCGTCGCATGGTAAGGGGTCTCTTCACTTCTGCTTCCAGGATCCTGGAAAGCTCTTCGTTTGTTTCGGTTTTCATTTCAATGTCTCCTTCCTGCCTGAGATGATTTTCTAATCTGTTGATAGATGGCCTCGACCTGGGAAAATTAACGAAGTTTTCTTTGTATTCGGGATTTATTTCCAATCCCCCTTCAATTTGCAAGTTGTTTGACGGTCTAACTGGTTGCGGAATCGAAAGTTCCGAAAAACCGATGAACTTTGTTTTCATTTCGGTCTGACTCTCAATTTCACCTTCATTCTTCAAATTTCCTATTGGTTTGTACACAACGGGCCTGGATCGGGGAAAATCGATGTAGCTGCTCTTGTATTCAGGGAAGAACTCGACTTCACCATCCAATTTTAAGCTCGTAGATCGCTTACGGGGGTAAATTTTTTCGTTATTATCGTAGTGAACGTAGTTTACTTGCTTTTCCGTCAAAAAATCAAAATCTCCCTCCATTTTCAGCAAGGTGTTCTTTTTCCCTAAAGCAGGACGCTCTCTCAGAAAATGGCTAATAAACTTTTCCCTTTGCTCTGAGGTTAGAGTTGTAAAATCACCTTCAAGCTTTAGAGAGGGAGATCTTCGTATAGGCAAAACCTTTTCGGGATGTTCATATTCCCGAAACTGACTTCGTACTTCCGTTTCGCTCATCATTTCCCCTTCCAGCTTCAAAGCAGTCGATCTCCTCAGCAATTTTTGCCTCTCGGGATTGACGAATTGGATATATTGAGAATTTTTTTCAGTTAAACTTTCCATTGGCTCTTCTTTCGCTATGTACAGATTAGACTGAGGCCTCTTCAATATCTGTCTCTCTAGTGGGAAATTTTTACAGGATTCCTTATACTCTCCCGAAGGAAAATCTTCTTTCACGTCTAAGTTAAATTCAGATTTTCTGGAAGAATCCTTTATCGACTTGGAGAAAAAATCTGTATCACTTTGATCATAAGCTGTAAATCTACGTTTGTATTCACTCTTGTAAGACTTTAAGCTTCCGTCTTCGGTTTGAAGATTATCCTTTGGCTTCCCGTTTATCTGCCTTCGTCGCCTGTAATTTTTTAATTCGTCTACAGTCACTCCAGGGGGAAATCCTAAAAACGGAATTTCAGTCATTTAGTAAAATCACAAAACTTCATCTTAATGAACAAAATTATTAACAATAATTGATATGTAATGTAAAATTTTTGAACTAAATTCTTAAATTCAGTGATTATCGCTTTCTTGCTTATTGAAATTAAATGTATTGATTATGAAAGCTTATACGAACCTTGTGAGGAAAGTGTCCAGTGCCTGGAAGCGGTGTCTACCTCGGAGGACTTCTGCTGCTCCCCGTGCAAAACTGTCAAACGGCCACCAAAAGCTTTGTTCTGATTTCCAGAGCCGGGAGCGAAAGGCTGAGGAGGTTTCAGTTCGATTGAAAGATTTGAAGCATTTCTTGTGGAAAAATTAAAAAGTGTTCATGAAGAATTGCGAATAAAGTAATGCGATTTATGGATTTTCAGGGGTTTAGAAGTAACAAAACATCAGATTTTTGAAAACAATGTAGGAATTTTTGAACATTAATAGGTCAATAGAGCTTTTCTGTCGCGACATCCGTTCATGGTACGAAATTTCTCCTGGCCCTTCAAAGCACGAAAAATAAAATTTCTCTTTTATGGACCATTCGATGTAATTTGTAGAAAAATGTGCGTAAATCCCATTTTTTTTATCCATCTTTCAAAATTTGAGTACATTTACGGTTGAAATGAAATGTTTCAAACTAAGTGCAAAACTGAGAAATATTTCATGAAAAGATTGTTACATAAATTAGTATTTTTTTTTTCACGTCTTCTATCGAGAATTTAGTTTCAAATTATACTGAAAAAAAAAAAAGATTATTCTGTAGTACATTCTATAATTCTGCGTTTGAAAGTGTCATTTGGCGCAAAAATAGTTAAGAATAAAATAATTCTTTTTTTGAAATATTTCATTTGAAGAAGTCGGTTGCACTGAATGAATATGTCTAATAAAATAGAACAAATGTTACTGCAATCACAACTTCTTGCACGTCCACCTTGAGGACAAGCATAAGAAAATGTGGAAGTTTCCTCATTTTAAATTTAAAATGCATATCTGGGACTATAAAATTTCACTATTTCGTGACTACAATGTCTTGCTTATATTTGGAATAAAGAAAATCTTGAAGGCCAGAGGAAAATTCGCAGTTCCATCCACAGAAAAAATTCAAGCAAAATGCAAATTTTTTAAGAATATAACTCATTATGGAAAATAAATGTCTCCAACTTATCCTTCACCTTACCTCATAAATCTTATATTTTTATCAAAGTTATTTTGAATATTTTTATCAGCATATCTTTATTGATCGAATTTACCGTAGATACGACCAAGAAAACATCAAATTTTTAGGAGTACATTATTGCAATACACCATTTTCGATTCCAATAAACGTTCAAGTTAAAATGATTAAGAATGATTTTGTTGCATGCTTTTGCAACCGTTTTGGTGATCAACGTGGTAGCATGGAAAACAGAAATTTTCTACATTGATAAGGAACCAATTTCATTGCTGCGTACTCAATTACAGTAGATAAACCGGAATTAGAACATTGTCGGAGGAAGTAATATTTCACGGATGTTCTCACGAAAGACATGAAAAGGAAGCAAAGGGTAGGCGCCACCACTAAATTAATCATAATTTGAGGATCATCGATATGTTGCACGTGGTTTAACATTATTTCAAACTTTTGAAATATTTTCATTGAAAAGAAGTAAAAAAATTCACAATTTTCATGGCAAAGCTGTTGAGTGAAAACGAAATGGACGAATAACTGCATTTTGGCACATATAATGCTTCGATTATCAGATACCACCATCAATTTTCGTTAGATGACTCATTTGCTTATCGAATTGTTAAATAAAAACCTAAACTTTTTCAGAATTCCGTTGGATAATCATAAAAATTTTCTTTTGGGGTCGTTTTTTTTTTTTTAAATAAAAATATAGAGCCATTAAAACCGTTAAGCGCAACGATTGCGCAAAAAATTAATTACAAAGATTTTATGATCATTTATACATGGCGGTATCTGCGTTCTCGAAGAGATCAAGAATTTGAATTTTTTCATAATAATTACGTACCACTGAAAACGTTTTCAAAAGGAGACTACTCAAAATTTCATCTTTTGAATTGCGGGACCTGAGGCCTTCGCATTTTTTCGTCAAGTAAGTCGACGTTTTTGATTGGTGGAATCAACAAAGAGCCGAACATCCGCCAATGAGATGTCCGGATTTAGGTCCCGTGAATCGGGATTTGTCTCTCACGTCGCACTTTCGTCACAGGGTTTCTCCTTCCGCCGCAGAAGGGGGAAATTTGCGTTAATTTACATCTTGCGGCAGTACAAAAAGATGAAAAAACCCCAGCGATCGAGATGGCCTTGCAGCTATAAGAAAAACTGATTCTCATCTGTAAAGATGACCTTCGAATATTTGCTTAAAAAGGGAAACCGTATTTTTATTCATCCTGAAGATGCAAGATATTTTTTGTTATAATGAATCGGAACAACAATAATATGGAGCATTAAATATAAATTCAATGCCGAATTTCACCGAAATCGCTTAATCAAAAGTCATGCAACAGAAGTAAATTTTTTCATTCGAAGGTGAGTTCTAAATGAAATTTTATTTTGCGGCTTTAACAAAACCTTGAATTCTCCCACGGTTTCCGTTTAAAATGCATTCCCTACAATTTTAACCCGATCTTTTGTCCGTTCATTCGCACGCTTTTCTCTCTTATTATGTTTGGTTTAACGGAAAATGTCCTCCATGATTAAACGTTCGAGATGCGGAAATCGAAAACCGAATTCGATATCCGATTTCTCGACTCATCGATAATAGTTCGGTGATCGGTAGCATTTGATTGTGTCATTTTCAATGAAACTAAACTACATTTAATTAATTTGCATGCAAATCTGCCGCAGATGCCGTAAATGCGAGCGACCTGGTCTCGGACTGTGAAAATGGGAAAAATCGATCATTAACTGGTTGCGTTTAACGAAATCCCATAAAAGTATACTGCGATTTTAGCGTTGGAACATATTATTATACGTGAAACTGTAGAATTATCGCTTTGTTCTTGTATAAATTGAAATGTTGTGCCACGTTAATCAAATTTTTTAGAAAAAATTATCGGAAAAATATCTGGGGCGTGGAAATAAGTACCGATAAGTAACTGAAAATGTCTTTCTTCGGCTATTGTACAGTTCAACTGTGATAAAAATATATGGTTTGATTAAAAAGGACTGTTAACGTCCATTTGTCAATTGTATGGACATCGATTTTGATGCTTCCATTTATAGGCTTGCAAACATTCACGCAGACGTGAAACGCAACCGATAGAAGTACAATAACTTCAGGGTCAAAGCTCGGAAATTGCTGCAAGTTAAGTTAGTAGTCACGTAAACATCATGAACACTTCCGGTGACCGTTAGAAAAGCAAACAGCAGAAGATTTTAGCTAAGATTTCAATTAGCTTTTGGATTCTTCATGTCATCGTTTTTAAGGTATAAAGATGAGAGGAAAATTGGATTTTAAGCCAAAGAAAATATGCTCAGAAACTGTTATCAGAATAAATACAGAGGTATATAAAGTTACACCTATAATCGGCCTTCCACGCCCCACAAGTCTTTTATTATTACAGTCATGATTTATTTTCTAATAATCCAGATTTAAAGAATTTCGGATATGCATGAAACTAGACCGAAAGCTGAATATATTTTTTATAGGTCAAAATAAGATTGGTTAAAGGCGTCAAAAATAAGATTGGTTCGAGGTTTAACTTTTCGCATCGATCGCCTTTATTCATTATGAATTAATTTTCAAATTCAGGATCGTTAAAACACATACTTAGTTCCAACATTATATATTTTTACCTTCACAATGGGGAGCATAAAAGCAAAAAAATCATATTCTGATCGAGGTGTAATCTGAAAAAGCAATTTTCTGAAAGTGTAATTAATTTTATTTAATTTTAATGCTTTTATTGGTATGCTAGCCCAAATGTGCATGAAATGAAAACGTTTTACTTTTAACTGAAACTTCCTTTTAGCGAATATGTACAACGTTGCACTATGTTCTTCAGCAATAAAAAAGAGCAGCCGAAATGATTAGGTAACGCAAGTGGACAACGGTTGCACACAAGTTTAAGGAACGTCAGGTATTAGCATGTAAACATTCTTTTAGAAAAAAGAAAAAAAAAGTTTTCATGTGATAGAAGCAGAGAGCGTAAATCTCGAATGACATCGAATGACATTAATAACAATGTTCAAAGTCCTTTCACCCAAAAACCAAGCCGTACCGCTTATTTCAATTTTACCTGGTAATGATGGTTTCTCAGTGTAAAAAAAATTTGAAGGTGCAAGACAGAAAAAAATGACAATTAACATTGAGAGATATAAATGGAGATTATCTAGCCCGTACCTGAATTTTCCAGCTGAAACGTTGGAACTCATTTAGCTACCGCTAATTTTAAATCATCTCATTTCACTCAGGACAGAACTGCAAGTGCACATGGGTAACATTTAAGGGGGTGGGCTTTGATTTTGCTTGTGCGCGGTATCTAACTGGCATCGACCTCTCTTTTCGATTCGCGCTCCTTTTGCCGAAATAATTCGTCGAGGCCAAGGGCGATCCATAAATATTTTGAATCTTTCCGAAATAGTTTCTGTTCCATAGTTCCGGCATCATTTATGTATCTGTATTATGTATATTAGTTTCTCGTATCATTTATGTAAAAGAAATCTAATTCAACCCTTTGTTATTTGACATAGATTGACTAACTTGTATAACATTGAAAAAATCCCCTGCAATAAACTGAATATGGGCAACATAAACCCATATCATTCATATTTATTATTTCCTATAAAACTAAAAATTGTTTCTATTTCTTAATTTTTTCTTTGTCAATATAGTAATATTTAAACTTGGATTAATATTGTTCTCTGTTTATAAAATCTAAATTTCATTTCTCTAGACAACATATCTGCTAATTTTTAAAAAATTTTCAGATATTTTTATATTGATACAAATTTAATTAATTTCTTAAGCTGAAGTTGTGATAAAATCCGGTTCTTACAGAGTTAGATGTGAATTTTCCAAAATAATTATTATATTCAATCACTTTCTATAAAAACAAAAATGTATTATGATATTTTTTCAAAACATTTCTTTATTGATTAACATTTGCAATAATAAATAAAATTCTATTTTATTTCATTTTTTTAATAATAATATGGATTCGATTTGTTACTGATGGTAAACAAAACTTAATTCATATAAAATTAGTTAATAACAAAACGATAGCTGCCCTAAAGATTTTATATAAATTCTCTTCTCTTTATTAAGATTATTAATATTTAAATTATAATCACATATATATCGAATTTATCAAATAAAACAGTAATGAAGAGAACTAAAAAATTTATTTTCTGAAACTTATCTTTCTTGACTGTTTCCTCTCTTAATTTGAAAAATGTTTCATTTAACGTCAGTTTATTGATTTTAGGACACCACAGCTTTCCCTAAACCAGACCATCTATCTGGTACTGGCAAAAAATAACGATGCATGGCAGCTATGAAACGGTCACGATAATCCTTAGGTTGAATGATAGTAGGCTGCTTTCCTTGACCACCCATTATGACTGATTTTTTAACCATGGTTTCTAATTTTTTATCCCAAGTGAATGTTCTAATATAATCTAGAAAACATTTAAAATGTTTAATAAAGTAAAAAGTATCTTAATTTAGATTTTCAGAGATTGGAACGTCACACCTTTTTGCATAGATTAAATCGAACATTTAAAATAAATACTTACATAAGCATATACTAAAATAAAAAAGTTTTTTCATAAAATTATGCTTAATAAAGCATTAAAAAATTCATTATGCTTAATAAAGCTTCTCAGTATTACTGATGCATTAAATTAATAAATTAATTAATATTAATAATATATTATAATCACCTATTATGCCTACAACAAGCTCACGTTTATTTTCATCAAGACCGACAAGTAAGGAGTAATCCATAACCATTTGCGAAGCCAAAAACTGAGTATCGCTTTCTATAGCCCTCATCAAAACAGCTTGCGAATGAGGCAAAATGTACAAGGGGGAATCTGTTGTCACTATAAGAAAAATTTTAAAATTTACCAGTGGTTCCAGATTAAAAAAAATTTTTACATGCTTGTTTTTACAGCTGAAGCGTACTTTTAAGTAAATTTTCATCAAGATAGACCACCTCTCCCTCATTCTGAGATGAAGGATTTACCAATCTGTTTCGAACTGATCCTTTTAAATCATATTTCTGAGTAACGTTTCTCTTGTAAAATAAATTTTCCATAATCAATAAATTCGACTTAAGAGCACTATTGGAACTAGAATTTCGGAAACTGACTGTATAAACTCCAACGATTTTTCCCAGCAATGTTGGCTCGCATTTCTCGCCGCATTTTTGATTGTAACTGAAGTAATGCATGGCAAAATCAAGAAAAAGTTGCAATTCTAATTTTGACATTTCTTTTAGTATGAAACGGTCATCTGAAAAAAAAATTTCTTTTAATATATTGTAGGAGTTCTTATTATTATATTGAAGAGTATATGTATTATAATAAACCTTTTGTTTTACAAAATGTAGATCCTGATTTGCCGCCTCTAGCTGCCCATTGAACACATCGAGCTAAGGATCGAACGAAAGCCTCTTCCCCAACAGGAAACACATTTTGTCTCAGAGCGAAGAACTGTTCTGCAAAATATATGCGGCAGTAGAAATTTGTCGTCGAATCCGAAAACATTATCTGAAAATTACGTGCAAAGCCATTCATTTCGAGAATGTTATAAAAATCATATCTGAACTTTTAAAAACATTTTCTTTAAGCATTAAAAATTAATTTCGTTTTCTATTGCTAACTGTAACCAGCAATTCCATTTTAAGTTTTAAAAATTTATAATTCTAGATAATTACGATTAATGTTGAATATGATGTACACATATAAAATTACATAAGACTATTTAAATTTATTGTTTTTAAATACCTCTACATGAAGTGAAGATAATGCTCTGATAACTTTTTTTGATGTGTCATCAAATTTTTCCTCTGCATCTGAGCTGTTCATATTTCCATTTTCAGTGGTGTTGGAAGAATTAACTGATACATGTTTGTCAGTTTCTGGTGTTCTATTTGTGGGATTCAGTGCAGAAACTGGCAAATTACTCGCTCTAAGTAATGATAACACTGTTGATCTTCGACCGTCAAAATTTTCCACGTCTTTTTCTGAACTGGTATTCGATGACACTGTTTTTCTTTTATTTGTGGGGCTGTAAATGCAGAAAAAATATAGTCAAACAACACTATGCATTCGATTGGTAAGTAAAGCATTCGTCACTACAGGTGACATATACATTTACATCGAAAATAAAAATTTTTACTCAGATTTAGATTTTTACACAGATCATTTATTTTAAATATGAACCTGGGTGTGGCGGCTTCCGAAGAAAGAGAAGAAACTACTTTTTTATGTTGAATCTCTTCCATATATCTTTGATAATCATGTGAAGCCAATGCATATGATATTATGGAAGATGGTTCGTTTTCGTGCACCATAATATAGGCAACGGGTCCGGGTGGCAACAAATAATGCTCCTGCATATTCCAAGGATTCTGTAACAGATGAATTATTCAAGAACATTAAATAAAAATGAAGGAACTAGTAATTAGAAATTGGCAAAATTAATAAAAAATCAATTTCACCTAAAAAAAAGCTTTTGGACTAAAATTCAAAGCAGAGACGCAATAGAAATGAAATACTAAACCGTTTGATACCTGCAAAGGAAAAAAGTCCTTATTTGAAGTCAGAATCTGTGACAAAATAGTTTTAACTGATTTTTTATCGTGTTTGCCGTCTGCCTGATTTTCATCACACACTATGGTGCTGCTTGTGGTGGCACTTTGAGATTTGTTTTCTCTTGTCTCATCATTGGCTTTATCCAATTCGTCGAATGTATCGGTGCTGCTGCCGCAACATAAACTCGAATTATCTTCAGAATCGTTTTCAATGTCAGTATTTGAATCACCAGTTGTTCGCGATGGGTTGGGCGAAGTTTCAAACACAATTTCGTCGTTTGATTCTTCGTTTAATTCCTCATTTTCCAAAGTCTTATTCTGCAAATTAAGATGCACTTACAAATATATATCGCATAAAAACGCTATTAACAAAATCAGTTTTGACATGGAAGTCATACATCCTGACAATCTGCAGATGACAGCTGGCTTGAAATTCTCAGTACTCCTTCACTGCTTCTTTTCTGCTTTTCCCTCTCCTTGTCGTCTTTCTTTTTTGCCAAATTTACTGCATCCTGAAATCTGGCGTTCCATCCTATCACAGCTTCGGAAATAAGTCGCCTTAAATACATTACAGAATCTTCGATTTTCCAAAGTAAGGCCTCAACTTCTTTTTCAGATCGAGTTCCTTCACTTTTCCTATTTTCCAGTTGTGGCGAGGTTAGCTTCACTTGAATTTCTTCTATTTTCGATTTAAAATATGCTTGTTCCTTTTGCTGCTGCAATTTCATAGCTTGAATATCTGCAAGAATATAAGTTTTGTAAAAAAATACCTGTCTAATGATCATGAACTATATGATTATTCAAACGATGTGACTGAATAAAATTTTTCTTATGAATTAAAGAAAAAGATTACGAAATATATGACACTGGTGTAGCTTATTCATTACTATGAGGAAGAAAAATTCTTTTCTTCCTAAATATCAACATTTTGGCAACTTTAAAAGGTAACTGAATTATTTGCAAATCACTCACGACATTTCAAATGAAAATTATAATAAATACATTATGCCTCGACTACAATTACGTAGAATAACAGGAAAAAATCACACTTCTGACCTTCTTCGCTTCCTTCCAGATTTAATAGCCTTTCAACAATTGAAGAATAAATATCATGTCCTTTTATTGCAAGATTCCTTAATTCATCCATAATCGAATTCTGATGCGAATGATCAAACTGAACGCTGATGATATGCGGAGGAAGGAAGATTTCCCATATTGAAACAGGAGAAAATTTAAACAGAGCGATGACTTTATTCATGCCAAAATACTGGTAATGATCGTGGTGCAATGAATGTTTACAGATGTCGGTGTCCCTCCTGGTGTAAATATGTCCTCGAAACCTCAACTCAAGGTATTTGGCGAACGAAAAGGACCACGTTTCAGAAGACATTGGCACCATCGGTGAAGGCTGTAAAAGGCAAAGGCAGGAATTAAAAGCTGCCATTACATATATAGCTGATTATAAGATTGGAAAATTAAAACAAAATAAATGAGGATACATGACATGAAATTTGTTAGAAATATTTAATTACAGGAACAAAACACTTTCGATATCTGCATATTCATATTCATGGTTTAATGAAACGAATGGAAGGCACACCCACTTCTCTGCATTTTGGACACCAGCTCCACATCAATATTTGCTTCGAGTCAAGCTCCTCCAAGTGACTTAACGTTAAATGGACGCAACCCGGATCATGAACGAATCTTCGCACATGTTCCAACATAGGAGTGTTGCAGCTGACTGATGGGCAATTATAAGACGTTCTGAAGCAATATCTTTCCAAAAAGCTTCCTAAGGGAATATCGTAGGTACCATAAAAATACATGTTGACGACCCTAAAAACGATTTTGGATTTTATTTTTTGAAGAAAAGAATTGTTACATTTAAACTGACGAAAAGAAAGAAAAATAAAAATAAATTTACCATGGATCAACGCAAAATGCAGGAAAATTTTGACTTGAATACGAATAACTGCAAAACAATACAGGTAATCTTTGATGATTGATTGGATCTAATACATCTAAATCTTTGCGAGATTGCTGACTTTTCGGCTCCAGTTTAATGTTGTTTCGAACATGCTTTTTCTGTTTTTCTTTTATTTGAAAGGGAATCCTTCCACCATTCGCTCTATATAAAGCCAATAAAGTTTGAACCTCGAAACTGTTAACAGTGTCAGTGAGTTTTGCTGTTATAAAAGGATGTTTGGGTAGTAATTTGATATCTTTCAACTGCATTTCCAAATTACATGACTGAAAATCATCTACGTTTCCGAGACGATTCAGTTCCAATTTATTTAAAAACTGTTTCGAATAAAAAATTTCATTTGGAAAATACCGCCTTAAGGCGCAATTTCTGCCTGATTCCGTTTCCAAATATGGAATGCTGTACTTTATATACAAACTAATTGATAATATTGTTTCATCTAATGACTTTCTAAATTTATTACTGAAAGGTAATTCGGCCACTGAAAACTCTTCTACTGGACTGCTTTCGGAATTTTTTGTCCCTATTTCATCGGATAAGTTCAAATACGACTGCAGGGGATCGCTGCAATCCTGAACAGACTCCACCGTTATTTTTCGGTCTTCTTTGTCGAATTTTATCTTGGATTCGGATTTGCTTTCCGATGCATGGTTAACCGATGTCGAATCCTGATCCGGAGATTCTTCGAAGAGCTCTGATGGTGGTGTAGGAGGTTTAGCATATTCATCCATCAGAAAACTTTTTTCGAGCCTCCAGTTATAATAACCAAACATGATAAAATTTGCTATGTGCTTGAGTTTTTTCAATTCAGCATTTGTACCTCCTCTTAAAAGGAAAGTGCAACTCAATTCCGGATTAGCACATCCTTCAAAAAACATTAATGTTTTTGATCCTTCTGAAATGATATTGGAGGATTAATTATTGTTGGATGTTTAAATCGCGATGTAACAGTTGAAAATTTCAGATGTTCAATTTATACGAACCATTTTCAGTTTCATATGTCTTCAAGTAAAACGACTGACAAGTGCCAAGCTGAGGTTTACTAATGTGGGCATCAACACTAGTAACAATATCCGCTTGAGTGAATCGCGAAACCCTTTCCAAAACGCTCAATTTCGTATTAAGAACTAATGTAACTCCAAGCTTCAAAAGATATTCTTGAGCGAGACGAGAAACATTTCTAAAAGTAAATTTATTTTGTTACTCCTTATTCCTTAACATCACACTCAATGGAGATTATTTTTAATTGCTAATTAAAGAAAAAATATTTCGTCTAGAACTTTTATGTTTAAGACACTAAAATGCACATTTTTATACGGAATCTATTATTTACCTATAGACCATTACTATATCAGGCTGAAGAGCTGCGATTCTTGCAACAACGTGTCCTAAATATTCTTGTTCTTGCATCATTACTGGTTCTAAAGATAATAAACGCCCTTCATTTCTTTGATAGACAATAGAACAACGGAGCAGTAAAATTCTTGGGTTGGAAATATGCGTCCGCATTAATCGGTGGGCAATATTTTTACTACATACAACACCAGAGATTATGCAGCTGTCACTCCTTTGTCCAGCAGGTAATTTTTTCACTTGCACATAACTGAAACGGCAATAATTACTTATAATGACTTTCACCTTCATTATATATTTTTTTTAATTTAAAAGCAAAAACTACTGAAAGTTGGAAATAAAATAAATTACGTATAAGATTTCTGGATCCTGATGTTATGTAAAAAAATGAAAATGCAATTTGTTTAAAAACTGTAAATTTTCTTTCGAGAAAACGATAATCTAAACCCGCAAAGCAAATTACAAATTTCTACCAAAGAACGCATAATTTTCATTAAAAAAATTTTTTTTTTTTTAATTTGAGAATGCATAAATTATAACTCACTGTCTGATGTCCATTTCATCCGTATCCTTTTTCATGTCGGGCCTGACCAAATTAACAATATCTTTAACAATGGGTAAAATCACATCCGACCAAGACTGGCTCAGTCCTTCTGCGTTAAGCATTTGCTGCATGAGACTCTGGATGTGATGCTCGAAGGCGGAACTGAAATTTTAGTTTTAGACACTTGAATCGCGATTCATCAAATTACGAATAAAAATTTAGCGAAAAATATTTACCTCAAAAATAAATAAGCAGGATCTTGGACGTACACTGGTCTTATAGGGGTAGAAGTTTTATCCCACCCGGTATTTATCACAACGTCATTTGAATGCTTTCTCGAGTTCAAACTATCCTTTATGGTATTAGTGGTAACTACGTTACTGTGAGTGCTATCACCATCTTTATAATCATCGTGCGGAGACGAAGGTCGACAAACATGAACAACGTTGTTCTTTAAATTAATGTCTAAATAATAATTTGAATTTGATTGCGGCAATGATTCTTCCTCGATTTCCGACAGCTTTTCGGATTCCGAATCTGTCATATTCGAATCTTGCTGCGGTATTTGCTTCATCCATAAAGGTTCCTGACTTTCATTTGAGCTATTCTGGTATGGAGGAGAAGCCGCAGGCACGGGACGATACAACGAAAGGTTATCCAAAAAATTAATTTCACAGAGTGATTCAATAAATCCAGCTTCCAATAATGCCTGTCCGATAGCTATTCCTTGAAGCCTTTAAAAAACATTAATGTTTTCAACTTATAATTAAGTAAATGATTAAAGATAGATTATATAAAATTAGATCGTGATTGAAGCAAATAAAACGTTATTTTTCTTTATTAATTGGACATAAAGAAAAATATTTTTATAGCATTAGGATAAATCAGTGATCACGATATTTGTGAAAATTAACACGCATCTTTAAGGTATAAAAAATTTATGGCACATTAAATCTTTTAAGGAATGATAATAAGTAATTAATTCAATTTACCGATTACCAATTCAAAAATTTCGCTTAATATTTTATATTGTTATGCACCTTGTCCCAGCCTTATTCTGTGTCAGCAACCAATCCACTAATTCACTACCGAAGAAACAGTTTGAAAAGCTTCGCAATCGATATCTGTGAGATTGTAAAGATATTCCATTGGGAGGCTGAATTATTTCTTCATACAAATTGCGCAAAATGGATGAATTTTGCAAAGCCATGCATCTTTCTTCTTCGGATAAAAATGTCGGACTCTGAGATCGCCCGTGAACAAATCGCTCTTCTTGATAACCTGAAAAAAATGTATGCATCACAGTGGGCGACCCCAAAGGAAACCATCGGCCGCGAATAACATTTGAAAAAAGTCAAATGCATTTCCTGAAATTTTCTAATATATATATTTTAATATATCTAGTTTAAAATTTATACAAAAATTTTTTTAATGTAACTTGATATGAAATTTTGTTTCATAATTAATTTGTAAAATTGTTCGAACGATTATATTTTAAGGGTAAAAGATAAATAAAGCAAAATTTATTAATTTATTCTCTTCAGTTTTATAATATAACTTTTAAAAAAGAACTGAATTTTATGCTTTACCTACAGACGGTTTTCGGCGAATATTTATACTAGCCTCTTCCCTTTCAGGCGCATTCGATGACTTCATATTTACGTGAAAATCATCAGTGCTTTTAATAATGGAATTGCCAAATTTCGTCTGAAGATCTTCCTGGAGCGCTCTTAAATCTGCTGACAAATCCGCACCAATATCAGCTGATTGCAGGTATGAAAGAACAACCTTGCAACAATAGGTGCAAACTCTAAGATCTCCTAACAGAAAAAAAATTGAAAGCCTATGAATATCATTCATCAGCTTTTGCTTAAATGTACATAAATACTGTCAAGCAAGGCAGTGATGCCACTGTTTCAACAATCAGATTTCACTATACAATTAATAACTCCTTAGTAGGTTCATATTAATATTTCTACTATCAGAATCTATATTTGAATAAAAAGAAATTATTTTTAGTATTCTTGAAAATTAGTGTTACCCTTTTAAGATCTTAAGACTGATCTTTGTTAACAATTTCATTTATAATATATCTCTAAATATTATATAATATTTAAAATATTAACAAAGATAAATCATGAATGATTATTATTAAATGTATATAATATAGTACAGCAGGGAATTGCAGGGGAAAGTAAAACCTTGCCATTCATACAACTTTGAAACAGTAAAATAAAAATTACCTGTACATCCCATAATTTTCCCAGGTATTTCCTGATTGCAACATCGAGAACAAAATATCTGACCACATACCCGACAATGATGCCTGCGACGAAAAGTTGTAAATTTCTCTCCACAATCATAACATTCTTTGCTAAATGAATCAGGCATCCAATATTGTTTTAAATCAGTATCTTTGTATGATGTTAGGCCCTTCAAAATTATAAAGAAATACATATCACTAAATCATTCTGTATGAAATCATATTTACAATTCTAATACAGAATTAGTTACATATTGTTTTGTTTCAAACAATTTGAAGTTTAAAAATTAATAATGTATAATAATTGTAAAAAATGCTGTTTAAATTTATTCAATACTTAAGAAGAATATAATTTTCAAATTCATATTCAGGTGAAATAATGATTTAAGATTTAATGCATACTTAAAATATTAAATTAAATATTTATTTAATATTTAAAAATTGATCAAATTAAATTGATACTTAAAACACCTACTACATTTTTTAAAGCCACAATATTGCTGATTCTTTTAAGCACATTTGGTAAGCTTCTACCTTCTCCTATGTCAACAGTGTAACCCATATTTGCAGAATCACCAGATTCGAGAACATCTGGAGATGCCTGCCAATTGTTCTCCTCATTACTGTGTTGATTGTCATTATCCTGTTCAGGGCTCTCATTGGCTGTAA
This sequence comes from Ricinus marginatus, assembly GCA_028565995.1. Taxonomy (NCBI): domain Eukaryota; kingdom Metazoa; phylum Arthropoda; class Insecta; order Psocodea; family Ricinidae; genus Ricinus; species Ricinus marginatus. The sequence goes on from JAOWBB010000005.1 coordinate 1,349,889, forward strand.
TGAAACATATCATATATTGAGTATTATTTATTTGTCTCATAATTAAGACATATTATTAAAACACAAAAATTTTAAACTGGAGATATTTTAATATTCACTTGATTATTATTTCTTTAGAACATAAAATTTCTAATTTAAAATTAATAATCAATCATAGATTGATTATTATATTGATAATCTAACTCGCTGAAAACAAGTTTAGATTATTAAACTAATATCTTAGTGAAAATGATTTTATGGTAAAAAATTAGAATTTTGTCATTTTGGAGATTAAAAAACGTCGAGCCGATCATCTGATTAATATTATTAAATAAAAAGACACTTACATTTTCCTATTTTAAAAAACTTGGAAAATCCTAGCAAACCAAAACTGGATTTGTCTTCAGGGCTTAATGGAGGGAATTCTGTAAGATCAGACATTCCCATAACATATCCACTCTTCTCAGAACACCTCTTATTTTTCCAATTATCATGAGATCCGTAATATCGCCAAAAGATATTGGCATTTATTTAAAAGAAAAAATGTAAAATTAAATTTTAACGAACCTCTTATACTTATTTACTGATTAAATCATTATCTAAAACCATAGACGAAAACTTCATTACAACCAATACAATTTTCTAATTTGAATCGTACGTGACTTATAAAGACAAAATTATTATAATTATCACTGCGTTTATAAGAATTTTAAAAATAATTAAATAAATTTCAAAAATTATGCAAATCGCAGAAAAATATTGTCCGATCAGAAAGTTAATTCCATGAAGTATGATTTTTCTACTTCAAGATATTAACGTCTATGGCGTATGAAAGCATGGACCAATTCGCTTTATTGCAACATTTCCTTCAATAACGTTTTTCAATATGAATTAAATTTGTCCATAATGGGAAGTTTTCCAGAAATTGCCTTTGGAACATATGAAGAATTTATTTTGGGCTACAAGCCACAGGTTGTTATAAAAAAGGTGAATATATTTTACAGAATTTTATTTCAGGAAATTAAAAGTTTCCTTGATTTTCAAAGTGTGATCTTTTACAATTAATTAAGACTACATTTTCAAATTAAAAGTTCAAATTCAAGGCAATAAATCGTTCTTACTATAGTGTTGATCGCATGATTGAGATTTGAGTGCTTTGTTCAGAGCAGTATTTATAAATCGTATGCTTCTGATTTAAGAAATTTTTGTTTTGCATCGTTTCAGAGTGGTATAGAATTTATTCAGAGTTTTGCATCGCACTCTCATCAAGCCAGCATAAGATGTGTTGCATCACATGGAAATTACCTAGCATCATCTGGAGCAGATGAATACATTAATATTTATGATATCATTATGAAAAAAGTCCTAGCAGTTATTAATTTTCATAATTCAACTGTAACTTGTTTACAATTTGTACCGGATGGATCACATTTAATTTCCTCAAATCAGGCTGGTGATATAGCAATTTTCAGTTGTGTAGATTGGAGTATTGTCAAATACTGGAAACAAGCACATAAAGGAGGAAACGGTAATAAAATAATTTAAAAATAATTTTGAATCTGATATAATTCTACAAATGTAATTAATTTCAGCAATATTGTTTATTTCAGGTGTTAATGATATTTCTGTCCATCCCTCAGGAGCATTATTTATTTCTGCAGGAGATGACAACATCTTAAGGTTTTGGAATTTAATCAAGGGGAGGTTAACATATACTATAAATCTTTCAAAAAAATATTCCATTGGTAGTTCATTAAATTTTGCTAAGTGGTCCAAAACTGGAAGTTATTATGTAATTTGCATTGGAAAGGCAGCAGAAATTTTTCTTACTGATACAGCAGCAGTAATTTATAAAATTGAATTTCAATCCAAAATCAGTTGTTTGGATTTTTCAGCAGTAAGTGCAGAACATGAGAATATAAATATCCACTGAACTTTACAGTATTTGTTACAATATTGTAACAATGTAATTACAATATAATATTTACAATTACATGTCCATGTAAAAATACTTTAATCTGAAATGTTTTCAAACAGAGATAATTAAATTACTTACCTTTTTTTCTTTAATTTTTGCTTTATGGCACAATAACATTTTGCACATGAGCAAGTATGATTTTATAGTATTTATTTATTGCAATTTTGGAATTTTTTGCAGTGTGACTTATTGTTTATTGGTTTGGACAATGGTATATTACAAATTCATAATTTGAAAAAAAAGGAAATGGTTTATGAAGAAAAATGTCATCAAAGTAGATTAAAATGTTTAAGTGCATTTAAAGTACCAAAAAATTGTGGTATAAAATCAATAAATTATTTAATAACAGCAGATAGCAGGGGAGAGATTAAATTATGGCGCTTTAAGGTAGGTATTTTGCTGAAATATCATTCCTATTCAAATTAATAAAACTGCTAAAAAAAACTATGCTAAGATTTGATTTGGAGTTAAAACCTTGATTATTATTTTAAATTAATTAAATGAACTCTAAATTTCAATTGTTCAGCTACATTTCTTTAAAGTGCTTTTAAGAGGTTTGGGCATTACTATAACATAATATTGAAATGATCCTTAAAAAGTACTTATCTAATGAGGGTGAGATGTGTATGTATATCAAGTTTTTCTCTATTTTTTTTATTTACAGTTCAACAAATCTATATCTTCTCTGACACTGAAAGCAGAAACAAATGCTGATTGCAGAATAACTTGTCTGACTGTAATTCAACCAGAAATCAAGGAAGAAACAAAAGATAATTATGTTGAAAATAATTGTGTCTAAGTTCTTCATATAAATAATAGTCACTTTAGTTTGTGTGCTATGCTAATATGCATAATTTTTGTATACATTGAATTTGAACATTTGATGACTCTAAAAAGTTTAAATTTAAAGAAAAATACTTCATGACATAATATGACGGATTTTATAACAAAAAATATTTTATATGATTGTTTTTTTATACTTGCTATATTTCTAAGGATCTCAAAACAAAAATTTTTCTTTTACATATCTTCCTTTATGTTGATCTCTTTCAAAGATTCTAACTTGACCACAATGTTGTCTTCCTCAATCTCTTTCATTTAAGATATTTAAATTCAAGCAACAGATGGAAAATGAAGCTGTTAAGTAGACTGCAAAATTTATTTCGCTAACATTACCAGATTATAATCTATGTCGTGGAAGGGTATGTAGCTATCGTGTCTGGGCTATCACCAGTGGTTAGCATACGTTCGTGGGCTGACGGCAAATTCGATACAGGTAGCTTCCGAACCATCCGCGCCCTCTCAGTACCTGCGTTATTCTGAATTTAAACCCATCGTGGCACGAATGCGTGGCAACGCTCCACGCAGCTACGAAGAACCGGGAGGAGGGCACCTACAGTCCACGTGCCCCAGACGGGCCACTTCCTAATGATGGACTGCAGTCTGACGCTTCGACGCCTCGCGGGACTGCAAGTCGTAAGCTTTCGCACGCACCTTTCCCATGGATCCCGGTTAATGCGGCCCTTGCGACGCCCGAAATAGTCCTATATCCCCGAACGTTCCGAATTCCTGTCTGTAAATTCCGTTCACCATTCGCCTGGAAGTACGAGATGCAGACGATGCGCCATACAAGGGTACGGATGGAAACAGCGTAAAGACGGAGCATCCCAACGCGAGGGCCACCAAGGTTTGGAAGTAGACTGCTCAGGGAGCCTCTGCTCGGGGCACCACCTTTCGAAGTGCGCACCGAAACGGGACAAATTACATTTTTAATTTTAATGAATTACCTATTCACAATTGAACACTGAAATTCTTTCAATCACAAATTCATTGCGCATATAATAAAATTCTAATGAATTACTGATCAATTTTAAAAATATTTCATTCTTATAACTTTAATATAAATACAGCAAAAGTTAAACAGTTATGTAATTTGCAACATATTTCACAAATCAGAATATAATTGACACCTTCATTATAATAACTGTTTTACTGATGCTGACTGAATTAAATATGGATTTTAACTTAAAACAGTTTTAAAAGTAGCTATTCATATCATGAACTTTCTTGTGCTTCATCTGTTATCCCTAATGAATTTTGTAAAAGCAAAATCTCTTTATATAAGTCTTCAACAGATCTATCTGTTAAATATAACTCTGCACTGCATGGAGGAGCAGTGATATCTTCTTTACTTAGAACTTCAAATACTTTTTCACCTTCGTCTATAACAGTTTTTAATGGTGGAATTGTAATTTCTTTTCCAACTGCAAGCTTTTTCCTCTGTTCCCAAAGCATCTGCAGAAAGAAATGATTTAAATAAATTGAAGGAATTACAATTTTTGCTTCCGAATCTTAAATATCAGCAAAAACTCAAAACCCAATGTTATGACATGTCACTTGTATTATGCCATTATTTATGCCTTATCGTTAAATGAAAAAAATTAATATGAAAGCAAATGTTTATGAGAAAGTTTAAAACAAATTTTTAAATATATAACCTAACCTTATACAAAGGTGGCCACATTTGATATTTGGGTATGACTGAAACAGTATAAGAAGTGGTAATACCATTCAAATAATTAATTTCATCTTCCTTAGGAATTAAATGATATTTGGGCAGATTTGATTCTTTGTGTATTAATTCTAACTGTGTTATCTTTTTACCACGCATTACATATTCAGCCCAAAGCAATACACTTCTATCACGACCCTAAAACAATATGAAAAAGAAATTTAATTTCAAGATCATATCTTTAAATATCAAAAAGAGATATTAAATGAAATGTTTAAAATCTGTGGACTAAGAAAAATTTAAATTAAATTGAAACTTCAATGAAATAATAAACTGAATAATTTTCAGTTTGTATTGGAATTATTTTATGGAAATAGCACTGAATAATTTTCAATCCTATTTCTTGCTAAAACCTTCAATGTCAAACAAAAATTTAATATTTTCACAAAGAATAGAAAAATTATCCATGACTAACAATAATCATGAATGCAAACTGCAAAATAAGCATATCTCTGGCGAATATAAAATTTGCTACTTTTAACTATTACGAACTTTTCTATTAAAATCGAGTTGTAAATTAGAATAATGATTAAGGGAATTATTCCAAAAAAAAATTAGGTTCTAATAATAACAAATTTTTATGGACTGTTATTAATAATATTCTTATCCACATAAAAAGTGCTTCATTTATCTTTATGAGATAAACTTTCAGGTTATCGTAATTGGACGATGTGCATTTTAAAAAAATTGAATAAATCTTACTATTTCCTTAGGCGTATCAAGAGGCTGAACTTTAACGATTTTATAAAAATGCGGTTCCGTGAATTTGTCTTTATATTCGTCCGCGACTATTATTCTCCCTATGCCAAAATTTTTTAAGTTCCCAACGATCTCCCAGATAGTTTTGCCTTTATACGAGACAGGATGGCCGAAGAATTGATATTTCATGCTTGATAAAATTAAGCAAGATTTACGTTTCTTCAGCTCGTGAACGTCCAAAGTCGTGGCGCCAGCACGAATTCGATATTCGCAAATTATTGAAATCTTCATGAGAAAAACCCAATTTGAAATTGTAACATGCTTTTGAAAAATCGCATCGCTAAAAATCTAAACAAAGATTTTTACATCATTATTCGTTGATCTTCACGTAAAATTCAAACGATTAAAGTCGTAATGTTCTTTGCTTAATGAATATCGAAATATCGAATCGATCGAGTCGACATTTTCCCGCTCAATTTTACGTTTTGTCTGTCATTTCTGGGTTAACATATTCGCACTTCAAATTGTTCAGCCTCTTTGCAAAATTTTATCGTATTTAAAAGCTTATTGAGGATGAAAATCAGACTGAAATTGATTTTGCAAATCCGCCAAGCACGGAGTAATTTTTTTTACGGATCACGTTAAGATGATACCATATAAAATAAATTTAAGTAAGCAACTGATGATTTTAAAAGATTTGACTTTGATTTCTCAAATAACACTCAAGCATACAATTATCGAAGTTACGCACAAGAATTTTATAGGATTAATAAACTTTATTAACATCTTAATCGTATCTATATTAGGTAACGTCAGTTTTAAGTTCCGATGCAGCACTTATTTGGCTTTGGGTATAAGAATTATTAGCACCTGATTTCTCTTGCTTACAACATTTACAACATTTGTACAATTTAGAACATTTGCACTCGCAGCGGCAAGATTTGAAGCATGCTTTAATTTTTTCTTCAACGTCGGACATCACAACAGCGATTATTTCTTCGAGTATGGTGATTGCAGTTTTCTGCAGCTCTTCCAAATATTGCAATTGCCGGCGACTTTCCTCCTCCTTTTTCTCCTGTTTGAAAACCTACAGTGACACAGGAGTAAATTTAGGGACACCGGTGGAGTGGGAGAGAATTGCTACAATTAAGTTGTAAAAATGTCCCGAATGCTGCAGTGGCCCGACGGGGTTCCCGAACAGTGAACAGGCCTGCTTCGCCTGTTTTGAACATTCAAAAAAATATTTCATAATACCTTCCAGAATTTCCTCATTTCGTAGCAATCTTCCTCCCTGCAAACCAGATATCTTCGAATGTATGCTTGAAGAATTGTCACAGCCTCTTCCTGTGTCCAAACCCAAGAAAGAGGATAAATGGGTCTTGGACTGCAATAATTAAATATGTTTCATACAGAGAAATTTGTTAAATAAAAAAATTTGTCATACTTTTTAGTTTTACCCTCAAGCATTAGTCTCAATTATAATTACGAACTCGCATTTTTTTATTTCTCAAGGTAATTTTTTATGTTCTTGTTACCTACTGATAATATAACCATATTTTTACGAACGGTATATCGAATATGTTTTTATAACATCCGGCTTGCCTATTCGGGTGCCTGGGATTTCTGTTCCACAATATTTCAGATATGTGATCTAATCCGTTGAAAATACACTTCTGAATCTGAAAAAGTATATTTTTCGTGATATTTTTATATTAATTTCACTCTTTGATTTAAAACAATAAAAGATTACACATGCAAAACCCCAATGCATATTTAATATCATGTCCCCAGCAATGCAACTATCGGCCGGACATATTAGCACCAAGAGTAATAATTTTATTTAAGTATTTTTTTTAAAATTATGAGAATCACATGATAAACGTGGAATAAAAGAATACTGACAGTAATATTATTTTTGGAAAGGAAATTTTGAAACCTAAATTTTCCACCTTTCATAATAAGGTAGAGGAAAAGAAAAACTTTTATATCACTTATAGCCAGCCGCAGTGCGCCGAATTAATTTACGTCTAAGGAGGAACTTATTAATGAAACTCGGTGCCCTGAAAAAATGTATTTTTCTTCAAAAGGAAATTATTTTGCAATCGTCATACTTGTAAGCAATCTTCCCTCTTGGCGCGAAAGAGGATGTCTTTAAGAGCGGGGCACAACATTGGAAAAATATATTGTTCCAGATATTGCACCGCCGTTAATTTCTGACCGACAGGTATTTCCGGTTCGAACGGTTTCGATTCCATATTGAGACTCATCAGGTCCAATCTTTCCTTTTCGTATTCTAATCGAAAAAAAAAAGAAAAAAAAATTTACGAAAATCCAATCGCTTAAAAGGCACAAGATGCAGATTTCGTTTTTAGGTAAGTCTTCACCTTCCATTATTTGTTCCCAGAGAGTGGCAGTTTTGGCCAAATCCTCTTCTTCCTCTTCCGTTAAATCTGCTTCCTCCTCCTCGCGGGAAGAAGGAGGCGATATTTTCCACAACGGATTTGACCTAAACAGTTAAATCTCAGTTCACTTGTAAAAGCTTTATCTGTTACAGGTCTTATTTCTAATCGGAATGCGGCTCTCTGTTTGTGGGTTTCCGATCGTGACGGAAGTGAAAAGCCGAATCGAAAATTTTCGCATTTCTGGATTAGATAAAACGAGTGTGGAATCCATCTTATGTGAGAAATTTCATTAAAACATTTCTACCTGTCGGGCTCCGAATCCTGTTCAGGCGACAAAGAAGTTTGTCTTTCATGTATATCGAAACTGCATCGGCTCCTGACTTCAGAGATCGGGGTCGATGATGGCTCATATTTACTTTTAACATTTGCAGAAAGTTCTGCGTTTGTTTGCGACTTGTGCTTCGCCTTCTTCTTCTTCTTCTTCGACGGTTTCTTCTTTAAATACGATTCAGACATTTTTCACGCTTGTTAAAATATAATCACGAATTTGTTGGGCACTGATTTCTCCTTTAATATTTTTTGATTTTAATGATGATTGCTCTTTTTTTTATATATATAAATTCAAAAATTTATAAGAACCGTAGAACGTTTATATTGATTCCGGGTGTCGCATTGGCATTATATATTGCGTCAATATTTTTTTTAACGATTGACTTTTCATATGATGTTAATGCAATGGAGAATCCAGGTTCTCAAAAGTAAGTTCTTGGAGTGATCGGACCTAAAAATAAAGCCTTTTGAAACAAATATTCACTCAGTACTTAAATTTGGAACTCTTAAGAGATTTCGAAGGGAGTTTTATTATTTTCGATAATTATAATTTATAATTATTTTATTAAATGGAAATTAATTTATTTCGCGGCCGTCTAAGGTTCATCTCGCAATTAAATCATCTTTTATTGAATATTTCTCTTGAAAATCTTAATATTTTTATTTTACTCTTATTGTTTTTTTTTTTTTAATATAGAACGGATAATTTAAATTTTTCTAGCCTTTCACGGGCCTAAAATTTGACTTTAATAGAAATAATTAAAAATCTAAAAGGTTCTCTAAATTAAAAATATTTCAATAATACTTCCGTCCCATACATGTTTATGATGTGAAATTGAGTTCGAAGTGAAAAAATTATAATTACAAGAATTTTATTATTAAAAAAAATTATTTTATTTTATTTTTTTTAAATTAATTGAAAATAAATAAAGAAATGTGAACGATTCAAGTTTTACAGGAAAATACTAATCTAGTCCCGTTTTACACATGGTCAAAATCACGTATGGATTTAGATTGCAGAGTAATATACAAAATTAATTCACAATTAAACTTGTCTAACTATCTAATAACATTATTAACAGAAAAATTTTTTATCTTTCCTAATCACTATAAATTTTATTGTAAATAACTTTGATATGCTAGTTGTCCTTTCAATAAATATAAAAAAATTAATTTAATACGTAAAATGTAATACAATAACGTATATGAGATCAGCAAGTGCTCAGTAAGTTGATTAATATTAACCGGAAGATTTATCATAATACATATTGCTTGTCTTGTAAGCAGTGCTTTCTCGCTGATTATTTTAAAGCTATTGAAAAGTCATAAAATCGCCATTCTTAATATTAATAACGATTTGTTATTTGCTTTATCCAGTCGAGGTAGTGGGCTACTTTTACGTAAACTCCGGGAACTCCGTGTTGGCCACAACCGACTCCCCAACTGACTATGCCGACGACTTGCCAAGTACCTCCTCTCTCGCAGACCATGGGACCACCACCGTCGCCCTGACAGGTAGATTTAAGATTTATTTACAGGAAAAATCGCTTATTTCTAATAGCGTGAGCTTACATGTTTTTATATTTACCTTGCATGCGTCTTTACCCTCTTCGCCGCCGGCGCAAACGAAACCTGGATGAAGCTTGAAATCATATCCTAATCGTGTTTGCTGCAGCAAGGACTGGCACTGCTGATGGGATATGACGGGAACATCAACTTCCTAAAATATGAAGAAATACATTTTAATAAATCGCCATCAATAATCGTAAAAAAATTTATTAATTTTAAATTTCAAAATCCCTGATTGGTATTCAAGATTTATTTCTTGTTTCTTTATGTATGTGAACGTCTCTAATTGAATATTCTAGTTGTAGCCTCCGGTCAAAAGTTTAAGAATAAGAAAAGATCTTCAGATTATCATCCGGATACCTTGCTCGAGAATCTGCACGTTTTCTTTTTAAATCAAAACTGAGATGGTTTAATATGTAAAAAAAATTATGTTATAAATGACCGTATTGAAGGATAGTCTGATTTTGTAATTACCTTCAAAATGTTTTGATATTTTCCGTAATCTCCGAATGCATCTTTGCCCCAGCCTGTGGTCCAGCATCTTGAACCCGCATATTCCGAATGGGGCTCAGGCAAACAGGCTGCACTTATGTGCGGGTTTGCGATCAAATCCACTGGTTTATCCATTCGCAGGATTGCTATGTCATTTTGAAGTGTACCGGCGTAGAATTCGGGATGAAGCTGAAGAAGAGTCACATCTCTTTCAATATAAGGGTAAAATTCAACATCATGGTTGACATCCCATTCACCGAGTCGAACTCTTAAGTCGTAAGGGCTGTACGATTTCACGCAATGGGCAGCAGTTATTATATGCTGATTATCTATTAGGGTGCCTCCGCATACGTAAACGGATTCCTGCGGGTCCTTCTTCAATATTGCCACTTGCCACGGATATTCACCTAATAATAAAACGATTATTAGTAAGACGAAGTGTCATGCCTGTTGTTACATTTTTAGTATCTTAAATCAACTTACCGAATTCACTTTCACCGTCGACATAAGTAGGAGTTTTAATCCTTCCATTAATACCCTGGGCATTTCTTCTTCCGCATTGAGCTCTGTGATTGTAAACGGGTCTTGGTTGTCTTTTGCAGCAGACATATCTTGGACCGCACCTTCCGCTACCTTCGTAATAGGCTTGTCTCTAAAATTAAAAAAAAATTTACAATTCAACATAAATTATAATAACATTTCGGTGTAAAATTTTAGCATCAAGTGATGTTTTCTATTGAATTTTATATATTACCCATTAATCATTAAATAACCAATGTACATCCTTAAAAAGCATTAGTATCTCATGCATAAGACCAAATTTTATTTTTTTTAAGGAGCATCCATAAATTTAATAAAATTTAATTTTTAATCAAAATTAATTTTCCATTCACAGGAAGAAAATATCCGGAGGAAAAGGGTCAACAATAAATCTTGCACTTTGGAATATAAGTGGTAAGTTACATATACTTTTATACAGTTTCGGTAAATGTTTAATGAAAGCACATTAATATTACTTAAGTAAATCAATAGTGCATATTTTCTCTTGCATTAGGGAATGCCAAAATTTATTGTATTAATCGAAAATTTGAGTTTTCTATGCTCGGAATCTATTCAATTAAGTAAGGTTACGAAAAATTACGATTAGTCTATTGAGTTAGCGATGAATGTTGGATGGCAAATGAAGAAGATTTTATCAAGATGGATTTTAGTCAGGAAGGGTGTCATTTACACAAGAACAGAAGCTGGTTTAACACTTCGAATGCCACTGAAATCGGATTATGTTGGCAACGGGATAAACCAAATATTTCATCCTCGGCAATTAGTATTATCCGCAAAAAGGAAAGGTTTCTTACCTTTTCGACAATTTTTCCGGAAACATCTCTTTTATATCGCGGAAATGAGACTCGACCTGAAGATGGCTGGTTAGATTTTTGTGATGATGAATCTGATATTGGTAAAGGATTGTTATGGGTATTAGCTTGAATATTAGATGATGAGGGTCTCGACGTAATGTTTAAACTTTTGGCGTTTCTGTAGTAATAGTCATTTTTATAATAATCGTCTTCGTATTCATCAATGTAATCGTCTTTGTAATATTTGTTGTAATAACTATCGTAATGAGGTTGATAGTCGTTCAAGTAGTCGTAATTGTTCGCGTATTGCAATGGATAATCATGCGTCGGTGTTGAATAGCGCACACCATGCTTATAATGTTCGTATGGTTTATCATAATAAATCTGGGGTTTTTCATAATGTATATAAGGTTTCTCATAGTGAATTATAGGTTTCTCGTAGTGGCCATAAGGTTCGGCGTAGTGATCGTGCGCCAGATTGTGGAGTAATTTGTGTTTTATTCCGCCAATTTTGTGAATCAATCCGTGTGTTGGAGTCACATGTAAGTTAACGAAAGGCCTGACTATTTTTTCACCGAATTCGTCTCTCATAACCTGTACGGCAAGCAAAGGATTTACAGAGACGGGGCCCAATCTGACACCGTTCGGGCCTATTGAGAGGCCGTAAGGGTTAATGAAGGGAGGTCCATTGTTCGGTTTTAAGGGGTAGCTTCCAGACTGAGGCAAGCCGAACGAGACACCGAATGTTGGTGAAACTTTTAGTTTTGATAACTCTGCGCCGGTTCCGATGTTAAATAAACGCTGCAACGGAAAATATTCCAAAGCGTTAAATTCCTTTACTGAAAACATTTTTCTTCATTAGCAGACATTACCGGCTTAAAATTCAGGATAGAATTGGAAATAAAACGAAGACGGCTTTGGAATGTCTAGATCATGCTACATCTTAATCAGACATAAGTAATTACTAAATTAAAAATTTTTAACTTCATCAGACACAAAAGTTTAAAATCATCAAAAGACCGTTTTTATAATCTAAAATGCACCATACACGTAAAAGGTTAATGAAATGATAATACGTTTGTTAAAAGAATACGATATTTTTATGGAAGTATAAAGTTTCTGTAATAAATTGAAATTGTGTTGATCAAACGAATAAATAGAAAGCGATTTATCCAAAGGTGGAAAAATGATGAGGATATGAAATGAAGACACGATGATATACTCCCATGCTATAAGAAAGTTATCTTCCCATTTTTCAGAAATAATAAAAATATATTCATTCACGGATAATGATAGCTTTTCATTATTAATCATGCATTGGCATATAAAACGCTGTAAATGCTATATTTCCAATCGTATCATCCAAAAGTGATACAAACTGGTCCCTTTCTACGGGAATTGTTTTTCCCTTTAGTATGCAAGGAATAGACTTACCACACAAAAGAGTTCATTGATTTTCATACCCACAACATGCAAAATGAAATATTCAAACTACGTCCTTACCGGTTGGATTTCGGTCTCATCCTCGTCATTTTCGTTCTTCTCCGGTGCCTCTCTTTTACGTCTGTCATTCGGTTTACTTTCTTCGTCTTTTTTTTCAGCGTCTTCTATGCTTTCTCTTTTTGTTGCTGATATCGGAGCATGGTGGGAAATTATTGTTCCGTTTCCATCGGTGATGACGACATCATCCAAACCGAAAGCCTCTATGTTCGCGGCGGATGGATTGCTTCTAGGATCGATACCTGAAATGCATGACATGATCGGTGATCGCCCGGAGACAAAAAGCCCTGGAATGTGATGTCAGTGATAGTGCTACCAACCAAATCCCTCGTCTTTTCTTCCTATAATATCGTAAGATGCGCATTGTTCGATCGGCACGCACACGCAGTTCTGTCCATCGGCTCTAGGTGTGTGGTATGAAGAAAAGCCACTGGCATAAGAGGTAGAGCTAGAATGTTGATTTCCTGTTGACATAAAAATCAGTTTACAAAAAGGTTCGATGTTGTTGACAGGTTCTCCAAATCTCGTTTTTTAAGGTATTAATTTAAAATATAAACTGCGATTCATTGTATGAATGAAAGAGCAAGTATTTTACCAACCATTAACATTGAGTTGCTTTTTGTAGAAAGGTGAATGGTTGATGTAGCTTCCGCCGATGCCGCTGCCATAGTACCCGTGATGACCTCCGTTAATGCCGTTATAGCTTCCTCCGAAGCCGCTTGCGGACGGTCCGGTTTCGTATACCGGTGCCGGTCTAGAACCGTGAACAGACGATGCAACGTGAACGTGAGGTGGTACAGGTACCGGTTTTTCTACAATAACCGGTCGTTCAACCACGATCGGCTTTTGCGGTAACGAAGAACTTGGTGCGGATGGACCAGTTCCGTGATGGTAATGGTGATGCACATGTTGCTGAACGCCACCGGGAGCAGAGTTTCCGCCTTGTGAAAAATTTAAACTTTCCTCATTGTTCAACGGAGAAAACAACATTCGAGCTAAGGTTTAAGTACCCACCTTGAGCATTTACAACAACCGTGGATTTATCGGTGTGAATTTTATGATTTGATTCTATAAAGTGATCAGGTTCTAATATGGTGGGTCCCGAAATTTCTTCAAAACTGCCTGGTTTTTCATACACCGGATATGGTTTTCGAACTGGTCTATATCCTGGTCCAATCGGTGGGCCATATTTTCCCGGGACCGGTACTGGTCTTGGAGGTCCGTAGGGTCCCACGAAAGCCCCGGGTTTGTGGTGCGGCCCTCTAACTGGTATTGCCGGAAGTGGGTGACCCACTGGCTTGATCGCGACCGGCTGAGCATATATGACATCATGTGGACTGACATGACCTCTTTTAGGAGTAATGTCATCTTCACACTGAAAATAGACAGACGATTAGATAATTTTTGTTTCTTCGCAGACAATCGATATTTGATACAAAAAAAATAACATTTACAGCCATCAGTCCGAGATTGCATAAGCGTTCCTTAATGTAATGCCTGGCTGTTGTATCATTTCCAATTTCCAGTGCATGCCGTACATTTGGATCTGTGTACACCTCACGATATTCGTCCAAATTCCTTCCCTGTCTCGTGGACTGAAGGATGTTGTCGACTACGGCATCCACCGATTGCGAGGTAATTATTTGGGTTTTTTTATCCTGCTCCTTGTCATTTTCCTTCCCGGGAGCCGTCACCCATGACCAGTTGTCATCGGCATTGCCATCGGCCTCGGCCGTATAAATTAATCCGACGAGAAACAAAAGCAGAACTTCCAACTTCATTTCTGAAAAATTAAAAATAATAATTTTATTTTTTTCTGTCTTTGCAAATAATACTGCGGGAAGTGAATAAGTTCCTAATAAATCCTAAATATCGGATGAAAAAAAGGAATTTGATATTAAACGAGAGATGCGGAAACAGGTTGCTAAGTGTTAAGAATCCCCGACTTTCATGTGTTAACAACGTTTTGATTAAGCTGCGTATTAGAGTCAACGCTTTCCCGTGATTTTTGAATTAATTTCCGCAATATTCTCATATTGAAGAATTAATAGAAATTTCAAGGGTCTGCATCGCCCTTGGAGGTTCCTTTAAACGAATTCGTGCTCACACCATGATGGGAAACATCAGTGAATATCTTCATATAAATGTCTTCCACATCAGAAACCTGACATATATTAAACCTTAATAAGTACCGAAAATTAACCGGATGTCATTAAAAATTTCATATCTTGTACGTTTTTTTTTTTTTTTTACTTGCTATTTAGACACAAACATCAAATCCGTACAAAGTTCGGATCTTTGCTACGCCTCTGCAATATATATTTCTACATAATTTCACTATCCGCAAAAAAGGAAAATTCTTGTTTGACTTTGTGGCGCACAATATCCTGTTTTCTCTTTTCCATTGGAAGTAACGATCTTTATTATCTAATTAGGCGGCGTATTCATTTGAGAAGAAACTCCAAAAATATATTTTTATGTCTTTGCAGTTAAAAAATTTGTTTTTTCGACTGATGAGGCGCACACGATTGTAAAATTATATTTTAAATGTTGTTGAAAGCGCGTCTCAGTAACACATGCAGAATTTTGCATGTTACCAGTGCGAAAAAGGAAGGAACAATGTTAACCAATTTCACTTTCTTTTTCTGCATACATATCTTTAGAACGTAATAATAACAAGCGGCCGATGCATTTTATAATTCTTATATCATCGGAGGAGAAAGTGAAATATCGTAATATTGTTTCATTCACGCCATTGTGGTTCATACATACGATGAGGCAGATTCCGCTGGTCCTCGGAAGGATTTCACAAAATTTTAATAAAAATTTATCAACTTTTTTTCACTGAAACCTTTTCATCAGGTTTACCCGAAGGTTAGGTTTATGTGCGGGCACAGGGTGTGAAATTGCACGCAATTTATTTTTGCCATTTGCTCCGTTCAAATACATACGTCAGTATTTTTTCGTATTACTTATAAGTTTTGGTAATAAAATCAGAAACCGTCTTCTTGTTTAAGAAATTTGTCTTTAACAATAAAAGGAACGTGTTCTTATGCGAACGAAATTTTCGCACGGAAGGGAAAAACTTTCTTTCACCTTTCGAAAAAGAATAATGGTTCGAGTCACGATTAATGTACATAACATCGCCGGATATAATCTCATGTCGCTTGCTCATCGGTTAATGCGGACTGAGACGCTTAATAGTTGCCCGAGCTTTTTCGTATTGCCTTTAGTTTTTTCATAAAACGATACGTAGAAAAAGCAGCTTTGGATCGAATGGGAGCATCGATTCCGTCAATGCACAACTCTTTTATTAAACGTCTCTCTTAATTCACAAACAAAGAAGTTTAACTTCCCTCATTCCGATATCTAAATGTTTTCCCGTTTTGACCCTCTTTGAACCTGAAACTTTCAATGCTGTTCACGATTCTCAATTTCCAGAGTCAACTGAATGGAAGCGATCATTAATATAAATTAAGCATTTAGCTGACGTTCATAGTTCATCGAACCTGCTTTCTGTTTGAAAATGCAACCCGAACCTTCAACCCATTCTCGAAGGCAAATTTAATCAAACACATTTATAAGTTTTTACAGATAGAAAATTTTGAATTTAATTGAAATACTAACGTTTTCTTTATCCAATTAGATGAGTTAAAGGAATAATAAGACCTGCTCGCAATATTACTAATATTACTATTTAAAAGCGATACCAAAAATTTCAGTTCATTACTTAAGAATGGTTTCGGGTAAATTTAACCGGCATCAAACAGAAAAAAAAAAGTTTTTTTTTTTTTTTTAAATTGAGGGTTCTTGTTCAAAATTGGCTAAATTACTAAATATTAGTTGTAGTAATTCTATGTATTGCATTAGAATTTTATTCTGAACTGTCGATTTCACGTTTAGATGCCTAGAAATCTGTAAATGAGCGCTCCCAGTTACATACCTGGTACACGAAAATCCAAATGTTATTGTGAACTTGCCGGAGAACAATGAACCAGAGAACTAGCTTAAAAAACAGTAAACACTCTCGCTTAACAACTTTCACTTCGAATGACCAGGTATCTGCGTTTACTATGAGATAATATTGATATTATTACCGTCTCCTTTGGTTTTATACGAGCTTTATGCCGATGGTGGTGGAAGCGATTCTCAGTACCCTTTTTATAATTGTTCTTGGTCTCTTTTATTGCGATACATTTCTTCACTTCCAGAGACGGGATTTCCAGCGATCCTTGACCGTACCGAAATGTTCGACGGCGATTCCGGGAAGGAAAACGCAAATTGCGCTCTCCCGACTTTTCTTGTCGCGGGAAAACTTGGGCCGCGGATCCCGGAGGAAGGCCTCCCGAGTCGTCAGAAGCCTCGCAAGCGAAGAGGACGTAAAACCTGCTTTTACGAGATTTTCGATCCCGAGGCCGACAGTTCAAATTGCAGAAAGCCTGCCTTTGGGTGACCGGAGCAAGGAGGATCTCTGCTTTTCGCAAGGGCGAAAGCCATTTCCGCTGCTGATCTCCGCCTTTCCTACCTGGCAAGACTTGCTGCAGTTTTACGACTTCGTTAGGAAAAAAAAAAACATTTTTCTCCATTTCGCTTTCTGGCCGAGCCAAGGGCGATAACTTCCCCGCACGTGAATTCCATCGTCAAAACTCGGTGAATTCTTTCATTCGGAATGCTTTTCGGATTCATCCTCTCATTCTCTTTCATATCCTTATGCAAGCAGAATGGATTCCTGTGGCAGAGCCGAGTGGTGGTTTTGCATTTTTGTGCGGATTAAACTTTGTATTTTCACTCCTTATAAATAAACACGGTCCTGGATTGGTTTTATATCCTTCGGTTTTCGTCTTGAATTTTTGCTGGCTGTAATGCCTCTAAAAGGGTTTTTCGAAAGGCGTCAATCAATTTTTACATTCGTTCTCTGTATCCCCATGTGAAATTAATTTCATTGACAAGGTCTCCACAGATTGATTTATTTCACTGAGATTGACCTAACGCGACACGCTCAATCCGAGTTGGGGATTTCCCTCATTGCTACGATAGACTGATGGAATGGAATTATGGAAAAACCGAGATTGGGCAAGAGTGAATTCCAATCCTTGAGTCCAACCACACTAATCACATGGTCTTTATAGTTCCATGTATAGCAGTCATTTGCTTCCCAAGTATATTTACATATTCTGCCCTCCATTGTCGATCAACGACCGTCTACCGATATTTTTATTCGGATAAAAGGTACGTGGAATCTCTTTTCCATGTATGAAAGGTTCAGTGGAAAGAAATACTGAAAATACAGAAGGGAACAACTGTCGATGTATTAAAATAAGTTGAAGTTGTTCCGAAGAAACTGGTAAAAGTTTGCTGTTTGGTCGTCGATATTCAGCCAGAATCAAAGGCAATGTGGATTTCTTTTTTCCTCAGGTTTCAAACAGTCCCACCTTATACATACCAACCCGGAATTTAAAATGGAGAAACTGAAAACAGATATATATGGAATGTCAGTGGGATTCATTTAAGGATCTGTGGACCACTTCAACTGTAATTCATATAAGAGAACGCGAAATATTTCTCTTTCTTCATTGGTATGGAGAAGCAGGAAGGGAATAAAAAAAAAAAAATTTGATATTCGAAAACACGCCAGTTTTTGACATTAATCGTCGAAAATATTAGCTCGATGTTAGCTAACTCATTATTTGAGTTACCAAAAAACGTAACAATTCCGGCAGCGATTTACATGCGTTTGGTATTCCGTTTAACAGAGGAAGTGTCGCACGTGATAGCGGAAACCGTTCATATGACCGCACGTGGTTTTAGATTTACCAACATTGAGTGCTCCGTGCGTCACTGAGAAGTTTCGCGTTTGTGGGATTTTGCAAGTTCCGCACATGCTGCTGCTCCCGGACATTCGAAGTTTCGACATTCAGCCGGTAAAAGGCAGAACGCGACCACCGCCTCACATTCCCGATGCGAAGCATTTGCATTTTAGCTTCGGGATAAAGCCTCGCCTTTCCCCTGCTTGAATTTTCAACCCGATCGCTCCGCATCAGCTTTTACGCGTCGTCACCCAAACGATGCCTGCCGCCTTTTGGAAATGTCCGCGGTTTCGTTGCGGCAGACGAAGCCGTTGAAGCCGCCGCCTTAGGTGCGAGGTGCAAAAAAAAAATTACATAACTCGCGATGATATAACCGCGAGACAAGCGGATCTGGTTTATAACGCGCAACGGCCTTTTATTCAACCTGGGAATATCCAAAATGAATGAGCAAGGTTCGGAAATGCCCATTTCTACGGACCTGGTGCCTTCTGCCTCGCTCTTTTCCGCTGCATCACGCTACGCGCCGGCCCGTAAAACGTCCGAGATCTTTCCCTCCAGAAAGAAATTGTTAATTTCCACGTTCCGGAGAATCTTGAATCTTCCGACACCAATCGGTGTGAAGCTACATTTCGGATTGATCTGGTTAATGGCGGGATCGCAAATGATGTTCGCATTCGGTTTAGATGCTAAAAGAGAAAGTTGCTCCAGAAGTATTTTAATGAACTTATTACAATTCGCAACGAAGTGCTTATGCAAAAGTTTTTATGTACAATCACCCCGAGTGGACGATATACATTATTTGAGAGCTAATTTTTTTTTTTTTTTATCATATATTTGGATTTTTGGGTTAACGACAAAAAAAGAAGGAAACCGAGACGATAAACCGTCGACATGCATGGCCGGAGGAACGAGGCAGTCAAAGGAGAACAATATTGCCGAATAGCGTGTTTAACGTTTCTACTATTGAAAATTCACCAAGGGCTTTGCCCTTTTCAAAAAGCCGAATTTTAAATTTATTTTGACCGAAATTAATATTTTTAAAGTTGGTTTCGGCCCTCGTGCTGTGTTGAGGCGCACGCCCTTGGTTGCGGTTACATCAGAAGTGATGTAAGCGGGGCCGAGACGCCGTCTTTGTACCTGAAACCTGCGGTGTGCCTGAGACTGATTCATACTTTCTCCCGGAGCCGGACGTACCTCATACAATCAACTGGAACATTTTACTCTTTTCCAGTTAAAAATCGTTTTCAGATCGGAAACGCTTTGCGACGCAGCGTTCGTTCTCTTCTCCTTTGTCGCTCTTTCTAGTTTATGAACGGAAAGGATCCGGAAGGATCATTGTATCAGTGTGAAAGTATAATTTGCTCGCTGCCAAGGAAAAGACACAAAAGAACAAATTTATTTCGACAGTTTCCTGATTTTGAAAACAATTTTTGTTTAGGAAAGAATGGAAGCGTTTCTTCCCGTGAGGGAGTAGAGAAGTTGGTGACCTGCAGACAATAAGTCTGATGAAAACATCGCAGTAAACTCCCCATGTTATGTACGATTGTTACTTAGACTGTATATTTGCTGCAGTTGGGTAAAATATCGGAACAAGGCAGCTTGTAGATCGGGCCGATCTTTTAAAATGCAGTTCTCGGTTATTGGACATTTTCCTTTTTAAATCCTCGGTGTTATTTAAGGTGACAGGACGCATTGGAGCA
This sequence comes from Ricinus marginatus, assembly GCA_028565995.1. Classification (NCBI taxonomy): domain Eukaryota; kingdom Metazoa; phylum Arthropoda; class Insecta; order Psocodea; family Ricinidae; genus Ricinus; species Ricinus marginatus. The sequence continues at coordinate 1,370,272 of JAOWBB010000005.1, forward strand.
TTATTCTTAAACTTTGAGCAAGTGTTTAGGGACGGCTGAAAAGAATGAAGTTGGGATTTGTTTTATCCGTGTTATATCGCTTGCATTTGGACCATTTTTCAACTTTTGTTACCAGAGTCGACGGTTACCGGTTTGTTTGATGCAGCTTGATTACCGCAGACGCTTTATTACAAGCCAAAAGCGTGTGCATTTCAAGGCGTTATTATTGCATATCACTGTCATCGTGCAGATTTGTCAACAATGGTGTTACCTATTAAGATTCCAACTCGCCTTCTTTTGACCTTTCAATATGCTCTACTCATAACTCTAATTGAAAAATCTGGTAAATCCCATGGCATTTACCTCTGTTAATTTTGGCATTAGACGATGTACATTACTTCGCTTTTTTTGTTGCATTTTCATTCTTTGTCTTTCCTCTTGTCTCCCCGGTAAAGTTTCGGTTTCGATTTTTATTTTTTTCAAGATGTATTTAAAAGTAACATTTGAGCGGAAGGACGTACAAAATTAAAAAAGCAATTAAACGGAAGGACTTGACGAACAATGATGAAAACTTTCGCTATTGTTCGGAGTGGTAACGCCTCGGATATATTTTCCCTTGAAATTGTTATACTCCAAGCTTCTAGAAAAACATCCAGTGCTTTCTTTCTCGGTTAATTGTGCTTTTGTGGTCACTTTTATCATACTAAAATTAGTTAAAAGACCCAAATATCTGGTGCAAGGATGAAAAGGCTTGCCAGAAAACAAAAAATCACATCCATCGTTACATATTGACGTCCTATCTACATTTTAAACTATTCCAACCAATCACAAGATCATTCAAATCTTTCTCTTGCGGAAGTCATTTATTACTATAACCTTACTAACATATTTTAATTTTAAGTAATGTTAATTACAATGTCGATGACGAACATTTCTCTCCCACACTATCGCTTGCAACCTTAAACCCAGTTTTATTACGGAAATTTCCTGTTTACTAAATTGCTCTTTTATTAGGTTACAAAGCAGCCATTTTAATTAAAGCTTTAAGGAACTTGAAGGCACAAAAAATAAACTTTACGATATAAGTTGTGAATCACAAAATTGTTAAATTTCGGATAATTTATGCGTAAAATTGTAATATTTTACATTAAGAGTAATGTAATATTCCCTTCCTTTTTCTTTAAGTTTTTCATCCTCGCACTTAGTTAATTCATACTCGGCTCTTTATTCATAGGTAACTTCCTCTAATAATGCAAAATAAAATCGAAAATAAATAAGGAATTTCAAAATTTACTTAACTTATTCCTACGCTTATGATGTAAGCCATCGCAGTGTTGAGAACGTTTACGTTGAAAATGCTAAATGCGACAAATGATCGGCAGTCAATTGCAAGAGCTTGGAAGTAGCGCAAGTTGCATGTACAATTTCGGTAGGGAAAACTTTGAATGATGATTTCTTAAGTCGTGGACCGCTTCCGAAAACGCGGGTTGTAGCAACGCTGACAACATGCTGATTATTTGATACGCAATACTGGAATTTCAAAGTAATCGCACTCGCATGCAAACCAATTCGACCATGATCATGTTAGTACTTAGAATTCCAAGTTATAAAAGTATGATCCGACAGTTGAATTACCTGAATCCGTGTTGTTTGATTGGTTCGGTTTTTGTGTGCCATTTCGCAGGTTCCTTGTGTATAGTTCGGCGGAAGCGATCCGGGATACCGCGAAGGAGCCTTACAAAAAAAGTTGGTGCACGGACACGGCACCGTCAGAAGAGCGAAGAACAACACCGAAAGCAAAAGAGAACACTGAACTGAATGAGTAATCGTATCTTTCGATATACCGGCAACAGTAGAAATTTCCTTTTTGCCTTTTTACGACACATTGACTACGTATGGCGGTAATCGTACACGAATAAATGAAAGATGTTCTTTTTGTAAAACCAAATGCAGAGAGCTTAAGAAAAATGAGCTTCAACATTTTTAATGTTTTACCTTTAACGCTGTGTCACTAGAAGATTACAAGATTTGACTGTATTCTGATATATGCACTTGGGACCAGGCATTTATTCATTAATAATATTATATATATAATTCATTATAATATATATATTCATATATAATTCATAATAATATAATATATATATAATTCATTAATTATATATATATATAATTCAGAATTTCATATGAAAGAAACTCAGTGTATATGAATATGTAATTATGAGCATATAAATTTTTCTACACAATTTATTTATGTATTAATAATTTTTTATTCAACTTTTGGGACAAAACTTGAATGTACTATTTCCCATTTTGCTTTATTTTCTTTTTACGTGAAAATCCAAAATAGAGCCCAGGCAACATACAAATGTTTAATATGAAAAATTTACGTATCAGAGCATGAATTCATATGTATCAATTCACTTTCATATCATTAAATACTACATAAATTTTTGTAAATATACCCCATAACACGTTTTGCTGTTATAACAGAAAAGATTCACCCTTATCTAAATATTTTTCATTGATCTGAAGCATATGAAATAATTAAATATATATTATATTTATGTGATATTCAAGGATAGTGTAGAAGTTATTTGCAATCGTTAGATATTTTTAAGTCGTTTACGTTAATAAAGGAAACGATAAATTATTAGAAGATAATAATGGCTGTGTTGCATTTGTGCCTCTGATATAATTTTTCAGTATGTTCCATTCCATGTTTATTTTCCATAGAAAGCCGCGGCCACACCTCACATATTCCACTCTGTGGTCTTTGTGTTAATCGCACTTTCTGTATTATTTCATTAACATAAAACTCTGGGAGCCTTTATAGTTAGCATTCACGGTCTTCGTAGGTGTTAGGTTTGCCAGGGGATAAAATAAAAAGTTCATTTGCTATTGAAACTCAAGAGTAACTTATCATTGTCATCGTTCTAGGCCATTTTTCAATAATTAAGAGAGTGTACTGTATACTGTTTTAATTTCATTATACTTTGTACACGATGAAATTACCTTCTTCTACGAAGTAGTCTTCTCTGTACTTTTCTCCTTCCCAAAGGGTATTTTTAATATATTTTTTTGCTTATTCTCAAGGCCCCACGAGTAGGTATCCTTGCCACACCCTGTCTTCTCATGCCTTGTTCCGTTAATATTTTATCATCAAAAATTTTATTATTTTTTTCTTTTTTAGCAACTGGTTCCATTAAATGTTTAAAAATTGATTTTAATATTCAAATGAGTTACTTTTTTCATGCGTCATATAATTTCTGAATCCTTCTACATTGTCAATAATTTTTCCGTTGCGGGCATTATAACACATTTTCTGTTTTTGAACGTTAAGCAAAAGTTTCTAATTCATGAAATAAACCTTTTTAAATTAAAATCGAAGTCAGACGTGCTCCCAAATGCTCGCGCTAAAACAGAAAAATCAGTTAATTAAATCTCTCATCAACTTCCATTCTTCGATTTGTTTCTGTTTCAGTGTATGATGTGACTTTTTTTTTTTCCTGCGTAAAAGCCCCATACAACGCCGCAGAAGTTCGAATTTGCCCCTTTTTGATCGCTTATTTTATCCCTTTCCACAGCTTGCCTTTCGTTCATTCAAACATTTCTCTAATCTCCTGATCCCCAGCAATTCCTGCATCGTGCTCCGATCGCTCTCTCCGAATGCGAATTTGCTGTTCTTTCTTTCTGCCTTGTCCGGTTCCTTATAGGAGTTCCAACTTTTGTTTGCAGTGCTTATTGCTTTACCAAAAAGCGCATTAAAATGCATTTTAAAATTTTCACATTTATAGTCCGATATTTTATTGCTCTTTTTTTTCCAACGACAAAAAAAAAATTAAAATGTAGCTCTATCCGGCAATGTCTTACGTTCCGCAGCGCTAACGAGCGTGCTCCGAAGCAGAAACCTCCGTTAAAAATGGGATCCGGCAGGGAAAATTGGAAAGTGATTTAAGGAAACTGGATGTGGACTGCCACCGTGAAAGAAAGCTGAGATTTTCGAGAGGAATATCACGACAGCAGAGCTGTATGCGGCATTTGTCACCGTGCCGTTGTGAACGATTTGGCGATCGCTCTGGATCTCAGGTTTCGTTGCATGGACCACCGAAATTAGAGCTTCTCCTGCTGTTTCAGTAAAAAAACAGAGATTCCGATGCATCTTTGATTTATGGTGGCATTTTAAAATCGTGGTTTACACACGAATGGGAAGGCGATTTCATCATTTTTGCAAAACCTGAAAATTTCCTCAAACGTTCCGAAGTTGATTTTAATATTTTCCTCTTGTGTCGGGTACAGAATCAGTTCTCCATGAAAAATGTTTATATACTTTCATTGAATAACTGATAATAACCGCCTTCGAAGGATTATTCAAAGGATTCCTTTAGCTCCATTGATAAATGCGTTAGGCTGTTTCCTTCATGAAATGGTAGACGATATCCCATACTGGATTCTCTCCGAAAGGCATAACATCAGGTAAACAGCTCAACAATTCGGAACTAAAAGTAATGTCACCTTACATGTCAAAAATATTATACTCATATAAAAATTTCTTGGTAACAGAAGTATCAGAATTGAATGATGGTATATATATATTTATATTTTTTTCTTAGAATAAAGCAATTATATATAGATAAGCGTGAATTTTTTTTTATTTCAAAGAAATATCTGTTCATCTAAATGACGTTATTGATCGCTGAGATAGATTTAGATTTTACTTTTCTTATAAATTTAGTTACGTGTACAATTATATGAACGAACAGCTATGAGAGCTATAAGTTTAACTAAAAAAGAGATCGTTAGATCATTAAGCAAATTCTTGCTTAGAGAAACATTTTATTTGAACAACACACATCCAATCTAATATTTTGCTTATTCTTGATCTTAAGATCTAGTAAACCTAGATCTTCGTTTTTAACCTGAGAAAAATTTTCTGTTAATATGTTCATATTTTAATTTATATTATTCCCGCTTCGTATTAAAACAGAATGTTATTTTTATTCACACATGCAATTTTTCGTTCTGTTTCTAGGAAACTACCAACGCTTCAGCACCACTACTAATATACATATTAGTCTTTTATTGCTTTAAATAAAAGAAAGTATTTTCTGTTATAAGAATATGATAATCCTAGACTAGATTTTTATTTATTTCTTCTACAAAAAACTGATCTTACTCCTTGCTACATTTATATATCCTGTAGTTCATTTCGATCGTTATCAATACAATTACATCATAAAATAATCAGTTGAAAACATTATGAGAATGATTATAATTTTAACATGTCCTCATTTGCCAGTGTTATAAATGGATTTACATTAATCAATTATTTTAAAATAACATTTGCAAGGATGACAGGAATTTAGTGTCGTTATTCAATATATCTACTATTTGATTTATATTAATATTCAGACTTAATTTCTCATTGTTTTTTTGACAATGGAAGCGATTCCACGGTTCCGTGCAAGTTAAGGAAAATTGATTTTTTAATTGGCCATTAATATTTGTAGAAGTATAAGATACCGAATTGTTTTTTACATTGATAGGTTATTCTTAATGCACGCAGAAAGAAATTATGGGTATGTCCTAATCCCGTTAACACGACAGATGTAGCAATACATTATATTAAGAAACTTATATTAGCGTGAATAAATTTCTCTTGTTTTTCACGCCTTTTTCTTCGACAAAGGGTACCCGCTACTATGCAAACAGCTTGAGCACTGATTTTTTACTCATGTAAACGACTTTTTAAAGAGCAACTGTTATTCACAGTCAAATCTCATTATCCAGTTTCCTCGTCGTTCTCAACAGGTGAGGTACCAACGAAGATGAAGGACCCTGACTTTGGCATTGCGAATGCCCGATGAAATTTCGCAGCCTTCGTCTAAGCATTAAACCTAAGAAAGCGGAACTGCTCTTCGGGCGTGGTTTTCGCCTTGCTTTGAGAAAATTAAAATATTCAAATTACGTACCAGGAAAAAAAAAGAAAAATTTAAATTTTTTGATAAGCAAAAAATATTGAGACGATCGAGAGTTATGCATGTATGTAATACCTGCAGATGATGCCTCGGTTTTCTTGCGTTTAAAAAGCTAACAATTACATCAAAGCAAATCTTCGCCCTGCGCCTTGACTTAGTTCATTAGGCTTTACCCCAAGCGCGGGTGTTCTTAAGTGGCATAAATTGATTTGTTAAGGAGCCTCCTTCTTTTTAAGCGGTTTTATAGTCAATGTAATTTTTTTTCTCCGTTAATATTTTATAATTATAGTGCAAAGCACTTTGCATACGCTTGTTCATAACTAAAAATTATAAAAATCCATCAATCTAAATGTACCAATACAAGGACACATTTTTAAATTGCCACGAAATTCGAAAAATATTTTTAAACTAATTTTGTACCTGCAAAACGTATTTTTTATTATTAACCTAAACGTATATATATATATTTCTTATTTGCAGCATTGCGGAAAGCAATCTGTGAAAATTTTTAAGAAATTTCATTGGTTTAATTTTTTATGTGATAGTTCCTTATACAAAGAAAAAAAAAAAGTTCGACAGCTATATTTACGACGGGTTTAAGATAAAACAGCAAAATTCCAGAGTCCGGATCACGACCCGGGCACAGGCCATTTTCTGCATAGCTGAACGGAAAGTGCAGAAAGCTTTTTGTGACACTTGTGATTAATGTCGGGAGAACTTTTCTCATTTTTAATGATTCGAACCTCAAATCCCCGTGGCCGAATGCGGCCAAAGTCGAAGGTTCCCCCGGAAGATCCGCTGCAGACGAGTTACGGATCACGCTGAAACTTTACCGGACGAGGCCGTCAGGGCCACAGATTCCGTACCTGATCCAGTTGCGGATAGGTATGTGGGGAAAGCCGGAAAATCGACTGGTACGTGGATTGGGCGGACGAAAACCGGAGCTGAAGGGCACGAAAGAAGAATTAGCCCAGTTGACACCGTCGCCAAAAGTTAATTTGCGACTGCTTCTGCATCGGGCACTCTCGACAGTTCTTTTCCCAGTTGAGCTGACTGATCTTGAACCCGGAGGAACGCCACCGAGATTTTCCGCACTCCTGCGATGGTCCTTAGCATTAATGACCGTGCCTTGCTTGGCCCCGGGTTGGCCATAAAAAGGAAATGTAGTAACAGCTTACTTTCGGCATTTCAAAAATTTTCTTCTGCTTTTCGGTGCGAAAAAGATTCGAAGGGTCCCACTTGGCGGCCAAGGTTCCGCGATTGGCGCCGTCGCCACTCGTTTTGCCGGATCTTCTAGGGCTCCGTACAGCAGAGCGAAGTTGCCGCGGGTCAACCTCGGCGACGTCTAAATTGCGAATCCTTAAGCACCGCTGACAGTCGTGCATTGCGTCGACCAGAAGGCGACGGATATTTTCATCAGCGAATGCGATCGGAAGCATGGAAGTCTTCCGAGTGTTTCGACCTCTGCCGTCTTTCTTTAGGTATGCTTTCGTGTTCTGGTGGCCACGCGATTGCCGACAAATTAACAAACTCCTTCGGAAGCGAAATAAGGAAAATTAGGCAGGGATGTTAATAAACCAAAAAATATTTTTATATTTATAGGTGATTTTAATTTCCTTTTGTTTTCATCGTTAAATACGTATAAAAATATGTAGCACGTCAACAGATTTAACAGTCTGATGCGTCATCATGTTTCATAAAATAAATATAACTAAACCAACGCACTGTCGATGAGAAATATTACACAGGAAGTCACTTCAGCTTAGAAGTGGTGAATATTTAGTGGTAGTATCCAGAAGCGTATCCGGAATAGGTGGTGAGGGCCGGGGCAGCGTAGGATTTGACTACGGCTGGAGCAGAGTAGGAGACGGCTGGGGCAGCGTAGGATTTGACTACGGCTGGAGCAGAGTAAGCGACGGCTGGAGCAGCGGCAACGGAGACGGCTGGAGCGGCGTAGGATTTAACTACGGCCGGGGCAGAGTAGGCGACGGCTGGGGCAGC
>JAOWBB010000005.1:1378329-1450862 GCA_028565995.1 Ricinus marginatus
GCAGCGGCAACGGAGACGGCTGGAGCGGCGTAGGATTTAACTACGGCCGGGGCAGAGTAGGCGACGGCTGGGGCAGCGGCGACAACTGGAGCCTTAACGGAGACTTTGTAGGTGTTGGCGTAGCTGGTGGCGACTGGGACGGCGGCCTGGAAAGCAAAAACCATAAGCGTCAGACGCATGCGAAAAAGACGGAACCTCTTTCCGCGTCAGAATCGCTCGGCAAACGGCATTTACTTTGACTACTGGAGCAGCGGCGACGGCGACTGGGGCGGCGGCAATGGCGGGAGCGGCGTAGCTGATGGCCGGGGCGGCGGCAATGGCGGGGGCGGCGTAGCTGATGGCCGGGGCGGCGGCGATGGCGGGGGCAGCAGCGTAGGCCAACGGGCTAGCGTAGGAGGAAGCGTAGGTGGTGGCAAGAGCCGGGGCACCACCAAGGTAGCCGGCCGAGACGGCGGCGAAGAAGAGAGGAAGGATTACCTGAAATTGGAAAAAACAATTAATCCATCGGCGTTCGGCATCCGTCCATTCGGTTACCACGTGTTAGGCGCGTATCCTTCGTTTCGGGCAACGCTTTGCGCTTAATCCTAAATCGAACGCCTCGGTGACGGAAGCAAATTAATAAAGGTTCGCGGTCAACACTGCCGACGATGGAACCACAAGGAAAACCGAAACTTTTGCATTGCCGGATCACCATTTTTCTTTCACCGAGAGAACCGATACGTACCAACTTGTACATTTTGAGTGGTTTTTGAGGTGACTCCGTTACTGTGTCGAACGAAATATGCTTTTCTAGAACCTAAAATCCGCTTTTATACCGATTGATTTCCAGCGATCAGCGCGATCAGACCCGCAAGCGATCCCATGCTTAGCTTACCGGAGGCGCAAAAACGAAAAAATACCGCTAATCACCGCGCACATTTGAAACCCATCCCGGTGCTGTTTCTTCTCCCCGTCCCGGCAACCTGAACCCGCTCCGTAAGCTAAGCATAAGTTCCGCGCTTCTTCCGCGTTGAAACGAGCCTAAGGTATGGGAGATATCGTGATGTATCCGATAGTGGATAACGCGGCTCGGTTCAGATACGAAGCAAAAGGTCGCCGCCCGAGAAAGACCCCTCCTCGGCAAAGTTAAACATCGCGTCCCGGGCTCCGCTTACGATGATTCCGAGTCTTTTTTCAGTAAAAAGAATTGTATCGAAAGTGAAAGCATTTTCAAAGTCCGGCCGGTCTTAAGAAGACGGTGGTAACCGGTGGTTTCCCGGCGGAAATTTCGATCTTCTTACAAAAAGGCAGCACCATCTTTCGATCTAGGCGTGCAAGGTACGTTTCGATGTTGCACGAAATAGAGGTGAAGGTCATTGCGATTATGTAACTGGTGCAAGGTGTATGGGCAGGCAGAGCCGCCCGTGCCTTTACGCATGTTGTTGACTGTCAAGACCGGTAGAGTAAGCGATACGTTTTCTTAATTCGTACATTTTTCTATCTGCACGTGGTTTTCGACGTTTTTTCGAGCGCATCGTGGCCGAAAACAGGGAGTATCAATCCGCATTTTCCTGTTGGATCCTTTTCCGCATCCGGCACATCGAAATTTCCCGGAGAACCCGTCCGTGGGGCTGGAATACCGTAGCTTCTTTTCCTTTTCTCCCCGGAAAATTCTGCCTTGGCTGCACGGACAGAATTTTTCCGCTTTTAACTAAGCCCGCGTCAGCTAAAAATTTTCGGGATTGGGAAAATTCTGGAGATGGGTTGCCTTGGCCATCGTTCACCCTTATCGCAGAATATTTTTGGCTGGCAATTGCAAAATGATTTATTTTCGTCTATTCTCTAATATGTGCTGTTATCCTTGACGAAATTGACTTTAGTAATATTTATTATTTAAATTCTCATACTGATACAAACCCTCAGCGTATAATGTTATTATTTATAAAAATATATTTTCGAGTTATTTACGTGTATTTATTTATGTACTCCAGCTAAATTCCTTCCGCTGCTCATAAATTTTAATACTTTTTCTTACACGTTCATCCCAGTTAATGTCATTTTATTGATTCTTCTTTAACCGTATGATTTCAGATATTTATTAATATTTTAAAATTAAATCAGGGATTAATCATATATTTGTTTCTTTTTCTTTTTTATACGTTACTTAAATTCGAAATGGGCGTAGTGAACCTGAAGACGGAAAATTATTCGGGAATTTTAAAGTGTGTAAAAATAATGATACACCGGCGAAGCTTGAAAGGCTTTTTAGGATTCCACACTTTACACTTTATATGAATCATTGACGCGGTCGAAAGGCCGCGGCCTAAACCTAAAATCACATCCTTCTGGTCTTTAAAACGATTCGGAATACCAGCCTAGACGGAGCTGGAACTTGCCAGCGACGCAAGCATCGGGAAGAATTCGATATCTACCGGCGAGGAGCTGGGTTGCCCCACGTCGGTTTTTCAAGCCGACATGCTGCCCGCCCGGGCACGACCCCGAAAACGACGGCAGTTAGCCTGACCCGACAGCGATCGCGAAACCCTTCAAATTTTTTTTTTTTTTGAAATTTCGGGTCGAGATGCAATTGAACCCAACGCTTGTCTCCTTCGACGAAACCCCGTCACAGATCAAATCGAAAGAGCCCGTCAACGCACTCGAAGTTTTGCAAGGGAACTGCACAATCGACGAAGACAGACCCGAAGGCACCCGCGTCTGAATCTGCCGGGAACGAGGTGACGCTTTGAGATTTTGTCCGATTGCTTTACTTTGCGAAAGTCACGAATCGATCAAATTCTCGGATTGAGCAAGAGGCATTTCCAAAGCGAAAGGGCATCTCCCATTCGGGTGACTTCTTCCGTCAGGTCTGTCTGCCGAACTCCGTTCGCCAACGCCAAAACGGCGTTGAGAGCTGCTTACCCGGGAACGCTTCGGCACCTGATGAAAGCGGACTAATGTCCGAGAGTCTTTAAAGGAGCACGATTTGAATCTGAGAACGAAAATCAAAGCATTCCCCACTTGAAATGCAGTCTGATGCGTTCATTTCCACATGCGGGTTGCTCGAGCTGAAACCCATTAACTCGACTGCTCGAACGCAACCTTTTTTCCTTTTAAGAACCCGGATATTTCGCGTCCGATAGACTTATATGGACGCGGTATAAAGCTTGACTTTACACCTCCGCGGGTGCCAGCGCAGTAATTTTTATCCGTATTCTTTTAGCTTGGACGGCCGCAGGACCTTCCACGCCCAATTTAAAATCTTATTAAGAAGCTCCGTTATCCAATATCCGGTTACGTTATACGAAAACTCTGTACAAATCTGCGGCAATATTATCCGAATAATCCGAGTTTTATCTGCGTGGTAACAACCTTAAAACAAAAGGAAAATTTAGTATTTTGCCCATCCCCCATTGTGCGATATGTTACGTAAAATTTACTTTGCAACCGCGCGATACTTTATCGAACTTAGCGTTGCTCCCTTCGGGGACGATTTCAATTTCTTCGGAGTAACGAAAGTAAAACATGTTTAGTAAATTGCTTTCGAGGCGCAAGCCGCGCCCCCACATGTGGACGGTTGCCTCGCCAAATCGAAATCAATCGCGGCCACGCGATTCCATTACTGGCACATATCGGTCTTGCTCACTGAAAGTGACACATCAACTGCCACGGTGATGACAAACGTTATTTTTACAGATCCTTGCGCAAAGTTTTTACGGTCACGGCTGATTCCGATACAATGAAAAAAGGCCCTTGTGCAATAGCTTTTCTCCGCGAGGTCTGGAAAATTGCGGCATAAATGGAAGAAGTGAAAATTTCTTCGGTCGAAGCGAGAAGCGGCGGAGGGGGCTGCGGGAAAATTTCGTCGCCCGAGATTTCCTTCGGGGCCGGGGCGGAAAATGTGCGCAACCGTTCCCGGACTGGATCGTTGCGCAATTCCGCTGGCGAATCATTTACAAAAAAAACTCGGGGCGACCTCACCTTTGCAGAATGGTCCGCGAAGACCTGTTACGATTGTCCTGTTACCTTGGATGGCATTGCGGCGAACAGTAATTGCGCCAGTTCTTTCTAATATGGTCGAAAAAAAGGAAATTTTCTGACATTTCGAACCGTGCTTTACACCCATTTTTTTTTCTTTTCTTTTCTTTTTTTTTTTTTTTTTATTCTCATCGATAGCCATTTTCGAAATCTTAACCCAAATTCACCGTACGCGGCCTCCTTTCATCCTGCGAATCGCACCACACGTGCCACAAGGGCCTTACGTCAACTGCGAACGCGAAAAGCGATAGAACCTTTAATTTGAAACAGAATATTGACGCAAAATTATCATTATCACATTCCGCTGTTGGGGATTCGAATAAACTCCCGCGGGACCGGTGGGTACAGGATCATCAAATGCTGACAACTGGAAAATCCGAAATCCTCACAAATTCCCTGTCAAATTTTCCCCGTGCGTCAATGAAGTTTTCATCTCTCGACGAAGTTGCTTTTTGTTCACGCACGCAGGAAACGCATTCGAGGTCCTACCGCAGCAATTCTGATTTTTATCCTCCAGCAGCCGCTCCGCGGAAGCGAACGGATTCGCATGGAACGTCCGCGCGCCCGGAATTCCCGGACGATGCTCGGCCGAAGGTTCCCCACCGGGAGAAGAGCAGTTGATCAGGATCAAGCGAAGCCTTTGAGAGAGCTCCTGCCGGAGGTTCCCGTACCGAAAGATTCTTTTCACCATTGCCAGGTTCTGTCACTTCCTAGTCGGAATTTTTTTCGTTGCAGAAAATCAACCGGTTTTTAGGAAACACAACAATTTTCTTTGCTCAAAAAATGGGAGTGGTAATGAATAATTTCCTTTTTTTTTTTTTTCTTAACATTTTCAAGTGGCTCATAGTTTAATTGTCGAGCAGCAAGGAAAAAAAAAACGGCAGCAAATTAATCTATCAAATTAATATTTCAGATAAATAGTTACAGGTTACACGGCTTTTTTTTTTCGCCGTATGAAAATATACTTGAAGGGCGTGGCTTAAAATGTTTCCTACGTTAACCGTAAAGCTGGTAACTGGCATAATGGGTTCTCGATCATAATGATTTATATGTAGCGCAGAATTGTTCACGAGGATAGGCAAAAAGGTACAGTTGCGAAAATGTAACGCGCGCCATTTTTTTCCCCCTGACAATTATCAAAAGCGCAGCCTCCGTAATTATACGCGTCGCGCTGCAAGAAAACATTTTATCTCTGTATTTTGAACAGAAGTTGCAGCACGGATTTTTCAATGTCCCCCTCCCCTCTCGCCCTGACGGTCCCGGATCATCCGACAACTTTCTGCAGTGATTAAAACTTCGAGATTTAAATATTTAACGAAGGTAACCGCATAAAAGTTATTGAAAACATAATTAAAATACACTGACTTCACCTTCGTACCGATATCTGGAAGATGTATATGTAGAAATAAAAATTCGCGTCGATTTTGGTTCGATACGCAGATAGATATCAATTCTTGCACTCTAAGAAGGTGTTCCGCCATTTTTTTTCCAACAGGTATGTATTTTAAGTTTTACAAACGTCGTCTTTTAAAAAAAATCCGAAATGTGAATTGTATGGCGTCAGTAGAAAAATAGCCCATATTATAAAAATTTCACAGTGGAAATTTATGTAAAATTATACCGCGATCTATTAGAACAATGACTGTAATGAGAATTTTTTGCATATCTGCAAAATCGAGTTAAATTCCGCTCCCATCCTCCGGGGAATGATAAACAGAAATATATTTTAAATATAATGATATATTATATACCATAATGGATCTTTTTTCATGCTCTTTGTGAAGTTTGTAGAGAGCTATGAACTTTCGGCCTTGGATACGTTTTTACAATTAAAATTCTGAAATTTATATTAATCTGACAATTGCTGGAGGAAATGTTTCAATTGCTAAAAATTGAGGGCATCTAAACTTGGGTTAAATCATTGAAAGGATATAAAGAGATGATGAGATGATCCGTTAAAAAAAAAAAAAAGAAGGAAAACTTTTAAAAATTTTTCTATCGCGATATTAATGGCCAGTTTTTCTTGTTCTGATTTGTGTCAGGCTACCAACCCGGGCCGCAGAATAATGAAAATTTCATGTCCCATTTACAATCCAGAAAATATTCATACATTCGGATGGCTTTTCATGTATCTTTGCACGTCACAGCACACGAGTCATTGGGAAGAGTAAAAATGAACATTCGAAATTCTTTTTTCAAACGACTTCGATTGATATCAAAAAAAAAAGGAGAGTTAGTTGGGCGGCATTTCGTTCGGATGATTGTCATGGAGTGGTACCTGGAACGGATTATTCGGAAATGAAAGCTTCCTTCTCGTACCTGAGCAAGCAATCGAAATCCGTTCGTCTGCGTTTGCGAGGCGGAACTCGTGGAAACTCGATGTAAAACTTCGAGATATCAATCGATTAGTCGTGCATTCGATTTGATCGTTCCCCCCGAAAAGCCGAAGAAAAAAAAATCGAGAATTCAATTTTTTCCCGGATTTTAAACTGAAAATAACTTATTTCGCCTTTTAAATCTTCAAACGTTACGCGACCCTTATGATGCTGCGCCCCTAAATTTTCGATGAATTTCCTTTCGCATTGTTTTGATTCGCACAAATGGGAAGTTCCTCGTGCTTGTACAAAGGGCCACGTGGTGCAAAAGCTGACGAATTTTCCGCGATCGCAATGGACCACGTGTGGAACGAGGAAAAAAGCGGAAAATTGTCCCGCTCTCACCAACCACATGAAACATCCGAACTTATAAATATAAAATTTTAATAATAACGAATTAAAACGCTGCTGAATGAAAAAATTCCTTTTTATGCGATTCATTTAAGAAAGGAAATTATCCCGCCGCGCCGTAAGGCAGGGAGTGAAAATGAAAGCGAGTAGAACGAGAATGAATGACTGAGTCAGTCAATCAGGAATGTTAATTTAACGAGATGAATAACAAGGAGTACTTGTTAAAAAAAAACCAATGGAAGGCTGTTACACGATGTGACCACCCTGGGGCGACAGCCTGCGGAGGGTCAGGGAGTACCTCTCATCATAGTAAACAGGGATGAATGATGTACAAAAAAACAATCACGACGTGTACAAATTCGAAAAAGAATTCAATTGAAAAAAATTTCTAATAATCTTCATTTATCTGCATGCAATTTAATATTCACAACATGCTCCAACGTTCAAAATATATATAAATATCAAATGTAATGTAACGTTAAAGGAGAATCGTCCCGTCATTAAAAATACATTAATATTAATAATTCACATAAACATCTTAATCTATCCGCCGCTTCCACGTTCATATATATGTTACAAACAGTGAAAAATGTTACACATGCATCATTGCCAATGTTTAAACGTTTTTATACGTTGACATTTTATTACATATCTAAATAAATTTTTTCTCATAATTTTAACTTGTAAATATTCATGATAATTTTATAAATATACTCATTGGCATTAACATTTCTTTAAATTAAATTATAACTTGCCTTAAGTTAATACTTATGATGTTATATTCGCTCGGTGTTTGCCCATTATATACGGTACTTAATGTCGCATAACCGGAACGGTTATATTCTTACTTTACATTCAAATCACGTTCTGCAGAATTGTATTATCGGATTTCGAACTCTTCCCATACACAAAAGCCTAATAGCTTTCATTCATGTGTAATTTAGTAATGACCGAGCTTTGCAGTATTTTTTGCCAAGCTTAATTGTACATCTTTGAAGTCTGCCATTGCCTCATTTAATTTATATCATACCCAATTTTATAAAGTAAACTTTTCAGCTAATGAGCGTCATATTTGTCGAAATATAAAAGAAAGTATATGCACATCATTGTCATAAACTGATTTTTTTTTTTTCTGACCGTATAAGGTGAGACATTTATTTAAAAAGCCTGAATCCGAATATTTTTATTTTACGTGCATAATACACTAATTTTATATTGTATAATACTTCAAAATGTATGGCGAACTATTTTCCCTTTGTTTGTTTCGCCATGTTCCATGTCGGAATTTATATATGAATTTAAGTAATTGCTGATTTTGAAGGTATCATTCTCGTCCGCACACTTTTATTTTTTCTTTTGTGTGCAAAAAAGTATGCAACTCCCGCGAAGAATTCTTTCATGCATTTCATCCTCCCTTTTGTTATTCATTTTACGAAAAAAATTCCTATCGGAAAAAGTGTTTCCCCGGAAAAATTCTTATTCATTTTCTGGAAAATGTTGTGGAAAATTGTTTTTCTCTTGTAAACAAAAATTTATAATTTTTGCTGCTTACAAAGGTCAAGAAGGTAAAAATTAAAATGCAATAACGGTTAATGTCTTTTATTTTTTCAGCTGTTCGAAAGATACACGACAATGTTTTCATTCTCCAAAGCGTTCGACAACCGAGGTACATTGGACATATTGCTCGAATCAGTTCAAGCATGCGGCTACCTTTGCTACACCCAAATTCCGTTTTGGGCGTTGGTGGCCCGCGAAAAGAACTGTTGCCCATTGTGGGCGTAAAGGTCTCTCTCTGTTCTTTGTCCCGCGAGGGAGGTTTGGAAAACCGTCCAAAAACCACTCCCAGAAGTCAACAGTGTCCGAAAATCCCGACACGAGCGACGTCCAAGGTGAGAAACTTAATTTTTTTTTTTTTTTTTTTAAAAGTCTCTGGGAAACGAGAAGAAGATATCAGAAAGCTATGAGCTTCGTTTGCAGACAAATCCACATTCGAAACTTTTTCGAAGATTGAACATGTCACTTTCTCGAAAGTTCCACCGATTACGCCCCGCAAACTCCACAAAAACGAATTAGCATGCAAATGTTTCAGTCTCTAAACCTCCTGCAGGGAATTAAACATCAATTTGTGCGCTCCAACTCCCCGCAAGAAAACTCTCTCAACTAAAAATCCATTAAATCCGAATCCCCCGAACGGGTGCCGCCAAGGGATCTATGTCAACCCTCGTAATTGTCTCAATGAACATGTACGATTTACTTCGTCGCAATTACGTAATGGAACCTTTTGCATGGAAGTTCGTATTTTATTTCCCGCACAAAGTGTATTGGCCACTTCGATGTTGAGGCATCTGGTCAGAAGCCGCCAAAGCAGCAGTTTAATATAGTTTCGACCAAACCTGGAAAAGTTAGCTGAAAAAATTTATTAAGTCTTGTCAAATGCGAGCCACAGTTTCATGAATCATTTGGTCCTCCCATATTTGTATTAATATTATTAATAACGTTTATGAATAGACATATAATAACCTTATTTCTTATTTTTTGCCGTTGGGTCAGAGCAAATTTTTGTCGAGCCCTACAATTAGAAGGAAGAAATGCTATGCTTATGCATAAAATTCTTTATTGCGCTGTATACCGACAGAAAAATTCGAAATTTATTTATCGACGGTATGTCTCAAAAAAATCAAACACCAGATTGTAAATGATGAGCTTTAATGTTGTGATTAGAATAACAGTCGCCCCGAAAGAGTCTAAAAGAAAAAGTAAATTTCTTATGTTCGTTTAAAAAAAGTGCTTTTTAATGTCATCCCCCGTGACTGCTTTCTGTCTGTTCCCTCACAGATTGTTTCAGTAAATCTGCATACGGAATTATTTGATTATTTTGCTAATTTTCGCAACGAGGGAGGAAAACAGATCGAGTTTCACCCCCATCAAATGCTGATCCTTCGAAGTCGAACGGGAGTGCAGGTCATGTTAACACGTCAAACTGTCGGCGGAATGCTTTGATATCGATAACGGTGAAGAAGGGGAGGTGGTCGAAGGAAAATGCCGGGAAAATTCGGGAAAAATGCTTCAAAACGAAACGAGTCAGCAGCCAAACGGACAAAAGGTTAGCTGGAAGGAACCTGCCAAAACCCGAGTTTATATTTCGAGGCGATTCCTTCGGGAATTGTTTCTCGCTCCGAAACGTTGTCCGGTGGCCGGGCCAGGAGCCAGGAGACCCGAAGAGCCACAATTAGCTAATAAATTTTCCCTTTTATCCGGTCACGAAAATTTTTCAAAGTTTAAGGTGCTCGCAACTGGATCTTCGAACGTGGCCAAATACAGGCGGAGCCGGACAACTTTTTAAAGTCAGTCCTTGATCCAATATTGGTAAACCGAAGAAAATAATTTAGATAATGTCGAGAACGGATTATCTTGTCTTCGGGACATCGTTAACGTGGAAGTGGAAATGCAAAAAATCAGGGCTCCGACCGGGTCCACCGAGTCCGACGGCGGGAAATCCGCGACGCGGTGCCCGAGCCTCGCGATGATTTTCGGCGGACCTCAAAATCCGGCGCGATTCGGAAGGAAAGGAGAAGGCGACGGAGAATGCCTTAATCACCGATCCTCGGGGAATAATTTCAGGTACCGACAGGTCCGCCCGGGTCGGACGTCCGCGAGAGATTCGCAAGAATGCACGAAAACAGACCGCCGAGGGCACCCGCCGAAGCAGGCGCTGGAGAAAGAGTTTCATCGTTTGACGTTTCTGCTGTCACGACCGCTTACAATGTGCGTCGCATATTGTATATATATATTGTATATAATATTTCCTCGCATGGGACGCGATCTTTATTCTCGAAGCGGAGCCTTTCTGCGTTCTCCAGGGAAACAAACTGGAAAATCTTCCGTCGAACGATTTCCGATAATGCACGGCGGTCTCGGGTGCGGTCATCCATCATCGGCGGCTTATTGTCGGCGAAAAAAATAAAAAAAAATCCAAAAATTCGAATTCTTTCTCTACACTCCCTCTCCATTTATTCAAACGTTTACAGAGCTTTTATTATTGTTTCAAGCACACGCGAAAAACCCTTCGGTACACGGATTATGCGACGCACCGTCCGCGGGCTACCATTCTCTCGTTCGTTTTTCTGAACGGCGAAAGTCGCCCCATCCGCCCGCCGAGGCTTCGATCCTCGGGCGGAAATTGACGCGGGCTTCTCGAATCGAAAAATTCGCTCGTTTCCGGGGCCCCTTTGGAGGAGGCTTCCTCCTTTCCCTCCTTCGGAAGTTGCGCCTTTTCCGTGATCGCGGTCGAAAATCCGAAACTTCTTTTCCGTTCGCCTCGCGGGCAGGACTCGGCCGGAGAGCGAGACGAATTTCACTTTTGACAAAAAACCTGCAGCTTGCGTGTCCCGCATGATTGTCCGCCGTTTCAGGCGTCCGGTAGCCGGAGGCCTCGTAAAATGGCTTCGTTTACGTCCGAGGTTCCCCTGCATCCCGAACGCGGAGCGAAATTTTCGGTCTCCCTGCGTCTCTCGCGCCTCGGCATTAATAACGCGTCGGACCTGTTTGGACGACACCCGTTCGCCCTTTTCGCCCGGTGATTTTGCTGAGGTTTCGCTTGCGCATCTCGCATCGTTCCATTGCAAAAACCCGACAGCCGAAGCTTGTACAACCGACCGTTTTCACTGAAGCGATTATTCTACCCGCATAACGAATAGTGCGGTTTCTTACGACCTGAACCTAAATTGATTTTAGACGCCTTCAAAGTTTTTATTAAATTTTAATTGAAGAATTGAACATAAAGTGAAGCTAAGTTAATCATTGTTATATTACGCTTTGTTTGTTGTCCTTTTCATTATTAAGCACGGGTATTTAAGCAAGGTTGATAGATTTTCATCAATTTATAATTTTAACGGTTAAATATATTATAATTGCTCAAATGCTTTGAAACATTTTCACGATTCCCTTTCTTTTACGCCGCGTTAATAAAATCGAAAATTTCCTTTCAAATTTATCCTCTTCACATAGTTTGCCGCTTGTTTTGCCACAAGGATGTTGCTTTATATTATCTTTTTTTTATCAGTTATAAAACGAATTGATTCTAAATTTGTCCCTGGATGAAATGAACGGCTCACATTATGTAACGATGAAAAACGGAATCGTTTTCTTCGCACGAATGCCACAGAAGGAAGAATTTGACTGGCTTTGATGCCTCCGAACTTGAGGCGTTCTCCGCGGCCTTATGCAGGGTCTTTCTCCTTCGAAGCTCCTCTCTTTATGGATTTTCCTTTGCGAAAACCCGTCGGCCTTCCTTTACCTGCAGCAGGCTGAAATCCCCGGATAATTTGATGGCTGACATTGTTGCGCTGGAAGAGAATCCCTTACGCGTTCTCCGGCCTCAGTCGCGTTGATCAACCTTTCTAGCAGCGCCGCTGCAGGCGGGGGCCTTTTTTACAAAAACGACCATTGCCCTTTTTTGAGCTTTTTCGGGAGAATCTTCGCCCCCCGAATCGCCGGCATTCTGCGGCATTTCCACACGCGGTTTATCAACCTCGTGAAGCGTTCAGAATTTTCAAACATTGCCGCAGTTTGGAATTAACGTGAGTCGATGAAGAAAGCAGGAGTACGGTGTCAATCCGTTCGCTCTGATGCGATGGCCGCGGTCCGTGCTTTCTGCGGTTAATTGGCTTGTCGCTCTCAAACACAATTTTTTATGTTTTTTTATCGCTATGCGCCATAAATAAATTATTGTTCAAGCCGGGAGGTAAAAATTTGAAATCAAAATGGATGTTGAACCATCATCGGCGACCGTAACCCGAGCGCAAATACGCGGTCGCTGGAATGCGCGATTTGTTGCAAATCGAATGCAAACGGGAAAAATTGATATTTTTTTTAATTAAGTAAGCGTCGCTTTAGCACTGGCAGCAGCAACGTTTCTTAATCTTCAAAGTGAACGTGATCGAAATATCACTTTTGAAATTTCGTGGCAGCAACGGGTTCCATTAAAAACCGGCATCGATATTTGAAGAAAGTCGCTTTGATCGCGATCGGAATGACACCGAGGCACCGATTTTACCGCCTTCATCGATTAAGCCACCGAGTGGATGGCAAATTTGAATATTTAAGGCTCCGCCTTTTGACTCTTATTTTGCTTTCAGAACGTGAAAAATTCTTCTGAGTCGCGAACGATTCGCGGATATCGGCAGCGAACGTGATGGCGCGATCGACGTGGCCCGGCAAACTGCCGCAATTTTCCAGAACCTTCGACCCGACCCGGGATAGCGTCTGTGGATTTTGCGGTTTCGCGTTGCAGGGAAAAGCATTGTCGGGCTCCACTCGGGGCGGTTCGGTCCATCCCCGATCCACGAGTTCCGCAGACCCCGAAATGCCCGTCCAAATCCTGTTTCCCAACGCGAGCGTGTGGCACTTCAATCCCGGCGCATGTTGCAACACTCACATTGACCGGGTTCCGCTCCAGTTCAACTTCTCTTTTTTTGCAAAGTCGAGGAAAGAACATTTGTTGTCCATCAAGAGCCCGGCACTGCCTCTTCTTTGTACGCTAAATGCCTGCCTTGCGAGCGGTCGACACTGAGAAAAATCCCAAACTTGATCTCAATCAATGGAAGAGGTGTGTCCGGCATAAATCACCCAGATTGTGCTTCGAAATTATGGGAACCAGAAGTTTTGTCATCGGCAAACCGATTCCATTTGCGGTAATTTATGGTAATTAATTCATGATGCGTTCATATTTATCTGGAAAGTCAAAAAAGTGTCGAAATTTTCGGGGCGGGCGAGGACTGGTCGAGCGCAATCGCAGGTTTTTTTTCGGGCGAGCGAAATATTTTTACGTGTCAGGAGACGAAGTTGGATGAAACGTCGGAGCTCGGAGGGCCGGGACCAAAGCTTCGGACCACGACCATTCGAAACCGTCGCCGC
Organism: Ricinus marginatus; assembly: GCA_028565995.1. Lineage (NCBI taxonomy): Eukaryota > Metazoa > Arthropoda > Insecta > Psocodea > Ricinidae > Ricinus > Ricinus marginatus. The sequence goes on from JAOWBB010000005.1 coordinate 1,391,985, forward strand.
ATCCTCCGGACGAGTTCCTCAAAGGCGATTGCCTGCCTTTTGCTGAGCGGTTGCATTTTGACCGAGCAGCCGCAACCTGAAACTCCTCGACTTCGGACCTGCCCGTGCCAGTCCGAAAAGGCGGCATTCCACTCTAAACTCTTTACTGACATGAATTATTCATTGCCCGGCTCAAATGGGGTATAATAAAAACTAATTGCTTAATTGCCATTATAACTTTTTTACATGCGTTTTGTCGCCGATTGCTTCTGGTTTTAGCCGAAAAATGCGAATGTCCAAAAAGCGCTTAATCGCAAGCCGTTCCTGTTTCGCCTTGTCATTGAGTTAATTTACTTCTTTCGGTTAGTTTGTGCCTTGCACAAAACTTCAACGTTATGATTTAGCGAAGGGCCGGCGCATGCATGCACGCTCAAATGCGTATGGCTACTCCGCTCTGCTGCGCGGTCTGCCGCGCACGCTGAAGGAGCTTTCCGGAGTTTTTTTTTGCGCCTTTTCCTAGATTTGAATGCATCGTCGTGGTTCGCACGTGCGAAAATCCGCGGCTTTGCCTGCAGAGGCCTGAGAAAGCAACTCTCATCGCGGTCCAACGAGGCCAACCACTCGTTTCGGGCGGTTCGGTGGGAACAAGGTGTTATTTACGGATCTGAGAAAATATGAAAGTAAAAAATCCTTAGTTTTTTCGTCCGGCGAGGAATCCGACGCGCAGCGACGCATTTTTAAATGCGTTTCAACTTTTAAATCCGAGCAGAAGCGTCCCCGGCCCCGTCGGTGTCGCTGCTCGGATGAAGACCGCGGATTTATTATCGGGTACCACCAAAGGTAGCGCCCCGAGTTTGGACCGAAGAGCCCAGGGTGGCTGCGTGACAGAAAGCGTCATTTGTGTTTCGCAACGTCAATTTTAGACTGAATATCAATCATTGCGTGCAATTTTTACGTCGGCGCCGCAAATCATCGCAATCCTATTCTTACATAAAACGATGTCGCTCTAACCACAGAGATTCCCTTGTGCCGGATGGACGTGATACAGAAGCAATTTCTCCTCTTTTTCGCTGTATTTAAAACTGTAATTTTCTTCGGACCCACGGGTCATGCGCGATCTGAATATAGACCTTCGATGCACATGACACTAGTCTTTCCATAGCAAAAACTAAAGCAAGGATAACATCTTTTTTTCACGCATACATTTTCCAGTTTCATGATCATTTAAAATCTCCTTTATTTTCCCGGACTGGTCTCCGATCAAACGCCGAAGTTGTTCAGCTTGACCCAAGTTTTCCCATCGGCCGTTCGTATATCGCACGGTCTTATCTCGCCGCGGTGGGCACTCGGTCCCCTTTGAATGGGCCACCTCTCGGCGGGCCCCAGATCGTTGACTCGGGGCTCTCTACCGTGCTTTCCTTGGATCGTTCCCGTATCATTAAAATGCTCCGCGGTTTGCCTTGAGAGCCGCCAAAGTCCCTGACGGAAATCTGATCCCGGGTGTTTCGGGTGACTCCCAAGTGGGTGTCCGATCGGGAGAGGCTCGAAGTCGAGCGGCGAAACCTCTCCGACGCCCGAGGCGGGCTTGGAAGAGGAAATCCTTAATTTAGAGAACGAAAGAGGAAGAAGTCCCGGCCACGTATGCACACGTATGCGCGGACAGCCACGCAGTTTCAGCTTCGTGTCGGTTTTGGCGATTTTGTTCGTTTTATTTTCGCCGCACGCCAAATGTCAGCGATCGAAATGAAAGGTTCGTCCCCGACACGTAGCGGCGTGCCGGAGAATTGGAGTGGAGTGGCGAAACGCTGGCACCGGCGAAAATGAACCAGAAATCGGGAAAGAACCTGTTGAAACGGCTGCAATCCGAGGAAGGCGACTAAAGATTAAAGCAAAGCTCGTTGTAATTTTTACTCCCGGCACTCGAAGGAAATTCTGCCGGATTGGGAAATTTTCCGACAGGAACGGACCGCGACTGAAAGTTGATGCCGGAGAACGCGACGGAATTGCAGCGCTTGGTCGTCGGCTCGAGGCGTTTGCCGCGACCGCGAACGGCGGCCGTTTAACGGGGCAAAAGATGTTTGCGTTGCGATTTCCTTTTCCGGTCGGCCGATTCTCCGGCATCCGCTTTTTCAGGTTCAGGGCGGCTAACCCCGCTTAAACTTTTTGATTTGTTGAGGTGCGCTCGACGTGGCATCGAGCATCACCGCAACTTCGGAGCCAGGCGCGGTGTTTCCTCTTCCGTAAATCGACCTACGATCATTCTCTGATGGCCGCAGGACTTTCAGAGTCAAACGACTTTTCCCGATCGTTATTTAAATCCTTCTTTTTCCTTCGCTTCGCATTGGGGCATCTGCCGTGGCTCCGTTGCTTACCCCGTTTACCACCTTCCTTGGCGGCCGCTGTTGGATTGTCGAAGCACCGGGACCCGGCAGGAAAGTTTGGCGATTTGCTTTCCGGCAGAGAGGTCCGCTCCGGTAACTTTTTACCACGAAGTTCGGAACATGTCTGCAGTTAAATAAGAAGAGAAAAACTTTCGGAAACTTAAAAAGTTCAGAATTGGATACCAATAATGTTATTCCCCACAAACCGATGGCTGAGACGCAATCGTTTCAGTAAGTTCCACATGTCCTTGCGAAACCTGAACCTTTATGATAGGTAAACGAAATAAAAATGCATCGACTTTTCCTTAATCTCTCTTAATTATAATAATCACAATTTAATTAATTGCATGTTACGAATGTAATAAATTAATTATATGCTGCAATAGTTGTGATTGGATATTATTATCTGCGAAACGCACAAAATAAGTCATACACCCATTTTGCTATCCATGTTCGATACATATATATATACACGACACGCAGATACATACACACATGTACTGCGACTCAACGAAGCAGTCATCATAACATGCATTTTAACAATAAACATAATTTTCCCTTCTTGATCGCATCTATCAAAAAAAAATTTATTTTCCGTTGTGAGAAACCTCAAATATTTCTTTGTATTTGATGATAAAAGAAAATCGAAAGACACAAAGGTCTGCATAAAATATGTTCGAAGACAAAAGATGGTTTAATGTTTAAATGTTAATGTTTTAATGTTTAATGTTTAACCTGAATGCATAATAAAAAAACACAAGATTTTACTCGAATGCATCGAAATATTGTTTTTGCATTTTAATCTCTGCCTCGACATCATCCAAATCAATAATATCAAACTTTGTATATCTTCGCATCTTTCCCGTTCTTGTTTGGACATTTCCCTTCTCGCTTCAGATTCCGAAAAATGTAACGCAAAAACGACACGATATACGCGTAAACTCATGAAGGAGACCTTCCGGCAGGATAACGAAGTGAACTGTCCGCGCGTGTGGAGTGTTGCGTCATTTTGCAAAGCAACTGTCCACAGATGCGGCCGCCTGGTGCGAGTGGGTTGAAAAACGACTCCCCCGGCCTCTCCCTGAAATGCTTACACCGAAGCCGGTTCCTCTGTATTTTCGAGCCCGAAACTGAAGAGGCAACTTGTCCTTTTTCTGGACGTGAAGTGCCACCAACCATCACACCGGCGACAACTGGATATTGGCGGCGACGTTGCCCAACGCTTGTCGTCTCTTGCACAAATTTCTTTTTCCATCCAACGCCAAGTTGGGCAACTGATCGGAAAACCCATTTTGCTGGCGCCCGGCTCTAATTTTCCATTGTTTTATTAATTGTAAATTTTCAGTATTTGCAATTTTGAAATCGAATGAGTCAACCCCGGTGCAGAAAATCAGGTCCGTCCGCCTCGGGTGTGAATTAAGGTACGACCCTGAATGAATAAGGTCGCCCTAACGACGCGTAATGATTGTCATTACTATTCAGTGTATTTGCATATATATATTTCATTAATTTAGAAAGATTTTTCCGTGTTCATATGCATTCCGATTATTTCCGTTCCAAATTCCTCTGAATAGCTGTGAAATTAGCGATTTTAATATTCGGGTTCATTTTTACTCACGGTCGCGGTATTTTATATATATATATATATATATCGCAACGAAAGCCCGATTTATATGACGATACAAATATATATTAATGACTTTCTTACGAAAACTCAATCCGTTTCCAATATATACGACCGGGCCATGTTAATTACTTTATTATTATTTAGGTTATTTATAATTATAGTGTACGAAAATATATCGATGCAATTTAGAGCTTGTTTCCTTTTTTACTTTTTTTTTGAATTTTCAAAAGCTAACTTTACTTTGATTTTTTTATTTTCTTATTCCCACATAACTCGAATGTACAATTTTTGTTTGTCAGCTCTTATAAATTGTCAAAGTTCATGCTGCAAATCCGATTTTCATTTTATCCATGAATCATTCATAAATTTCTTTTATATTTTAAATATGCTTCAACTGGTGTAGGTGTCGCGTGATCAGGTATTGGAAAACGCGCTTTGATTAATTATTAATGTTCTCCTTTGTTCGAATGCTGTGATATTTAAACATTTTTTCATATATTTTAATTCGATTTATATTATGCACCTTTTGAATGAGAACGCATTTTAATTCTGACGCAATTGTTACAAAGATTTAAATCTAAACCGTTGGCGATTTTCTTGTAAAATGAGTATTCATTTGTCAGTTTTTTTTTCCTCACTCGGCCAAAAATGTACATATCAGCAAAATACGTACGTTTTTAATATGCACTGGCTATTAATGAATCGATTTTCATGTGATCGCCTGTATAATACAAAAAAGATTTTGAAAAGGGAATGGTATAAAAAAAATATATTAATTTCCATTTAATATCACCCTTTCGGTATGATGAAGTGGGGAATAAAATATATTTGATGGAGGCCAAAAATGTGTTCAGAATTATTGTTGAGCACATCTCGAATCTCTCCGTCTAAATATAACCAATCGGATATTAATACTGAATGAAAATATATTTATTAATTAAGTGCATACCATCGATCTTAGGGGATTGTTGTTATGTCTATCCAGGGGATGCTGCGATGGCTTGGTTCGTCCGAGTTTTGCCACAACCTAACCGGCATGGAAGAAAAAGTGCGACAGAACATCGAAACTTCCACTTCTGCATCAATTACTATGATAATTTATGTGATGTAAATTTTCACTTTTTAAATTTTCGGTCGACGTAATCGATTTATACCCTGTCACGAAGAATTCCAAATTGTGAACGGTCCCATGGCTGGCTCGGCCAATTATCGGCCAATTTTTTTCAATTTCGTGTCATGGACAACAAACATTTTTCCATCTAATATTTTCCCCGCCTTGCCCATACAACGCCATAATCGGATTTTGTGGTTTGATTCACTTTTCCGTCATAACATCGCGTTACGATTCTCAAAGGATAATTCATATTATGTTCCGAAGCTTAAAAAACACACGTATCAAGATGCACGGTAAAAATATGTGACAACACCAAAGGCTGAATCCATTCATCTTATAAATCCAAATGTAAAATGCGAATTAACCATTTAGACGATTCTCATCTTTTGCCAAATGTCAGGGAATTACGCTTAATATCTAATTAATTTTAAACCTTCAAAACCACAATACAACGACTTTGGATGGATCCAACAAAAGGCACGACCACTAAACTCGTCGGAAAGTTTGCACATGCACCTTCAAGCTTGAACATCACATTTCGTACACTCTTAAAAGGTATTTTCTTTTACTGCACAATAAAAAATCCCACAAAAAAACGGGGTAAAAAGTCTCACCTTCCACGTACGACCCTTAACGTGTGCAACTGCTTCTCCCGGTCACAACGAAACCGAAAGGTTAATCCCAGGAAAGGTTTTGGACGGGATAAAATTGATGCGAAATTTCAATACAGTATCGTTTATTTAGCAATCACGTTTAATTTGATGGAGATTACACAACGAACGAAGGCGATGCAACAATCGGAGACAGCAGCTGCAGAAGAAGAAAAAACAGAAATTGAAAATTCCGCGGGATGATTTGTCTGCTGCACAACGGGAGAGGTTCAGCACTTACCCTTTGAGCCGGTGCCACGTCGACGGCTACCACCGGAGGAGGAGCTGCCACGTAGGGAGCCGCGACGGCGTGATGGGTGACCTGGGAGGAGACGGAGGAAGCATATGGAGCAACGTATGGCAAGGGAGCAGTAACTACTCCACCTTGGACTAAAACCGCGAGGACGCTCAGACAAAGCTAAAATTTAAATCTTTGGACGTGAAACGCGTTCGATTTTCCGCGCTCCGCCATCGCAGCGATACTCACCAGCAGTTTAAGAGCCATCATCGAACGACGAGAAGTCTTCTGCAATTGCTCACGACCATCGACACCCGAACCGTTTTATACGACTCCGATTTCGCGGTTTGCCAAACCGGTGATGCAAAACCGAAGACTGTATTGCAACGAAACATTTTAATGTCGCTCGCGGAATATTAATTCGGCCTTTTCAATGGCACGCGAATCCCATTCATCCCTTTCCACGACGGTAAATCCGTTCCGGAGGCTTTCATTCGAGGCGGAAGCAATCGGGAGTCAATCGGTCGAAGCCGGGAAATTCAAAATTCCTTGCGTCAGGCAGTGACCGACAGCGGATTGTCCAAATTCACCGCATGAAACTGGGAATTTTCGATCCGTTTCGCATCGTTTTATAATTCATATTCATGTCGGCGTTTGCACGGTTCTCGTTGCGTGTCACTAGACTGCTATAAAGGGAATTGCACGTTAAGTAACTGCTCGCCGAAGAAGTGTTAATTGGTTTCACTTCCATGGCGTCCGCTTTTCAGCCGAATTATAACATTTTCTAACCTCGTTTCTGCTTCCTTCCTGCTTTGCGTTGAACGCAGCCCACCCTCCGGAGGAAATCCGTTAGCAAAAAGACTTCGGTTGGAAAAAATTTAAGTTCCGAACGCTTTGGCAGCTTAAAACCGAGGCTTTCGCAACCCTTTCAGCTATGAATCCGTGTCCCAATACCAAGGAGTTTGCACATAAATCACTCCCTGAAGTTTGAGTTTTGTTCAAAGATTTATCCGTCCGTGATCGCTTAAGTGACATCTGGTCGACAAAAATATTACAGGCCTGTCATAATAATTATAGAATAACAAGTTCCAGTGTAATTCGCAAATTTATGACTGCTTTTAATTTCGTGGTTCTTGCGTCCGAAGTAGGTGGAAATTTGTGGTTGCACCCTTGAGCGGTGTCAAGGTGCCCGGTATTGTAAATAAAAAGTAGCCGCGTGCATTCACGAAGTAAAATTCACGAATGCGCATCAACCCGGATTTTCAGGTACCGGCCACATAACAGCGGCTGACGCAATTGAGAAATTTATCTGATATCCGGTGACCGTGCCTTGACGATCGCCGAGACTCGCAGCAGAAACTGGAATTCAATGCCGAAATGAACCTCAGATAGGACGAAGATGGAGGAAGAAGTGACAAAATCTCGGGCAACTCGGTTCAACCGAATAATGGAGAAACATCAAATCGCGGTTCCAGCGTCGCTTTGGCTTCGCTTCGAACGCTCAAAATGTTAAAATGAGCTTTGAAAACTAATTTTCCTTTGCGAAATGCGACGCGTCGAGATCGCAGAAGCGTTCGCCGTCCCTTTCTTGCGCCACTGTCAAAATGGCGGAGCAGACTCTACATCAATAGAGTTTTCGGACTCTACATCAAACGGAGATAATTCCACTACGCGGCTTGCGATGGTGACTTATATCGCAGTGGGAGGCAGCAAAAAAAAATATACAGAGATATGACAACACAGTATATGTTTTATTTAACAACGGTTACAAATTTTTTGAGAACGATAACTGAATCGGCTTTCGGACGTGATCTCAGAAAGGAAATCGATCTGCGCTCGGGACGAATCGATCCGGTTACAGAACGGTCGAAATGAAAGGTCCTGGTGCCACGTATCTCGCAGCTGCGAAAGGAGCAAGTCTGGGAGCCAGCAGCGGAGCCGAAAATGTTTCGACCAGCGGAGAAACAACGGGAGCCCTCGCAACCGCGTACGGCAGGAAAGGAGCCTTGGACACGACGTTTACGCTGGAGGCGAACGGAAGAACGGCTTGAGGAACGGCTTTCGCGTAGGCAACGGGCGCAGGAGCTGCCACGAGCGGAGCGGCTGCAGGTGCCACGAACGGGGCTGCCACCAAAGGCGCGGGCGCGGAAATCAGCGGCGCCGCTGCCACGGCGGGCGCAGGAACCACAGCGGGAGCCGTTGCGATGCCTCCGTATGCCACATGACAGAGCACGAAGAGCGAAGCGACAGTGAGAATCTGCAAGCAGAAAAAAACTGAAAATATTTTCAAACGCCGAAAATATTCCTCCGCCCTTGATGCAAACTTACCATTTTGATTTTCGGCTCCTGTTATTTCTCTGTAATTGAGAATTGTGATAACTTCTTGAAGATGGTACCCGCTTTTATTTGATTGACAATTAATTGTTTGTTATTTGAAGCACGAGCTTGGGACGCCATTACGATTGCAAAAGACGTCCCGCGTAGAATCCAAATTACTTATGGGCATCGGACACCGAAACTTATCGTAAATTGTCGTTTTTGTCCCGCGACTCGAGCATTTCGCCTTCCAAGCATGCACGAAATCGGGTTGATTTTCCGTGGGAAAGTCGCGGAACGGGTCTAACGCGAAAGCACCGCCTTGCCATCTCTTAACATTCGAAAAGTAGAAAAACTGCGATGCCGAAAAAAGGAAAAATGTCCGGTTTCCGATCTCGTCGAAGCGGACGTTTTCGGAGGTCGGAGGGAAGTCGCAGCAGAAGGCAGAAATGTCGGAGTTGGGAAATCCGTCAGGAAGCGTACGTTAAACGAGGGATTGAAAGTCAGTCTCGCCAACTGTGAAAAAAAAAATCCAGAAGAAAGGAAACCGTCATTATTTGGCTTCCATTATGAAATAAACTTTTGTCTCTTTTTCCAAGCGAAAAACATTAAAAGAAAAAAAAGGGAACAGCTTATAAATTTCGAAACTTGAAATTTTTAATTTATTTTGAACTTCAGCCGCTTGATAACACGTCGTTTAAGGTGAGAATTCTAAAAAAAAAAAAAAAAAAAAAAAAAAAATGAGTCAATATTATTGTTAGTGAAAGACGAAGAATGATATCATATTAGGTAACGTTAATTTTCCGTGAACGGAGAAGTTAAATGGTTCATAAAAATGTCTATACATTTGGAAGGCGTTTTTATTCTAATCAAAATGGAATTGCTGGTGCCACGGGAAAACGTTCAAATATTTCATTTTTTTTTTAAAAGATTTTGCCGTTTGCTTAACATCAGAGGGAAAAATGAGTGAAAAAAAGGAAGGTAATTTGAAAAAATAAGAACGAAACAAATTTTGAATGAGAAATTGTTTTGAAAATTAATTTGCAGGCGGCTATAATTAATATAAGTTGGGAACGGGTCCGTTGATTTGCTTTGAGAAATATTAATTTAGATTACCAGCATTTGAAAATAATATTGCAGTTGTCCTTCTCAATTAACAAAAGGGCTATTTTTGTTATCCTCTAAAAACTTGAAAATAAATTTCAGAAGAGGACTTCAACTGCTTACAGCAGTCGCTGCACCCTGCAACCGCTTGTTTTGAGCTTTCCCTTAGTTTCTTCCAAAGGCCCGAAACAAATTTCGGGTGAACGCGATGGAAATGGCTTTGCCTTCAATTAATATTCTGCGACGTGGTACAACCTGAATAACGTGCGCGTCGTTTTAACATTGGATATGCTTTCTTTCAGCCATTGCGGAGGGGATACCGAGGCTTCCACCGAATGATGAAATACCCAGCGTTGGTTACGAGCCAGAACTAAATAATTTCAGACCGATTTTTTTTTTTTTTTTTTTTTTAAATTCGAATTTCTGCGCCGGGGCGTCGCAGAGGTTTCGCTGCGCGAAATTCGCGCGAGGCTTCCACGACCGGCGGAAACCGAGCCGTCCACCGGAAGCGACTCCCCGGGCACCTTCGCGAGGCGTCACCCGACATTTCCGAGCTTTCCGGGCAATCGCTTGAGATATTAGGGAGAATTAACCTTCGCCTCTGGAGTTTTCCGACGTCTCAGCATCCGGATCGCCCGGTCACTCCGGTTTTTTCGAGCCGGATCGATGACTTTCGACCGAACCCGTGGCAAACTCCGTCCGAGATCAACGAATCAACGTGGAAGGATTTCGAAAGCTTCGGCAATTTTCCAAAAGCGGCGGCGAGGAAAGTCCTCAGATCGAGCAAACAGCCCTGGATATGTGTGCAACATGAATGGGAAAATGTCCGAGTCATTTTGGCCGCCCGGTCGAAGCGCAAACGCGCTCGGCTCGCTGGGCGGATGTCTGCCAAAGGCAGGTACGAAACCGCATTAGACAAGTGCCTCCGGGACCGTATAATAATTGGCAAAAGTCGCGCAACGGAGGCGCGAGGTTTCGGTCGGGGGTTTTTCCGACTCGGCCACCGACGGAGCACACGTTGCCTTCCTCGGCAAGCGTCCGCACACGACGGAGATCCAAGTCCTCTGCGGGAACTTGGATGAACCGGCGTCCGACATGTGAGTTACGTGGAGCAAGAGAACCGAGCGCCGTCGCCTGGGGACCGTTCACCCAAGAAAAATGTTTAACTCACGTGGTTTTGTGTGACGAACATCGCACGCAGGCCTCGAGCCGGAGCCGTCTTCGTTAGGTAACCCATTTCGATGGCGTCGCCTCATGGAAAATTATTTTTCCGGCACGGTCGGAGCGCACGAATTTTGCGTTCGCGCAAGGGAAAGCGTCTCCAGGCGCGATCCTTTTCGAAAGCGCTTCGGTTTTCCCGGCCCCGGCATCCAGGGTTTTCCTCGCAGGCGATTTTCCTTGCCCGAATCACTTTCGGGTGGTGGCCGACGCAACGTTCGCAGCGTGTATACTTGATCGCTTGCGAACCGATTTCATAACGCCGTATTTTCCCGCCTTTGGCATTCACCCAGTTAACGTTAGCAATCGTGATATTCAGGCAGCGTCCGCGGTTTACGACTTCGCGGGTGTCGTGCAAGGGAAACTGGAACCTTGAAGATCGGGCATATGCGAATGGCACCCGGAGAGCCGGCACCGCCCCGCTGGTCCGTCTAACTCCCTCGCGTGGTCCGACAACCCGCGCTAATGCTGTGGAGCTGGACGCTGCTCCTTCGTCGCGAGACGCGGAAAGGTGCGATGCACCTTCCTCGATCCGAAATTGGTACCCGGACAGTTCTCGCGTGACTTCCACCGCTGAGCGACGTCAGGTCGCAAAATGTCCGCGTGTCACGTCTCCGGGAGATTTTCCTCAACCAGTCAAAAGGGCAAAAAGGGAATCGGGTTTTGCGAACGTTCAGGTTCGGAGCAACTCTCACGGGGGAAAAGAATGTTCAAACGTGCCGACGGATGGAAAATCCAAAACATCATTCGCGCACACTGTCGCACTTCTGTCCTCGCGACAATCGGCGTGCCCGGCATGTAACTGCCCAGGCATTTAATTGATTGCATTACAATGAATGTTTTGACGCTGAAAATCCTAAAGGTACACCATGTTGCCGTTCACGGTTTGTCGAATTGAAGAAATATGAGTCGCAAATTGCAATCACTTATGCGTTTAAGGCTGTTTCGAGATTATTCTCGAATTTATTAAACCGCAAAAGTGAAATGCCGACGGACATCGTTCTGTCTTTATTGCAAACTATTAATCTGGAGGAATCTGTATCGGAATGCCTTCGGTAAGGACGACTGCGAAGAAAATTAACGCAAGCTTCGACATTATGCACGGATTGGTATTTTTCTTTTAATGGGAAATGCGATTAATTTTATGGTGAATGTCGAAGAACAGCAAAGCGTATGTTATTGGTAACGATTGCGCGATACATAAAAACCTATCAATAAATAAATTTATGATACCGAGTTTATTTATAATTCCACAAAGACTTTTCGTCGGGGGCCTTAACCCAGTTGTATTTCTGCATTCCTCGGGGGAAGAACGGAACTCCCTCTTCCAGGAGCGCGGTGTGAACGTCGGAAACGGTCTTGAAACCTTAAATAAAATTTTTCCTTTTTGCATGCGTCAACAGCACGCGAACGGGAATCGCGGCAAATCGAACTGCGCCTCCGCACGCGGAACGTGTCAGCAGCGCGCAATCGATTGTACTTGCGGCTTCGTGAAATAAGTGGAAGGACAAAAGGCCAAGGGGAAACGACGCCCTCGGATGGAGTGGAACAAGTTTTTGAGTCAGTGTTTTAGATTTTTTCGCGTCCGGCGATGGAGAAGAGTCAAAAAATTTCCTTTTCAGAACCCGCCGTACTTGACCCATCGCGAATTTATCCGCACGTACCATCGGGTAAGCCTCCTTTGACTCTGCCTGCGGTAGGTTCGACTTTCGCATTCAGCCGTGTAAATAGGCGGGGTGGAGCTGATTTAGTTGCCGGAAGCAAGAGTCGCGCGGCCATTTACACGACTGGGGGAAAAATGCAGGCAAATAAGGCAGAGAGCTGGCAATCCGAGGTTTCGGACATCGCAAGCTTGGCGTGCGAAGCGGTTAAAAATTTTCGCAATGCTTCGCTCGCTCCGAAAATTTTGATTTCCCCGGCTCCGGCCACGACGCCGACCTGACTCCTTCATCCCGGACGCTCACCAAAAATACGCGACGAGATCGGATCCGATCCGGATCGCCACATTCTGAAAATTTCGCCAAAGCTAAAACGGAAAGTAAGCGGCGGTGTGCTCCACCGATGTTTTGCGTTTCGTCAAAAAAAAAACTACTTAAAATGCAAATCGCATGTAAAAATTGCATTTTAAGCGAACTGTCATCAGGTGATGATGCACTTCGTGAGAAAATCGCACCGTTCCTCGATATATGTTTTATTGAATTAAAAAAATCTGACTGTACACAGCGCTTAACAGAGCAGAGAAGAGGAATGCGTTTTTGGGACCATTTTTCCAAGTGCACCGTAAAATCCAAGTCTCTCCGCATTCACAGAACGAAGGCCGAAGCAAAAGGAGCGGCGACGTACGGAGCTGCCACATAGGGAGCCACCACGCCGTTGTAATTCCTGGCAAAGTATTGGGAGCTTGTGGCGGTGACGAATCCAGGTCCAGTGTACGCCAAGGAAGCAGCTACCGGAAGTCCCGTGTAGGCGACAGGGGCACCCGAGAATGTCGGTCTGCTTTCCGACAGGACACCCAACGCCATGAGAACCAGACACTGGAATTTATATCGTTTTATGATTCGAATCTGAATTGAGCAAGATTATATTGAAAATTTCGATTCTCCTTAGAGGATGCGATTCTCGAGCATCTTTTCATACTCATCTGCATCCCAATGTATACCTGATTAAAAAGTTTAGTACTTACAACTTTAAGCATTTCGATAACGTTCTGTGGAATATCAGATGGCAAAATGATTTGTCTTTTAACTTTTTTAAGTATATATATATATATATATATATATTGGGCACAATAATAAGTTGAGAAACATTCTCAATTGCAATGTTAATCATATTTCCATATATTATGAATCATACATGAAAAAGGGATGATCAAAAACATCTAGCAATTGCACGTGGAACAAGACGCAAAAAATTTTCTGTCGCTTACCCTGCTTTATCATTTCCCAGTGAGTACCTTTGAATGTAAAATCAGGAGACATTCTTGTAATCTTGCACCGATCCCAAAAAGGTTTCAATTTCCACAGCAGCTTCTTTTGTGAACCTCAATTTGGGCAGTAAGACGAGAAAGCGATTCGAAAGGTGTCAAGCGAACCGTCCACGCTCGTGTACGGTTGTTCTCCGCATCTGCGACGAAGGGCGTGAAGCCGAAAGATCGGGAGTAAAATATTTCTAAAAAATTTTCCGATCACGACGTCGCCTCGAGGACTGGGAAATATATATACATATATATATGGAATCGAAAATACAAGGAAAACAAATTATGATGATTGTAACGTTTTAATCGGATCAGCAGCGTAAAAGAATGGTCAGGAAACCGCGTCACTTTTTGAACAGCCTCCGAATTTGAAAAATTTGGCACAAAGGACGACGCGGCCGAACAGAATGACAATTAATCGTGGCACGCCAGAGATTTTGTCGAAAGATTGCTTAATTATGCTATGTGCCGCGATTTGTTCATTACCCTGGACAAAATCTTCGCTTCGTGTCAGAATTGCTTTGTTTTCTGAGGAAAGAAAAAAAACTTTCCCTGTTTATATGTAATAATATTACGTACAGTTATTACATTATCACGCACAGTTACATATAATAAAATTTATGTATAAATATGAAATTTATCAAACTTTTTTTTGCAGCGCAAATATTCGCAGCAAGATTTGCCTCATTCACAACGTGCTGCACTTTTCCGGATTATGTACGGACTTCATATTTTCCTTGATTTACATATCATAATGGGATTTCGTCAAATCGGATTCAAGTTTTCGCTTCCATTAATCAATTAAGTTTTTTTTCTTTAACATTTCCGTGCCGCGGTGAAGGGGGTTTTTCCAGTCGAAATCTGCTGGAACGTCTGCTACCTAAAAAAGGAGAAGCAAGTTTTCCCGGCAAACTTCCCGCTTCGGTGCCCTTTCCCGATCCCGACGCTCCCCGAAGCTCCTCACGGCCACCTCTTGCGCCGGTCTCATCTCCGGCGATCACGTTCGAGCAAACAGGAATTCACGGCGCGAGTTTCCCGGCTTCCTCGAGGTCGAGACTTGCCCTTTTTCAGGTATACGCACGTGAAAGTGAAGCGAACGCCTCTCTTCGTTAGGTGACACCGACGAGGTCCCCGGTCGGAGCCTCGCAACGTGCGAAGTTTTGCGGTTCCTGCGCCCCATGCGTTCCGCGCGTCCCTCCTGCGGGTGCGGCAAAATCAAAAATGTTGCGCGCCAGGGAAAGGCGAGGGATCCGTCGAGGTTCAGGTAGCTGCGAGCTCCTTCTCGCTGAGAAAAGGCACCAAATGCGAAGGATCGAGTGAAGAGGAGCCGAAAATCTCCGGCGGTAATCTCAGACGTCATTAAGTTCGGCTGCGTCCGTACGTGGCCTCTAACATTTGATCGGCCTCCCGCCATTATTTTTTCTTCACTTCTTAATAAGATTTTTCTGCGTTATCAATAAAATAATAAGTGTAATTGATTTGAAACAATAAAAAAAAAATCGCAAGCCTTGACCCGGCACATTGCAATACAAACCGGCAGTGTTTCTTTTCAAACTGCACATGATTCCTCTGTCCGTTCTTGTATCCTTGTCAAGGCGCAGAATAACAACCATAACATTTCACATAATTATTAATCACCTTCGGCTCCTTTCTCGGACTTTACCGCGGGTGGTCGAAAATCCTAATGGAAAATTCAAATATTTATTTTTAAAAAAAGTAATAAAATGACACGAATTTCACATTAACTTTAAAGCAGAGCCTTAAGAACAAATGCGTTGCACTAAAATCTTTTACAATTAGGACTCTGTCCTTTTTAGCCCCTCGAAACTACTGTTTTCGGTCCGCTTTCGCGGCAAGGTAACTTTGGATCCAAATAACCGCGTTTTCGGCAGAAGTTTTCCGTACAGAAGAGCGATAGCTAATTCCTACATCGCAGCGATTCTTATGCAATGAAAATTTTTGTGCACACGTGTATGGCATCACGTGTGCACCGCATCTGCGGCTGAAAAGCAAAATTTGAGGCAGCGTACTAAATTATATTAAATAAAAAGTATTGTGGCTGCGGATCTATCGCTTTTGAATGTCTGCGCAATTACAATTCCCGCTTTTAAAACTGATCCTGTGACGCTTGGAGCAGAACTGACGGAGCATTAGACAAATGTGATGAAAAATTTATAAACGGATTTGTGTTCGTTCTACTTCAGCGAACGAATATCGAGAGGTCCGCGGTATCCTACCATGAGCGGTCTCTCACTAACCCACAGCAGCAACAGGAATTCCCTTTATCGATTCCCAACCACAGAACTGGGAGTTTCGTAAATAGCTACTTTTTCTATTGTGCCTGGATTTCGCAAAAGAATACGACGATTTACTTGTAGAAAGGTGGACGAGCGCAAGCAACGGGACGCGACAAACGGCGTTCCGAAATAGGTGTACAATGCAGGCGCCGTCAGGCACACCCGGAAAAAGATATGCGACCCAAAATTTAATTTTTCGACAGCGAACGATGCATTGGGGAGTCCATCGATTGGGAGAACCATTTGAAAAGCATTCGAAACATATTTTTACGGCGACATTGAACGGTCTCCAGGAGAAAAAAAAAATGAATTTACGCAATGTCCACCAGGGTGAGCGCAAGCGGTAGTGCACGAAAGGTTTTTTTTTTTTCTTACCACTCCAGTAACTAATGGGGGTTTTTTTGCTCGTTCAGGTCTTTTTTTTTTTACCGAAAATGGATGAGAGCGAGGAAAAATGGGAAAATTCAGAAAATTTGGGTCCCGGCGCAAATCTCGGATCTGCGTGTCCCGTAGGTTGCCATTCGCAAATTGCGACGCACGACAGCCGGCATTCCGGTGTTAGACATCGGACAAAAGCCTTTTATCTGCATTCATTAATTGAAATTTTTTTAATCGGATTCGGCATACAGTTGGACGCCATTTCCTTTGAAACGTAAACCGTGGCTCATGCGGTTCATTTTCATGAGAGGACCTGACAGGAGAAATCTCACGGTAAAATATGAAAAAATTTTTCGTGGACTCCGCATCGGCAACGCGAACAATCACTGTCTCACAGATCGGAATGCCCGGGCCAAACCTGCGATGTAACCCAACAGCAAAGTTTTGATTCTAAGGTAATAAAAATAATTATTAATTATTTGAAACGCACTTTCCAGTTTATGACACATCGGCCGTTGTGTAAGTTTCGATGTACGTGAAACCCTCGATCCTTCAGCGAACCGTGGGTCTTTGCATTTCGTAATGCGCCAATTTCTGTGATCTTTTCGTGGAGTTTTCGAATGAATTTTCAGTTCCGACAAGTTGCAACAACGATTATAATATTTAAATTTGAATGCAAATTAAAAAACTTTTTAACGAAATTACTTTCCTCGTTCTAAACATTAAAATGGCCCGTATCGACGGCGTTAAATCGGTAAAATTATCCTCCAAGAGGTTGACAACCTTTCCGGATCATGATTAATTTAAATGGAAATGGAAGCATTCAAAAAGTTTAATAAAGAGGAAGAAAATATCCAAATAGATTTTCCGTATTGTTTTTCTCTCTCTCTCTCTCTAATGAAGCTTTATAATTTTACTTAAAAAAACATTCGTTTTCAAATTAATCTTTAATTTAGTACCCGTTATTATTTCTGATACACAAATTTTTGTGATGTAAACCATTAATTTAATCACCCTGTTTATTATTTGAAAATTAAGCACCAAACAATTCCTTTTCCCCTCAAATGCATTGTCCATTCGAAAAAATCACCCCAGACTGAGAAGGCTGCCAAAAGGATGCAAAAATTGTACGGATGCAGCGAACCTGCCACGACGGTTTCGCTCCCATCTACACGAATACTTCCAGTGCTCGGGCAATTCAAATAATTTCTCCAGTTAGGGTTGTTCTCCAGGCCCTTTGCAGGACGTTTGTCCGAAACTTCGTTCCCACCGCATTTAATCAAACAGACTCCGTTCGAATACATAAAAGATGAGTAAAATCCGCGGTTTTTAACTTTCCGCTACATTAACAACTGCGAGTAACGATAGCTGAATTATGCAAATGTACAACTATATATTTTACAAGGTAAACCCTCTGAATCAGTTCCCACTTGAAAAAAGACCTTTTTGATGTGTTCATTTGCAGATCGGGCTGCAGCCTTGACATCTGCTGCAGCGAATACTTCGACGCTTTGTTATCGTTTCTTGTGCCATGAATAAACACTCAAACGAAGTTGTTCATTCCAAAATGCGGTGGATTGTCGATTAGCCATCACTTTTAGTGCGAATCAACAATTCGGCCATTACGAAATCAGTCCATAATGCCTTTTTCCAGTGTCGTTCTGCGTTTAGAAAAAAAAAAAAATCGTGATTCAGCCGAATTCTCATCATTTTCGGCGATCCTTTCACGTGTAATCGACGTGTGTCCACGTGTGAGAAAGAGAATAACTTCCTACTTGACGCACATTCACCCCAACGTAAGGACGGACATCCGTGCGACCCGGCGAAGATTCGAAAAACTCGGTCAGCGGGTTTCCCGCCCCCGTCCATCCCCGCACCGCAATCAGGGGTAGTTTCCGGTCGCTCAACCGGCCGAAATCAAAGTTAAAAGTTTCTTCGGGGCTTTGCTCCGAATAAAAAACTCTCCGAGTGGCCGCGGAACGTGAGGTGGAAGGAGAGAAATGCGAGGTTTACCGCTTGGAAACGTGCTCGGATCATACAGCACTCCGAGGCCGGAGGAAAAAGTCATGGGCGGGCCTGGAGAGACGTTTCTCCTCCGAAACCGGGAAAGCTCCGAAAGCGCCTTCTCAGACCGGAATCACATGTGCCGAGACTCCTCGGAAGGAAGCAGACCGAGGACGGGTTGCATAATGGCGGCCGCCACGGTTTCGATTTGGGAATTACCCCGTGGGAAGAAGCAACGTGA
The DNA here is from genome assembly GCA_028565995.1 of Ricinus marginatus. Lineage (NCBI taxonomy): Eukaryota > Metazoa > Arthropoda > Insecta > Psocodea > Ricinidae > Ricinus > Ricinus marginatus. The sequence goes on from JAOWBB010000005.1 coordinate 1,410,506, forward strand.
CATTATTTTAATAAAGTCGTTCCCAAACTCACCGCCGCCTAAGACTTCCGCGAGCGAACGCCGAACATGTGATTTCCCGCCCGGAAAGGCTGCGAAGAAGAAAGTTCCAAACACCCTTTTCGAAGGGTTGGCTTCCCTTTGGTTTCCTCAGAGCGGGAGCTTTTTCGGTGCCTTCCGAGGCGGGATTCCGCAAATGGAGACGCCGGTTCGGCTCTCCGTCAGCGGCGAAGCTTGGATCTGCCGCTTAAAAATCCGAACCGTCACTTCAGCGAGGCGAAGCGATCTGAGCAACAAAAAAGTTTGCTTGGGTACTCCGAAGGCGACTTCCAAAACACCCCACACGGAGTCAAGGGCGGCAAACCTATTTATTAATGCTGCAATCCGACACTGTCGTCAGAGACTCTCTTCGGTATCGACTTTCGTTCCCATCACCGGGATTACATTTCAAAGGGAAAAAATTTGCAGCGAATATCGAATAAAAATGTGCATTGATATTTACTGAAACGGACTCAAATTTCGGACTGCACACATCGCATCAACCGTCTGCTTATGTGGACGTTTTTGTTTAAAAATAAGATGTTTACTCTTACATTGATAAAATAAAACTTTACCGTCAATTATATTAACGGCATAAACACATGGTCTTTATTTAATTTTATCGTGAAACGTATTATTTATATACTTTTTTGAATGAAAAGTTTTACCCCCTGTCAACAGGCAATCGACATATTAACGTAAGACAAATAAATAATTATTTGTCCTCCTCACGTTAATACCGAAAGTTCCTTTCCGTTAAGTCTATATATTGTAACTTTGCAATATATTTTTTCCAGAAGCTCAAACGTATGTAGTCGGTTATGGAGTTTAACGTGGCATGCTCTTGCGCAAAAGCTCAGAACGGAAAATAAGGTGGGTTTGCATTTGGAAAGCATAGGAAGCACGCTGCTGGAAGGCATTTTTGGAGATCACGAGGAAAGCACGTTGCCTCGAACATAATATTTAGCAATATCATCATATCTGCGGCAGTTAATTCCGACTTTCAGTCAGATGATGAGCGATTGAAAAATTTTGCTCTTGATAAGTTAAAAACTGTTTCGTACGTCGCGTACAGGTTTGGTAACTTTTTCTCCAGAAGTTATATTTGCGGTCTGTCTCGGCACAGTTATGGATAACTTCAAAGGCAACAATCAGAAATCCTCCGATGGTGACAGATATTACTTAAAAGCAGACAATGCCGGGAGTGCGGATTCGTCTTCGAGGTCCCCATCGCCCAACAGATCAATTCGGGGATTGAACCTTTTCCGAATGATAAGTCACAAAATAGGAAAAGGCGCGAGAAAAACGAAGGAAATAATAAGTTCGGACGATGACGAGGATTCGAACTCCTCCTCGAACAGTCTGACGAAAAAACAGGGCCGCGACCTAAACGAATGTGATTGTGATTACCTGTACAACCTGGAAAGGAACATCGTGATGCTCTCCACGAAAAACCAGAGCAGCAACTTCTCGAAGGAGGCCGAGAAGAGAGGAAGCAAAGTCAAGGCGAGTCAAGAGTACAGGTCGAGGAACGAGAGATGCCTTAGGTTCTCCACCCCGTACAACGGGTACCACTCTTCGGGCAGTGATCCCTACAGTAGCAATGACGACTCCTTCAACTCCAACGACAGTGACCAGATGACGGGAGCAAACCACTTCTCCTCGAACGATTCCTCGACTTCTTCCTCATCGGGCTCGTATCGAAATTCGAGGGCAATTGTGAGGAAAGTATTGAAAAGCTTAAATCTAAATTCTAGAAGTTTGAGTTGCTCGAGCATATCTGAAATGAAGGAAACGTCTTTGAACGAGAGAAGGGAGGCGGGATCGAAGGAGAAGAGGACTAAGAAGAGCCCGCAGAAAATTTTGCGGCAGCCCGTCACATACACTTACGTTAGGGGTATTTCCGGTTTGCCCACCCACAGAGTGGTCAACACCAGAGGTTGTTACAATAACCAGTACTCGAGGGGCTGAACCTTTTACCACAAACTCCCGATTCATACTTTTTTACTCGCTCAAAGATTAAGAAAACTCCAATTTCATTATCCCAACATTCTTTGTTTTACACGGATTTGCACTAAATATTGTAACGTACATAATGAATTTTCGCTCAGATTTTTAATACTGAACTTTGTAATAGCGGGTGCGAGGCCTTACAGATGCATGACCTGGAAATATGATATTCATGATAATTTCTTATTCTGTAAGAGTAACAAAAATATATTCGAAAAAACATATTTATGAAACCACAATAATAAAATCCAATATTCGTGCATCCGTGATGTGTTAATTCTATTTCTTACAGACCTTGATACTTAGAGAATAATAATGTAAGTGGTTTGCTTTTAATCAAATAACGCAAAACGAATCATCGCCCATTTCAATATCTCTCATTATCTTCATATTTATGTTATAATTTTAATAATGATTTATATACTTTAATCTAAGTAAGAGGTTACAAAGTGTAAAACTTACTTCTAATTCGAAAAGTTCTCGTTGTTAGATGTTTGGTCTTTAGATGTATGTGATCCACAAAAATAACTTTCCTACGTAATCCAAATAAATGGTTATCATAAATATTTATATTATTTACTTTCAACACATTTGGTCATTATTAGAAAATATATACATATATATAATATACACATATATATATATGCATACATTATATTATTTTAGCTACGATTTTTAAAAAATTATTAGTTTTTTAGACTAATTAAAAAAATTATAATAATTGAAGAAAAAGTAACGAAAAAATAAATGCACATCGATATTACCGAACCGAATGACACCTATAAAAACATAGAATTATCTGATAACGAAAACAATTCATCTGATTAATTATTTTTCGCAGTTAAGAATGGAGAAAACTGCATCTCAAGGAGTCAAATTATTCAGTAAATCGAAGTAGAAATGAAAAAGAACATTAAGCGTCGATGTGTATAACATACTTTTATTTATGAGTTTTGTCGTTTGAGTGTTTAAGATTTGTAAGGTATTAGATAAAATAATTTAAAATTTTGAAAATATTTTTTGGCAACGCCAGAAAGTTGCTTAAAAATTGCTGATCGCCAAAGGGGAAAACTTTGAAATTGCGCTTGGTGAGGCATAAAAAATGACAGATAAATTTATCTGCCCTTTATTTTCTTTGCTGCACATAGAGAACATCATCGGATATTTTGTTTTTTAAATTCTTTCACATATCCAATTCATTTTGTCACTCTGTGAATCGCATTCAACTCCAGTTTAAATTACGCATATTTGCGTGTATACTTTTATTGAATTCCATACATTCATTCTTTGTCAAATAATTTATACACATTCTTGTTGGAAGGACTAAATCAATTATTCAACGTTAGTTAATTGCAAAACTTTAATAAATACATTATGCTTAATGACTTATAGTATTTCTTGAATTAGCATAAGGGATCAGCGATATTAAAATTTTTAAAGTATGTTTTTACAAAATCGAAATTTATTTAAGAAAACTATAGTGTAATTAAATAGAAATAGTGTTTGTATTTTAAGATAATTTTTGGAAAGAATTTTCATGCTTTGCCGAGACACTGCCGTCATTTATATAAATAACCAAAGTTTTTAAATATTAGTTTATTATATAGAATAATTGACAATTGCAAGTGATAAAATTTTATTATATTTTCGGGTTAATTTTTTTTAAAAATAATTGTACCATTTTTTTACTTTAAAGCTAAACTTCATTCATATCACTGAGATACGATTTAGTACAAATTATTTAAACTGTGAATTATTGTGTAGATATATATATGTATATATATGTATATGTCACACAGCATCCATATTCTGAACTATTGGTTTCTTTTCTGAGATCTAATTAAGTAAAATGAAACTGAAATTTCATTGTATTATCTTTATTATATATTATAGATTAATTTCAAGATTTTATAATGATAATCGTAATTTCCTTGTATATATTAATTGGAAAAAGGTGTAGTCTACAGTATTTTAATTAGCCGAAAACATATGTGGAAGAACTCTTCACTATCGGAGATATCAATTATGTTATGCTTTCTCTTAAAAAAAAAAAAAATAATGAAAATAATAATAAAAATATCAACAATAATATAGTAGTTTATGTTTTGTGCGTTTGAACTGCATCGGGTCCGCGAAAATATTTTCAAAGTATCTTCATACTACATATTACCAATAGAAATCTAATGAGTGTAATGGAAAAATACGCATTTTCTTTCATTTAAAATAATTGTTACGGACAAAAAACATCTTTTTTTTTTTTTGAAAATTTTCTGTAGATCTGAAGATTGTGAATGACGATAATTTGTTAATAAAAATAATATTTAGTTACACTGGAATTTTTTTAAACCCGAATCACCTCGCAAGCAATTTTTATTCGACTTCATAAGGAGGCATTCGACGTGAAGAGTGGAAGGTTCATGCACCGGGGAAAGAGTAGGCGAAAAGTCGACGACCAACGAGCAAAACTCCCTCGAACGTGTCAAAAAGTCTTGGAAAATTTAATGCGTGAAAATCAAAAACTTTTTCCTCGGAAAGCAAACTCCCGTTTGGTGGATCGTTGATCCCGAAACGCCAGATGACATCACACGCCCGCCGGACAACCGGAATTTCCTGTGGGAAAGCGTTCGACCGGTAACTTTTCCCATCCCGATTCCCTTTGAAAACGGGTCTTCCAAACCGACGGCATTTCCCGGGTTTTTCGGCTTGATTTTCCCCCTCGGTCCAGGAGCGTCGCCCATCGTCGAGCGAAACGTCTCCTGACATCAACCTCAAAAAGCTTCGCACAACTCGGAAAATGATTAATTGGCTGTTAGCGGCAAAAAGAAACGTGACCGTTGGCAAAGCCACCCGAAAAACACATTTTTCTTCCTTTGACGATAACCGTAAATTATTCCTTTATTATTTAATATTACAGCAACTTCAAAGGCCGAACGCGATTTAAGCAGTTTCTGTCACCTTTCAACCTCAACCGCTTATTAGAGGTATTATTAAACTTTCAGGTAACGTATAAGGCTCCTTGAGAGTGGAAATGCCGTTCACGCAGCAAGGTTTCTAGGACCGTAGCCGCTGATCATCGGCGAAGGGAAAAAATCCGTCCCAAAGGTGTTTTTTCGGTTAGTTTTTGCAGTCGGTGCTGCACGCGGTTTGCGAGGGGTCGCAGGTTCGTGGATCTGCACTCCCGAAGAACATTTGCAACCGAAAAAGATTAACCCAAACGAGGTGGCGGAATCCCTTGGAATGCGGAGGGAACCAGAGGTGGAAACATCGAAATCGACGAAGGCGAACCGGGAACTTGAAATCTCGCATTCGGCAATGTCAGGCAGCAGTTGGGTTACCACTCGTCCCGCGGAAATGCTTCGGCGGACTCCCATTTAAGCGAGATCCGTTCACTGTGTCAAGGCGAACCTGGAAATCCAGGGGCAATATCCGCGGCCGGAAGGCGGAATCTCTGTCCCGATTCGGAAAAATGCATTTCTTCGTCCGGCCAGAAAAGAAAAAAATTCTTTCCCAGAGCTTCCACCACATTTTGCGTCGCACTTGCCTCGATTCCTCGTTATTTGCGACGATGACGGACTCCCGACGAAAGCAAGACGAAGCCGGAAAATCAAAGGAAGGAAAAGGTTTTTTAACGTCGCAGATACACAAATCGAACGTGCGACGAGTTAATAATTTGAAATCAATTAGAGTCGATCTTTTCGGGAAGGTTTCGGTCAGTTTAGCGAAGGATCGGATTCCGAATGCGGCAGTCGCCATGAAAAAAAATAAAAATAAGCAGCGGAAAAAGGATTTTCATAATGACGAAATTAAGGCACGTTAGGTGACCTGTTAGCGACCTGACGCGTCAGCACCTGACGGAAGCTTTCATCCGACAGACAGAAATTTATAAAGTTGCCGACAGTTACAATTATCACGTTCCCCGCTGATGTTAATTTCCTTCGGCGGGGATTGAGGAGGTGAAAAATTTAACTAAAGCTCCGGTTTGTAAAGTCGCCTCGATATCGTGTACGGAATCAGGGCAGAAACGGACAATGAAACTTGGAATCCAAAGGAGTCTGAATGGAGTGTGTCGCTGCATTAAAACTGACTACCCCGTGAAAATATTCATTGTGCATTGATATTATTGAATGTGACGGAGCGAACTGATGCGAATTGCCGCTGTCCAAAGAGGCTTTATTCCGATTTTTCACCGTGGAACACGATTGCATTCATTTAAATTTAGAAAGAAAAATGAATTGATGATTATTACATTAAATGAAAATATATACATCGCTGAATGCTTCGCATCTAAACTCGGCACGGCTTGGTTTTTCCTTAATTTTCATAAATCCACATTTCCTCAGTCAGTTTTTCCTTCTCAAAAGGCAACCCCCGTTGATTTCATGTGAATAACTTAATGTAAATAAAATGCTATTTATATCTAACTCCTTATTCACGGTTTTTGACGTTGAGTACATCGTTATCGAAAAAAAAAAAAAAAAGAACGTTCATCTAAGATCTTAATGACTATTATTACGTTGTAAATATTGGGACCCAAAAAGTCCGTTCCAAAAGCTGCCGCAACTTTTTCGGTAACCAGAAATTCAAATTCCTCACGCATAAAGGTTCGGCTTTACTTTGGGACAAAAACAAAACCTCTTAATGAATAAGAAAAGGAAAATAATTTTTCACGATCTCCTTAAATCCGAAATGAATCTGACATTTGCATTTGGAACACAGGACTGGCAGAAACCTCCTACTGATGTTGCTACTTTTTGATCGCCCTCGGTTTCTTATCAGCTCCGATTTTAACCGGTAACGACATTTGGATTGTAAACAATCAATGCTGTTTGACTGTACACATTTACATGAATGAACTTTGACACACAACGGAAAAATTTTAGCACAGTAAAAATAAAATTTTAATCTCTACTTTTTTTATTTAACAAATTCTGTACAAAATTCTTTGCTAAATAACAAAAATCCAGAAAAAAATTAATAAAATTTATTAGATTTTGCATTAAATATCGTAATGATATCTAATGGAATTCATAATATAAAACTGTATTATTAAAATTTTTTTTTGATCCGGAATTCATTCTTAAATCTCCATTAAGTCATACACACTAAAATTATGATACGATTATTGAAATTGCTAACACACTATTATACGTATCATACTATTATCTAATTATTAATAAAATGAATCTTGTAAGTAAATTGTTAATATGGGACGATTGGGATGATTTGTTTTGCAATAAATATCCTAATATTGGATTTAATCATCTTGCCCTTTTATCCTGCGATGACTAATTCTAAAATCAATCATAATACAAATTTTTATAAATGCTTACAATTAAAGTTTAATAATATTTAATCAACTTTTTAAGTGCGATTTTCATTTTTTTTCAATAATTATTTATACATTTTAATTTTTAATTTTATTTCCGGCAACTAATGAAGTTAAAATGTAAAAGTGTCTGCGGACTTTGACGCAATTAGGATAAAACTTTTAGTCTGCTCCAATTTTGTTAAAATTTAACTTCATTGAAAAGGCAAAATGCCATTTTAATTAAGTGGCATAAAAAATACGGAACTTATATGTTAAAGTTCGAAGATTTATGTTAACAAAATAGTTTAATATTATAATTTAGCGATGATGAATTTTTAATACTTAATTTGATTTATCACTTTTTTATTATTTATTTGTAATTTGTAATTTACTTTCTTACTTCTGTTTTTGCTAAATAATAAAATTGAAATTTAAAAATTATTTTCTGCAGTGTACTTGCAAAATTGAACTGTCCAAATAAGTGTATAAAACAATGATTTTAAATATTATTTTGCTCAAAGTGAAAAAATAAATTTTCCAATATTAATATAAATTAAAGATTGCGTAATCACATCCCAGATAATTTTTAATTGAAAATTTCCTCTTTTTTGTACAAAGAAAAAGATTGTAAGTAAAAGTTTTGAATTTAAATTTTAAAAAATTACTGTTTTTTAAATATTATTTTAATTTTATATATCTTGTGTATCTGGTTTTATTAATTTTTTTCTAACCTAATGAACATGAAAAAAATATTCTCCGCAGCAGACATTCACCCGCACGGATTAGATTCTTATTTTTTCCTTTTTTCAGCCAAGTTTGTCACGTTTTTGGGTTTATAAATTCACAAGAAAGTCGAAATGAAACAGGAATAAAATAAAAGCATCTCTTTTCCCATTATCTTAACTGTGTGCAGTAAAGATATGCAAAAACGATTAACAGAAAATCGAAGATACTTCCCTTTCCGCATTTACCTTAATTAGAAAAATACCATCAACAATGTTAATATGGAAGGTGCACAGATATAAAAGAGGACTTTCTACTAAAATATTTAATTTGAGTGCTACGGTTTTCCATCCATCAGGTTCTGATAACGCTTGAAAGTTAACGTAATTTTTTCTGTACATTTACGTGGCCAACAATCACATATTCCAAACCGTAACATCGAAAGATTTGAAATGTCATGCATAAGATCGAAAGCATTGTTTTTATAGTGCAGATTCATAATTTGCACTTCATGTAAAATTAATTTTGAGAGATTATCCTTTTTTTTCGTTTTGGAAAGGATCATAAAGGCCAACAAAAAATCGCATGAACAAATTAATAAGAGAAATATTGGATTTAAACATTAAGATGCCGGGAATAAAGTGATAAATGAATTTTACCGAAATAAAAAGGTGAAACATTTTGGCGTGTCAACATATACATTGCATTACAAAAATAAGAACGATGCAAAAGATAAGATATTTTTATGAGTAAGGGAAAGATACAGTATTTTTTTATTCAAGAAGATGGCTTAAATGATGTCCCTATGTAAATGTAAATTTTATTGTGCTAAATTACTAGAAGCATATGAAGAACACCGATAATATAACTAATAATGTTAATTGTCATATCTGCTGCATCGTAACTGGGTTGTCTTTGAGCATCACCGATATTCTACAGTTCGTTGATTCTTGATAGATACCGGATAAATGTGAGGAAATATTTATATAATTGGCGCAAGTTGGATTGAAATGTCGAATTTTTTTCGGCAAATATTGAAAAATCTGACGATTGGAAGAGCTGGTAATAACGAATATTATATTTAAAAGTTCATACAAAACTTATTTCTAAGTTTGTTGATATTGCTTTAAACATTTTAGAATCGGAAGGTTCAAAGCTCTTTACACGTGTCGGGTCAACGTGGTTCAGAGTGAAAAGCGGATATGAAGCAAGCGACATATCTACGAATTTTAATGGCGTCAAGAGGAGGAGATATCAGGTTTAAATTCTTCGCTGACAAATATTTGGGTTGCTTCTATGGCGACAGTGACGTCATCTATGACGCAGCGTGCCTAAACTTTAAAATTTGACGTCATGAAACTCCACGTGAAAGATTCTGGGAAGCAGATGGAATTGAGTCGATTTTCCGTAAGCGAAACATGCTGCGAAGGAGGTTAGTTAAAAGATATCATTGAATTTCGCGTTCTGGGTCAGTGGAACAACCGTGTTCGGAATTCGCAAGCGTGTACATTATCTCGCAGGAAAGGCAAAAACATGTATAATTCTTATGCATTTATCAAATTTTGGATTTCCGTGGAAAATATCCTGCGAAATTTAGATTCTACATTTTGGAAACCTATGTGGACATTCACAGTGATTTCGTTCGTTAATTTTCTACTGGAGGGCCCTCCTGCAGAAATCTCCCTGCTGACTTTACTGCATTAAAAAAAAATCGTGAATCCTGGAAGGTTTAACAGTGAAATAACATAGCTGCATTAAGATTTGCATGGCTGTACTAAGTCGATAAGACTGAACAAATCGGAGAATCAATGCTTGAAAAACCTAAGATTTATGTTTTTTTTTTCAAACTTTGTTTCCATTTCGACAGTGGAAATTTCATATAAATTGAGACCTTCTCCTTTTGAACATGAAAAACTTATAGTTAATTTAAATGCATGCCAAAGCTTTGCGCATGAAAAATATCCGTGTATTTTCTGAGCAAATCTTACTTAAAGTTCAGTTTAACTTTCAGCTTTTGAGTTAAGCAATTTAAACTTTTATATAATAATATGCATATTGGACTTTCATCTACCGCAAATTAATTTATTCATTTCTTTCATCACTGGCAATTTCATTTCATTTATTTATGCGATTTTACTTACTTGTTTTAATCCGGATTTATTTTCGTTGTCATAATTATTATTAAACATCGGTTTGTCTACATTTAAATTTCATCGCTCATCTGAATCTCAAATTCAGGTACATAATCACTAAATTAAATTCTCTTTGCATCCTATGTATAAAAGACCATTTTTTTTTCTTCAATTAAAATAGTCCAAAATATCGTTCTATATATAATTATATTGTAAAAATCGTCTCTTGCGTTACATTTTATAAATTCCATGTAAATCATACTTCAATTCGTCAGGTCAGGTTCACACTCCAAGAAATAGTGACACTTCTATCGGATGTATATATTTTAAAAAAAAATAATAACTATATTCAGTCGAAGAAATATAACTGCGTAAAAGAACTCTTCGGACAGCCGTAAGTTGTCTGGAAATTGTATATGAGATATTTACGTTCTTCTGTTTCGGAAGGAAATTTGTGGCAATTTAGCCTTGCTGCAACAAAGAGAGAAAGTGAAAAACAAAAAATAATTGTACAAATACAAGAATCGATTGTGCTTTTAAATTGGGGAATATTCAGGTATCCAATGCGCAATGTCCTTCGACCCGTATCAAAATTGCTGGGTTTTCGATGACTGACTTAGATGAAGATCACCATTCAAATTCATCGAGGGTGCAATGCATTTGAATGAGTCAAGGATGTCAGTTTTAACACACTTTAACAAGTCATTATCAATAAAAGTGCGAATGAAGAGATAATTTACATAAGTGCATCGCTTAGGTCCCAACTTTTAAATGTCATAAGATACACATTCTTCTAATTCAGTTAATTAAAAACCAAATGAAATTTGAAACTGCGAATTTTTATGTGCAATCATAATATATAAAGAGACCGGGCATCTCGGAAACATTTAAAGGCAGACAGATCGCCGATGGCTGGATCAACGGGCGAAGGTTTAATTTCCTCGGGTCGAATTATCAAAATTTGGTCACGAAATTTTGTTTTTTAAGTTATTCATTTAATATTAACCTGTACCTTATCACTAATTAACTTTTTGGTAAAATAAACTGTTGAAAAAGAAAAAAGCGAAAAGATTTTTCTCCGTCAAAAAATTAACCATACATACAGTGAGATTCCTAACTGGAAATACGTTCACTTACGCGAACGTTTCCACAGGTCAGCGAAACGAAAAGATTTAAATGAAATTAATTCATCGGGCGCAAAATCAAACAACCTGAAAGCGGCGCAATCTGGATAAGAAAAAAAGATCAAAATCCCGAAAAGTTCCCCTGAAAGAATTTTCCGGGGAGAAGAAACTCTTCGGCACTCGTCGGAAACCTAATTTTACTTTCTACCGAAAAATCAAAATCAACAAAATGTCTGCCTGTAACACCTTAGTTTTTCGGTCACTTTTCAACCCGCATTGATCCGCGTCAGGCGTACCTGCACATTTCAGAATTAACCCAGCGCTTAGTTTATTCGAGGCGAAAAGTAGCTCGACCAGGATCGTGCCTTTTTAAAAATGCTTTTAGCGTTTCCGATCGCTCGGGCAATGCAGAAGGATTGTCGAGCCATCGCGGCAGAGCAGGGCACAAAAGTGTCGAGAAACGTTCGCACTACATTTGTTTGTGGATTTTTGTCCACGTGAAAAAAGGAGATAGTCCAACTGAAATTTTTTACCGGCACGAGTGCCCAGGTTGAAAGGAACGGGACGTTATATCCCTTGTAGACCTTTGTCTGCCTTTCGAATCTAAATAATCTTTAACGATTGAAAAACCATCGGAACTGACCAGAGGACGAGGACGGCTCGCATGAGAATGTTTAGGCTTGTGAAAAAAAGGAAGCTTGATAAATAATTACGTTAAAAGTCGATTCGCACGGTATGAAAAGCGAAAAAGTTTTCATACGTAAAACGGGAAAAGTGGAAGGAACTTGTTGCATTTCTGTCGCCGGACGAGATTCGCTTAACGAAACTCGAGGGAGGTTAAGCAAATGATTCGAAGCAGGTTACGCAAATAAAAGTGACTTTGGAGGATCCGTCGGCGAATCGCGTGGCGACAGAAAACTGATCCGGATAAGATCAAGATCGTTTCGACTTCCTTCGAGCCGCAACGGGAAAGTGACCGTTGCGAATTCACGCAGGCAAAAGTAAAAGCTTCGCTGGAAGCTGGGCCGTCGTTGGCAAAACTGTTTGGGACTCCCGCGCGTAACCGAACCCAAAGCGAACGGCGCGAATCCTCCGGTTCCACGGGGGTTGGCTCATCCCGGAGGCAGCTCCCGTTTACCTTGCTGGACGAAGAAATCCATGAAGTACTGGTTCGCTCTCAGCGATTCGGCATCGTGAGGAGTTGCGTGCGATGCTTTCCATTCGAATGCCGGCTTTTCGGGGTGAAACTGGACCCCGAAGTAGGGCCTTGTGTTGTGCTCCATCGTCGACACGAATTCCAGGCCGTTTTCATCCGTGTTCACCGACAGAATCTTCCAGCTCTTCAGCAAACCGGCATCTCTCATTCCCTTCAAGAAAAAAGTTTAAGCCGCCATCGCCATTTTGTGCCACACTCTCACCGAGCGCACGTTACTAAATACCTGTTCGGTGATGCAGTACTGATGGAAATTAACTGTCGAATTCTTCTCTTTTAGCGCGAGGACCACGTCGTAAGGGACCTCTCCGAATAATCTGCTGTTCAGAAAATCTGCAAATAACAACGTACAGATATCCAGTCGGTCGATGCACAGTAAAGGCTTTGGTGCGGCTTATTTTTCATCGAAATATTGCGATTCGGACCGAAACCACGGAGAAAGATAGCGTGAAATGTCATCGGGGAAATGTTCTTTGACCCGGAGCACTCCAATTTGATTTCTATCGCCGCGATCTCGTCTTTTTCTCCTGGTTTGCTCTCGTTAGCACGCAATGCCGGATCGGGGCACTGACGCACGAGGAGAAACGTTTTTCCGCACGGAAACCTACCCCGTCTGAACACCAGAGGAAGTGCCACGTTGTTCGACGAGCAGTCCACCCGTATTTCCTCCATTTTGTTCTCGATGTATCCCATGAGTTCGAACCCGAGGCACGTTCCCCACAGCGGGAAGTAATCCCCGGCATCGTTGAATTCGTTGGCCACTTCCATTATGAATTTTCCGGCTTCCGCATAGCCTCCGGTGACGTTGAACAGAGTTGCTCCACCGGGGAACAGCACTCTGAAAAAGACGGGGGAAAATCCTCGCCGAAAAGCGGTGATGACAACTTTTAAGGAAGGTAACGAGCAATGCCTTGTTGCTCGCAAATCTCCCGCAATTACTCATGAACTGAACGAGAAAGAAAAGAAAAGGTTTTTGCTGTTGAAAATACTTTTCTCGTCTGCTTAGCGATGCGGGAATTGGCAGTGCTCGACACTTGTAAACAAATCGGGCTTTGTATGAGACTTTGTATAATATATTTTGTCTTTAGTATTTAATAGACTTTGAATATTTTAATAAATCATCTGCAAGACAATAAATCGGCCACGTGCGGGGGGAAAAACTCTAAAATAAAACTTGTTTAATTTCATTTCCAAAAATTTTCAATTAAATCAATATATATGTACATTCTATTTTTATTTATCAAGGAATCAAATGTATAAGGAGATGAATTCGAACTTTTCCATCCTTTTTATTATTCGTTCAGAAATTTATTTTTCTACATTTCGATATTTTGGTGTTTATATATACATATATACAGAAAAAAACTGCAAGTTGAAGGGATTCTTTGAAAAAAGAAAAAACTGCCCACATGTATAAATCTTTTGCATTGGGATCAATCACATGGCCAAATGCGTGAATATGTGAAATAATTATATATATAATTTCTTAAATCAATACTTATCGGTATTGTAAATATATTTCTTATTTGTGCAACAAATATTTTATTACGTTAATCTTTTTCAGTAGAAAAATTTACATGGTTATTGAGACGTTAGCATGTCGATGTACATATCTCATATCATATCAGTTGAAGTAATCGTCATTTAATCGGGAAAAAAATTTTTTTTCCCCCGTAATATATTAATCTCTGATATCGTTATAAATTAATGTTACAAATAGATGTTCTTGTGCAATTTGATATTACAAAATATCAATACAAGCTAAAATCATTTCAGATTTCTGACTGAAAACGATAAAATGAAGTGGTGCATCAAATTTCACGTCTGCATCACTTTATATACGAGTTGAATTATAATTTTTTTTCTCTCATACATGAAGTACGTTAATTAATAAATAGTGATTCAGTATTTGGCTAAAGGGAAATAAGTTATGTGGGATTCGTAATTAGCTGCGGGAGATACCTTTCCCATGTATAAATTGAATAATTTGGAGGCATTTGCGATTAGCTTGTTTGATCCCCACATAAAAGCGTCGGAATTGGCCGAATTAAGATGAAACACAACCGAAATACTGTTGGGCAACGAGACGAATATAAATTGCATGCACGTACGTATCAACGCATACACGGGGAAACGGACAATGAGAAGATGCGAGCTGTACATCACTCGTTACCCGCGTAACATAACTATGAAATCTAATCCAAAATTTAATTTTCCGAGCCTGACCAAATTCCGAAACCAAAATTTTTTTTTTCGTCAGCCTTAAACATTCAACGCCACTCTCCAAATTGTATTTAAAAATTTGTCCAAAAGCAAACTAACTTTATGAAAACAACGAAAAATGTCGCGATGTATCGCAGCATGATTCTATTTGCGATCATTAACTTACCCGTTAATTAACGAGAGGATGCTCCTGTAATAGTCTTTGCCTTTACCAATCCTAAAAAGAAGAAAATCGCATAACATGCCATGATACAATTTCCTCAAATAAAGCTTTCACACCTCCATACGTATGAACGGAGCGACTCGAAAATCTTATAAATTGATAGCTCTCTCGCTTATTAAAATTTCACATTTTGACCATAGATGCCACGTTCAAAGCCGAGGAGGCCACGATTATCATTCTTCGTTTTACGTACGTGTAAAATATGCGAGAGGGTGGAATATTTCCGCAGCGTAGAAATGAGAAAAGAAGCGAAAAAGCTTCGTGATTAATCTTCCGCTGTAAAATTAAGTTTGGCAAATAACGAAAGTAATGCATAAAGAAGAAAGATTGTCTGCACGTGCGTTAAAAGAACGGAACACGACAGCCTCAGCGGTTCCTCGGTGCAAGGAACCTTTCGGCTCGGGACGTGCTCCTCGAGGGCCTGCATTCACGACAGAGTTTATGTAAAAGTACATGCGGAGAAAGAGGTCTCGTCGGATTCACGGACGAAATCTTCTCCAACAGTAAAGACGGGCGTCTGATCGTTCGATTTGATGCGCGAAAAGACATCGAGGATAGGGATGTCTGGCATCGGCAAAGCACGGATGGGATCGAGGTTTAAGGCGTGCCTAGATTTGAAAAGGGCTCACCAGATCGGTATCACTCTGGATCCCGCGCTTTCCAACAGCTTCACGTACGAGGCAGCAATGTAAGAGTAGTGGCTTCCGTAATAATCAACCAATTTCCCGGTCACTTCTTGGGTCAAAACACCTGAAATACATTTTGAATCGATTAGGGCTTCGGACTCCGATCCTCCGCCTCCTTTTTTTCCTTCCCGCAGAAGGAAGAAGAAGCCTGCGCAGTTTTCCGATTTTTGCACGCGATGTTAACGCGCGACAGCACGCGTTTCGCATAACGCGTGGCCGTGCGAGAGCTGCAGCCGCAAGGGTAGCACTTCCGCAGTTTCGCACCCCTCGCCCCCGGACGTGCATAAAAGGACGTAAAAGTCGATCGGGGCCCGACCACCTTCCCGGTTCGGAATTCTGATTTAAAGAAAAAAAAAACATGAAAATCGGGACACTTTCCACGCGTGCTGCAACGGCGAGCCCCGTCATTTCGGAAAATCCGATTCGCATTCGGGAAATAATCTCGCATTGAGAATTTTTTTCCCGGTTTTCTTTCAATCGCTTCGATCGAACAAATCGGAAAACTCAGAGAGGCTGCCCCATTTCCCCACAATTCCCGTTTTTCATTTTGCCAGCCTTCGTCGCGCCGGAAAATTCGCAGCGAGTGTAAACGGAGAAGTTGCTCACCCACGATCGGCCGCAGGTTCAGGGGTCTGCACGCATCCCTGCGGTGCTTCTTCGACTGCGATTCGGACAAATCAAAAGCTTGAAATAAAAACGATACAAATAAAAGATACCAAAAAGCTTTCATCTTTGTTTAAAACTAAAATAGTTTCCGGAAAACAAAAAAAAATGAAATTTCTCCAAATAGGAAAAGAAAGAATGATGCGAGACACTGTGAGACTGAACGATCGTTTATCGAGCAGAGCAAATAAATAGCTCGGCGCCGCAACACGGGCCGGCAAAGCCATCGCCGACAAACATCCACTATCCGACCGCTCGCGATCGGTGGCGAACGCTTTTCGGCCCGACGAACGGGGGAACGTGGAATGAGCGAACTTTCGACGGCCCTTTCGCGAAAATGCGCGACACTTGTGCCGAGACGTCGCAGGTGCCCTCCCGACGCTCGGTCGCAGAGGACGCGACATCCGAGAGCGCGTCAGAAACGATAAATTCGGATTGTCGCCGGGGCGATCCGCGCCGTGGGCTCCACCGCAAGATCGCAGCCTGCGACCTCGGGTCGGGCAAAGTGGCGCGCTCCGCTCCCGCAGCGCGAGATCCCGACGGATGCGCAAATAGCGGCGACGGAGGATGAAAGAAAGTTTCCCGCTTTTACTTCCAATCCGGTAACGAAAATGAACTTTATCTGCTCGTCGATATCTCGGGTGCGATCCCCAAAGCTGCTCGGCCTCGCATCTCGATCAAAAAGTAAATAAATCGATCAGATCGCGTCGCCCAAAAGCCGGATCGTTGCATCCTCAATTCCGCAATAAATAACAAACGTTTGTGCAATTCTCTTTGGCGCAACCGCTGGAAACCGCAACGGTAAATGTGCAAAATGATCAACACTCGTGTTATGAAAAAATAAATTTTATATTAAAACAAAATTAAATTTTATATATTTAGAAAAAAAATTAACTTTAATTAGAAATGAGGAAAAGGAATTATGCGAAAATTATTTTCTCGTGTAAATTTTTGATCTCCAGGCATTGCAGTTTCAATTCTCGGGATAAGATCCGGCACTCGGAAGCTACGCACGTTTTTACGATGGCTGCATCGTTCTTTCAGCTGTCGGGGAAAAAATAAAATTTTCGCCGTTAATTTTGAAGTGTTTGGATCTTAGCCGTCACCCACTGTGAACATTAGTTTGTAAATTTAACAAAGATTACAAATAAATCTTAAATCATCTAAAAAAAAAAAATACATGCGTGGTGTGCAATGCGAAAAAAAACTTTCGCACATCAATTTACGATCAAAAATCTCACGGTGATTTTTTCCCTCGAGTTTTATATCCATCAGATCAAATCGCTTAATTTTTTAACAGTTTAATATTTTAACCTTTGATATAGTTCATACTTATAGCATTACAATTTACATTCTAAAACTATATGTATCGGTACCAAAGCGCATTTTAAAATGTGGTATTAATATATTACGCCTTCAGATCCCTAAAATATCTGAATTCCTGTAATATATAACGATATTCTAAATACTGAAGTTTTCAATCTTTATGTTTTCTAAGTATTACGTTAATTAATTTTAGACGAATTCGTAATATTTGTCTGATCTTTTCAAAGTTTTTCTTCATCATATGTAGTCGAACGAAATTAGGGTACACCAAAAAAATAAATTACAATAAATAAATTTATTTCGCTATAATTAAGAAACTTAAAAAGTGTTTTGTCTTTGTAACAGAAAACAAATAATTAACAGTCATTTTTATTTCTCTTCCATATAACCATATGAAATTACAATTTCCTCTATTATTCACGTCTAGCTTCTTTCCTGGTTTTTCAATAAATACAATGATTGGTGCAAACAAAACAAAAATATATTCTTTTTCAACATTTTCTTAAAGAGAAATGTTCTCGCTTAAAAAGAAAATAGTTGAAAGGCTTAAAGGCTGCAAATAAATAGAAAAAACTAACTGAAATACCGGATCAACCTGAACGATAATGCTGAATAAGATAATTAATAATATCTTTAATAAAAACTAATATTAATTCAGAAAATGTTTCACGATATTGGTATAAAAAAAATAAGGTCTTTACTCTACCGTTTGCAAATATTGTTTTGATTTTCAAAACATTCTTTAAGAATATTTTATTTTAATAAGAACAATAAAAATACAAAATGGCTTTAATATAAAAAAACCCACATTATATTAATAGTCATTGATTTAAAAGCTGAAGATATTTACATTTTCTGAATCCTCTGCAAAATGTATTTTTATTATTTCATACATCATCAAGTAAAAATTTTAAAAAAATTCTATAATAAATAGAATATATTTTTAATAGCCGCATCAAATACCATGTATGTTGGGCTGATTCAAAAATAAGATCCGCCACTACAGAACTATCAAGATCATAAGTCAGATTAGTTTTATTTATTAGAATATATCAGATCAGCTTTTTTTAAAAACTGCATTGAATTAATGACAATTGCTGGATGTCTACATTTGCATAAAGACGAAAACGGAGAAAATATATAAGAAATTTTTAATATTTTAACGAACACCAATATTAATGACAAATATCGCTTATTTTACCATCTAATTCATCATGAATTTTTTTGTGCATTTAAAAATTTATTTAAACACACATTTATTTCTGGGCACTAAATGAAGGCACTGTTACTTCATTTTTTAAGAAGTCAGTAACAACTTATTTTTAAATAAAATCCTCAAGCTCATAAATTTTTTCTGATCTGATGATTTTTGTTTTATGTAAATATTAGACTGACTAAAAAAAAAATTAAAATAAGACAATTTATAAGATTTTATGCTAAAGAATAAAATTGGGATTGCTAGACAACAAAATTATTATTTTTTTTTTAATATAAACAGCTCTTTTAAAAATATTTTTAAGGAATAAAAATTGTTTCCTGTTCTTTATAATCATTTTGCAACTTTTTTGTACAATATATGATAATAAACAATTGTACCAAAATACAAAAATGGAATGGGAGAAGAACCAGAAGTGGAAAAATATCTCAGTAACAGAAAAAGGCAATTAAATTAATAAAATGCGCAAATTTTGATTTTATAGTAGTAATAAATTGGTTTTATCTCTTCTAAACATGAACATTAAATTTATTAAGTAAATTTTATATTTTCCGTTTTAAGCTCTTTCCAAATTTTTGTGTTTATAATAAAAAAAGAATTATTTTTTTCAAAACTATTAGTTTAAAAAAAATAATTTTTAATTAAACACGCTATGAAGTTATATTATTTATGAATCAACCCAAAATGATTTTTAACAATTTAAAAATATCATTGTGATTCTTTAACCTGAAAAGAGACGGGAAATTTTTAAATCGCTGCAAAATTCATTTTAAATTGTGATATTAATACTGCTTGAAAACTTCATTATTTTCATTTTAAATTTTCCAATATTTTCAATTAGGTGAAATTTGATAAAATTGCTTCATTTTGTTGATTGAGAAGACTTTTAATTCAATAATGGCATACCAATATACATTTCTTTTATTTTTTAAATTTGGCAGCTCTGACATACTTTTATTATTTCATTTTACCGCCACATATAATTATGTAAATTACTTCTGTCAGGTGCCTTGAGATTTTCCTATTATACTGAATACAGGCCCTATTCGCAGGAAAAATCTTCTGAGGACGGACCGTAATTCGGGTTTCAAATCGAAACACATCAGCTCACACAACAGCGGATAATAATTGGACGCGTGGGCAGCAAACTGTAATGCAAAAATTTTTTACACTCAAATTTATATTTAATACCGTCATTTAAATTAAATTAAAATATAATTTAAATATTATTAGAAAAAAAAGAAATTAAATAAGAAAATAAAAACTTGCACTGTATAAAGGCTACATGAACGAAAAATTAAAATATAATTAATATATAATTAATATATTACCCTTTCATCATTCATTTTAAATATCCGTGTCAATATTAAAAGTAAAATGCAAGTCCAAGAATCCCGATGGCTTTCCGACTGTAATGAAAGGAAATATTCTAATGCTTCCCTACATACTGAAATTAACTTTACTTGTATATTGGCCCAATCTTCTTGTCTAGTTTCATCACAATACATCTTAAATAAGACACGAAGGGCGCATGCCAAACTTTGAGTTTCTTGCTTTAATAAATTAGGTTTGACATTTCCTTTAAATCCGGCTTTCCAAAGCATATTTCTTTGATCGTGATTGCTGTTAAATTCCTTGGCAAATCTATGAGACTGTAATAAGCAGTCTGTCAATAGAAGTAAGTGCTTGCTACTTAAATTCCGGTACATTCCTTGTTCTTCTCTCTGCTGTTCCGTAACTATACCTTTGTCAGTATGAAGTAAATCGGCCTGAAAATATTTTCTGCTGAATTCAAAAAGCTCAAATAATAAGGATTTAAGGTGTCAATATTTATTGTTACATTAATGTTTGAAGAAAATTTAAATCATAATAACGTAGTAAACAAATTTTATAAAGTTTTCAATCGAGAACCTTCATACGTACTTTTACTAAAACAAAAACTTTGAGGAAATCATTAAAAAATTATTCAGTTCATATTAAATGGAATATTGAGATTTCAGTATATCATCAATATTAGCTTGTTTAAATGCCTTTTCATAGGCATGTACTCTTGGTTTCGTACAATATATTTAAGATTACTATTCCATGCTGTACTGCCGCGAACTGGAAAAGAATAATATTTCGTCCATCGCTCTTTTTGCCTTTTCATACATCTATGATATATGAAAGAGAGATTTTTTTTTTCTAATGTTGAAAAAAAATCACACTTATTTTGAAGCGAATACGTGATTTGACTAAAAAAAAACATTTTAACCGGATTACACTTTATCAAAAACCATACCATAAACTCCCAGCTTCTTGGTATATAATAATAAATATTCTTACTTTCGATATAAACAATATTAATTTCTTACAATTTTAAATAAACATCTCATAATTTGTAAAAGCTACGTTCAGTTCATATTTATAATAAAAATTATTTTGAAATTTTTACCATTCACAAGATAAAGACATCAAGATCAAAAAAAAATAAATTTAAGATATACAGATATTTTTACTGATTTTAAAAATAAAATAACATATCTCATTATATGAAAATTTATGCATAAATTTATTTTATTGCATGAAAATATTGTTTTTTAAGTAAATTACCTGAGCCAACGCTAAATTCTCTTGATCTTCTTTTTTTGAAGTGGCAGGATAGAATATGATATTATCTATTGTTTGAATCAATTCTAATTGCACAATGCATTTGATTATTAACACTGAAAATAGTTTTTGATCTCTATCTTGTTCCTTTACTTCTTCATTTGATGTGCACCCTTGAGCAGCTTTACTTGAAATGCCTTTTAATATTCCTGATCTTGCATTTTCCCCTGGAGATTGTTCAATCTGAAACGTTAAATCAAATTTTCAAAAATAAATAATTTTTCACAATCCTACTCAAAATCTTAATCTTAATTTGTAATATATATTTATACGCAAAATAAATTATGAATCTTTTATTAGGAGAAATCTTACTATTGCTTAACCAAATGGCTTACAAACAAAATTTAATACTCCAAAAAATCAAGTTGCTCTTACGCTATTAATAATGTCCATGTCGCTTTCTTTATTCGTCTGCAATGGTCGCCAAGTTAATAATGCTTGTGGCACCGTCGAATTAAAGATATCTATCATACACTGACAGGTTTTATCCCAGGTTTCACTTGAGAATTTAAGACCATTGGATATAACAAGATTTTCCAAACAATTTGTTCCAGATCGTGCGAGCTGTTCATTATCTTGTTGTACGCACCAATGTAGTTGAGTATATAAATCTTCAAGTAGCATTGGTCCTAACATTTCAAAATACTGACTAAATACATCTACAATGGCGTAAAGAGCATGGTTGCACGTTGTAGTCATCCATTCTGCTTTCTACAACATATACATAAATTCAAATTTATGAAAGTAAGATTTTCCTCTGAGTTTATAATGGAATTTATTTTTACATTTATCGGACGTACTTTTTTTTGAAATTTCATAAATTTTCTATTCTTAATTACCAATACAATAACTTACCTCAGAAAACACTTCCGGCAATTTCATATTATCAAATATACGAAATAAAACCTGAAACAAGTCTTTCCACCAACGTTGCTTAAATGCATCTCCGTGCGTTTTGATAATTTCAAAAAGTACAGTCAACGCTCGGGTTCTTACATCTAATTTGCAGCGGCTCACGATGCATGACAACTCAAACAAAAGAGGAAACCATCCCCTAACCCATGCTCGATCTTCCGGAGCAATCTAAAATTTTAATTAATATAATTTAGAAAGAACAAATTAAATAAAAACGAAAAATTACAAATCCGAAAATAATTAAAACAGAAAATTAATGAAAAAGAGAAATGAATTCAGAATTACAATTTGAAACCGTACAATATTTATTATATGCTTTTCAATGATTTAAGTAAAGTTTTTAATTGTTAAAAAGTTTAGGACCTGATGACCTTCCTCCAACACGTATTCTGCAAAAAGATGAGGTTTTTCGTCAACAAAAACTGCACACGTTCGAATCAACCTAATTGATTCCATTGATGTGTCTGGAAAACTAGCGTTGCAAGCAAATTCGGAAAGGCATTTCACGGCATCTTGAAAAGAATCTATCATAATTGCGAAATGTTGTTGGTATAATTCATCTGAAAATGCAAGATATAGACTAAAAAATGTTTCAATCGAATTCGAATTTTATGTACACGGTCAAAATTAAAGCAATTACAAACTTACTAATAATTTTTCCTGTCGTCTGAAAGGCAAGTTCAACAATGGATTCATCTTGATCAGAAGCAGACAAATGGAAAACACTAAAAATATTTTTCCATCCGGAGCGAATATTGTGAGCTTGACTATTCACCATTTGCGCGATGCAGCGCACTACCATATCTCTAATAGTAGGATTTCTATTTTTTTTCATAATAACTTCGAAAGGTCTTAAAAACTCTTTTTGAAATCGAAAGTTAGCAAATTCCCCTTTTTCAATAAATTTCATAGATAACTGACGTAAGGAATCAACAGCAAAAAAAGCGATATCTTCATTTGCATTACAACCAACTTTATTAAAATGCTCGCCCAATACCTATTAAAGTTACAAAAAACCAATTTTTATAAATCTTTTTACAGTGTAGAAACTCAAAATATACAAAATTCATATTCCACAAATTTATATACATAAAAAAAAATGGCCTTACGTTAAATTAGGTAAAGTGTTAAGTAAATTAATTGTTAAGTAACTCCACACCCATTCTGATTGTCCAGCCTGGATGATTCATTGCCATCCCCTGTCTGTGTTCGTCGGTAACGACCTTAACCTTAAGAGTGTGGTGAAAGCCTTTCTTCAGAGCAAGGTCGCCGCCTTCTGCGAGTGCGATATGCACACCAAGGAGGCGGCGGAGAGGGTCAGGGAGATGGAAAAACATTTATCCTCCATACGAGTTGCAAGGGTTGCCCGACAAGGTTGCCCTTCGGACTAGTCCGGACACTGGTTGACTCAGGCTTGCGTGCGGGTGGGACAATGGGGCCTTTTCCTCCTGGGGCGGAGTATCAGATTGCACCGCCTTGGGAGCACGCGGGGTAGGTCCCTCTGGTTAGGTGATTCCGCGTGACGAAACCGGGCTCGGTGCATGGACAATCGAGCCAGAATGTTAGGCGTCTTCAGTGACGCCACCACGCAGCCGTGTAAAGGCTGAACGCTCATAGGGGCTAATGAATTCCGGACTGAATATAAGTCCATAAGGGATTAAAGGCCGGAGTTCGAAGGAGACCCGAAGATATTCCACCGAGGGGTTTTAGTCGTTCGACTTCGGCACTAACCATGCGATAACTTCAAGTCTCAAGTTACTTTGATATTTTACAAATCATAATTAAAAATTTCATTTTTTGAAAAGCAATGAAGCATATCATTTAGAAACGCATTAATTTTTTTTTAAATTCTTGCAACCTTGTATATAGCCTGAAAAATTAATAAATTAATATCTGCCTAATTAGCGCAGAAAATAATGTAAAATTAATAAATTTTATGGTTTAAAATTGTTATTTAAATTTAAATTTACAAAGCATGTTTGGTAACATGCGTCTTATTTTATCTAAATATCGCACAAAATTTGCTGTGCCAATATTATCTTGAGACTGTTTGCTATCATTAAAATAAAATTCTACATGTAGTTTGTTACGGAGATCATGCAAAGTGATCTCGATTTTTAACTAATGAAAACCAACCTGCCAAATCCTGGACCACTGAAGTCTTATTCTTCCCATATTATAATAAGAAATTTCTACGATTTTCTGCAAGCTAAACATTCTCGGATGAGATGAGTTATCTAGTTCATCAACAGACATCTGACATAAAGCAACTACGAAATCTACAATTGCATCTCCATCAAGTCTTGTTGAACCGGTAAATATTCTATCGACTGCAACTACAACACTTTGAGAACTGGCTTCACCAATGCTTTCTTTAACGCTTGCTGACATAGAAAAAGAATCATATGCTACAATTATTCCAAAACAAATTTGATATATTCTTAAGGTAATGATTCCGAAATTATGATTTAGAAACTTACGATTTAGTGAATTTAAACTGAATTTCACATCTGTCTGATTATCAAAAGTAGAATGAAATGAATGATGAGAATCTTTCCGTAAGGTGCCGGAAAAATATTGAGGACGTATACCAGTGCCTATTAACTGAGCCAATTCTAACTGGCTTATGCATTTAATTATATCAAACCATGAATTGCCAAGATAATTTCCATCAGTATGAGCGACAGTAATTAATGTCTTAATAGTGTCAATGTTTTTGGACTTCATTTCCGTAATTGGCGAATTGGCAGTCAATAATGTAAAACGTGCTAATGCTTGAACATAAGCGTTCCGCTCTAGCTGCAAAATAGAGATTAGTTTGTAACGATGGAAATAAACTCAAAAGTGAATAAGATAATATAAATTAATAATTAATAAACATTTTTGAATTTAATTAGAAAGGATAAAATGACTTTTTAATTTAAATTTTTGAAACTTTTTTCTTAATTTTTACCGAAAAAAAACTGTTACAATAGTAAAACATAAAAATTGAAACATTACTATTGGACAATTCTTTTTTAAGATTTACTTCATGCAAAATGACTAAAAATGAATAAGCTTTTTGAAAAAGCTTAATATTTTAGTACTTTGTTTTTGAAGACACAAAACACTTTAGATAATAAAACAGTATATAATTGAACATCAAAACATATAATGAGTTAGTTCAATTACCTCCATATGAAATATGCAAGCAATTCTGATGGCACATCTTATACCATCTAGGCATAATGCAGCGGTTTCAGGGTCATCGCAGTCTTGTAATCCGACACTGAATGCCGCAAGAAATGGTGTCCAAGCCATTTTAAACATTGGCCGCACATGTTCTAAGTGTTTCGCAGTCGTGAAAGGTGCTTGGACATGACTAACAGATTCCATTAAATTTTTTGCTGTCGCTGAAATCATTTCCATTTCCATATTCCAAATGACACGCCTTTTTTTTTCGCTGGATATTACTAAAATAAATTGATAATATATAAATCGTATTATGAATTCAAATCCATTAGAATGACATTCAAATATACACTTTCTTCTTTAATTTAGTGCAAAAGTACCCTGTTTCCCTGGTTTTGTTGTATTTCCTTTCATTTTTATTTCATGACCGGCTATTTCGTCATAAATCTGAGAAAGATATTCCTCAGGCAAATCTTTACTGTCACTAATTCCCCTGTTAAGTCGAATATATTGTTCTTTTGTCATTTTGCTTTTCACTTGAGGAGAATGAAGATCTGTTGTTAGCATTATTATAGAATATGCTAAAACATAGGCTGTATCGGCGCTCGAAAACAATCCATTACTAAAACGTAAAATATTAATTTAAAAAACATCAATTTATTCAGATATATTTAAAAAAATTTTTAAATTTAATGTATATATAAAAAATTTAAAAGTTTATCGCAATCATAAAGAATCATATAAAAGCGATTTATATTTAAAATATTCAGTTATTACGTACTTAGGATTGCACTCGCAATAACGACTAGCAAATTTTTCCATAAGTCTATCAATTTTTTGAGCTTCTCCAGGCAATCGGAATCCTTCTAAAAATTGCCTTAACGCTGAAACGAGATCTTTGTCTTTAAAATCCATTAAATCAACATAAGAATACATCACAGCTTTGCTAAAATCATCATTATCACCGAGAAAGTCTCCTATTGCCGTTTTATCCAAACGATCATCATTTATTAACCAATCGGCTATTTCCATAACATTATCAGACAATAATTTCTGTTCTTGAAGATATTTCAGGCCTTTTTTTGGTTTGCGATTAAAAATATCTACTCCCGTCTCCCAGATTTCTTTTTGCTGTTTCAGGACTTCAAACTGCTGTGGAATGTCCGGAATTTCTTTATTCGTCGCTGATCCAGCAGAATTGAGAGAATTTGAACTTCCATACGATTTTAGGCTCTCGCTCTTTAAAACTCCAGGCATAGAATCCATTTCTTGATTTGATGTCACATGACGATCAGAGGCTCCTGAAAATGTTCACCTAATATAATAATGCATTTTTTTTTAAAACGATTGTTTTTGATTAATGTCGAGGTAAAGTTTATGCAGTTAAGAGACTAACGATCAAAAAAAACTACCTAAAATGCTTTGACTATTCGGGTTTATGTAAAGATCTCGACTCCATTCGACCATGCATTTTAGTATTGACACCAAACATTCAAGTCCGCGAATCCTCATCGATTTCTCTTGATTTGGTCCGGCTCCCAATTCTAAAGGCTGCCTTCCTTGGGCAATTTTCGATAAATCGTTTACTAATCTTTCAAAAAGATTAGCAGCCGACAAATCACAATCATAATTGACATAAATATCAACGACGCTTTGAGCGTCCGCACAAATCCTCGTTAAAGCCTGAATTACCATCCATTTATGCTCAAACGACGAGCTACTCGTTTCGAGAATGTTAAGAAATATTTCTTTAAAAAATACTTCAATTTGCATTTTCAAATGCAATTTAAAATTTGACAATAAAGCCAAAAATATTGACAATGATAATTCAAAAACTTCAGGAACGTTAGACACTCCATTTTTGCTGAGTGCAACGCAAAGATATTGTTTTATAGCTGTAATGAACATTTCATTCGATCGGAAAACTGGTCCGGCTCCTTGTAAAATGGATAATAAAAGATGCAGCGATAAAATCTTTGATCTTAATTCATGTGACCTAGAAATAATATTTTTTAAATGAAATAGAAAAAACTGAATTAAAATTCATTTTAAAATTATTAAAGAAATTCCATAATAACAACTGAATTTCAAATTACAAATAAACATTTTTACCTAATCTGCCCTTAGGTTTGCACATAAGTGCAATATTATTTTCTTAATTTCTCAGAAAAGATAAATCTACATTAATGTTCATAAATATCAAAATGAACAAAAAAAATACTCACTTTGGATCAGGTATTCCATCTGGTAATGGTTTCATTGATAGTTTACATAGTGATCGGAACACCAGAAAAGCATCTTTTTGCAGAATATGAGTAAATTTGGGTGGAATTATTTGTTCATTTTCATTACTGTTAACATCAACACTCTCTTGGGACGGAATTCTAGTTATTTCATTTTTATCACTAATAACTAACTGACCAATATTGTCCTCATTATTATCACACTTTAGAACTACTTCATCAATAATTTTGCCCAATACTTCTCTTACTATTTTTAATTCATTATGGTCACTGTTTGGAACTTTTTCAAAATTATTTATATGATAATCTTCATCAAAAGGGTTTGTACTATCACACATATCCTCTTCATTTTCCACCGTTTTAGATACTGCATCATGATTTGGCAGTCTAATTTCTTCTGTTAAATTTTCTTCATGTAATTCTTGTAAATCTTCTGACTGAACAGTACCATTAGATTGAGATAAATTTCTTTTATCATTTATTAATTCATGTTTTGAAATCTTATTTATCTGCTCAAATGCTTGGTTTTCCATTCTAGTAAAAATGACATTTAACATTTGCGTCAAAGTTGCTCTTGCAGTAGTTTGATTAACCAAGTTTTTGCTAGCAAGATAAATATTATAACAAGTTCTAACAGCCAATAATACAGTACCCTCATGAACCTCAACATTCTGACTTGTAACTACAGTTAATAAAGCCTTAATTATTTGCAGCTGTACACCTTCATCAGTCTGTGGACCAGAAAAGCATACACATATTGTTTCAACAATTCGATCAATCAGTAACTTCCCTTGCATAGTTGAATCAGGCACATTTCCAGTTAAATGACCATAAGCAATTAATTTCTGTAGACAATCTAAAGCAGTGACTACTATCCTGGATGCCTTGGATCGACAAGCCAGTTCAAAAGGTAAAAAATATTTTTCAGCACTAACATTTGATGAATCCTGTTTTGGAAGAGGTAAAGCTGAAGAGGTGTACTCATTGCTGCTATTTTTTAATTCAGCTTTAATCTCCTCTAGAATATAAAAAATATTGAGGAAAACATTAAC
Source organism: Ricinus marginatus (assembly GCA_028565995.1). NCBI lineage: Eukaryota > Metazoa > Arthropoda > Insecta > Psocodea > Ricinidae > Ricinus > Ricinus marginatus. The sequence continues at coordinate 1,439,419 of JAOWBB010000005.1, forward strand.
TTATATCAAAAATTAATGAAAAAATTAAATGTAAATAATAAATAACAAATATATGAGAATAACAATATAAATATTTGAATATAAGCAATTATTTTTTCTAATTTTCAATATAAATATTACTATGAATTATTATTCAGTAAGTAGAAATAATTTAATAAAATTTAACAGTTTGAATAGATTTATTTTTTAAATTCCTTTACTAGCAATTTATTCAGCAAGGATAGTACACAAGCCTTAAAAAGAAGGCATTTTTAATTTTTTTTCTATCATTCTATAACCAGTCCTATCAATTTTGTTTGTTTTGGATTATAATAGGAGAGTAGATTTATAAGGGCATAAGCATAAATCCCAAATAATTCATTTACTTACAATTTTAAAATTTTTTATCATTTTACTTACATGAATGTAGCAAAGAACTTAAAAAAAAGTTCATCAACTATGACAATTATAATTATATCAATAAAATCTATTATAGAAATTATGAAATATGATACATAAATATAACAAACATTATTTCAAAGTATATATCATATAAAAATGATGACTGATTAATATTTCTAATTATTTCCTTAGTGGTCAAAGTAATCTTGAAATTCAATTCGAACAAGATACTACTCACTTAGAAAAAAAGTAGGATATAATCCGTACTTAGGAATAACAATTATAATTGAACATATGTAAGAAAAAAAGGTTAAGATACATAAATATAAATTTTATTTCGTTTGAGAAGTATATCATAATCAATAAAGCGCAATTAAAATAACTTTTAAACAGAAAAGAAAAAATTTTCACCAACAATTTACTAATCAATTTCTCCTAAGATCAAAAACAAAAATAAAAACCTTACCTAATGCAACTTCGCAGGCTCTTTTTAATTGGGAGTGGTGGGATTTTTTAATGTCTTTATCTGCTAAAATCCTTTCCAAAGCTCGTAAAATAAACATTTCTTTAGTTTTATCACTAGTTTGCATTGTTAAATAATTTCAAGTAGAATACTGCATTATTATGGTTGCGATAAAGGGCACCAACATGTTTTGAAAATAAAAATTGATTATGAGGCCATTTGACTGTTGGCCGGACGTTATGACTTTCTTCCACATCGCAAGTGGCCCTGAAAACAACGATGCTTATTTAAATTCGTAAACATAAACTTGGCAAGTACTGTCTATGTGTCCGACGAAACCAGAGCCTCGTCATCAGAAATCATCTGTTTATTATGCTGGCACTTGATTTTTGATTGTACTTGTTATTTTCGAATGAAATAAAAAATAAATAAAATGGAAATTTCAGGTGTAACAGAATATCAATATAAATTTTTGGTGCCTCTCGGTGTAGTAGTAGTTTGTGCCGCTTTAGTTTTTGCTTTTAGACTTAAATCATCCATCAAGCTACCAAGCTTCAAACAGTTAAAATCATCAACTGATGATAAAAGATCATCGAAGAAGAAAAAGTTAAAAGATAAGGTAATGTTATATTATCCATGTGTTATTGCTTCTCTGAAGAAATTTTCGATTTCCATTAATAATTTAAAAGTTAGCGGTATCCAGCTGTTATATATGCCACTGTAGTCGTGGCTATTAGATTTTATATTAACCTTTGCCCTTTTGCCTTAAGCAGGCTGTTCATTTCGAATTTCTGTTGATATTGGTTTATTATATTTCCGTTCAAACTGTTTTATAATAATTTGGCGTTTTGATGCATTTTTAATTTGGAAAATTTATTACCGAAACGTTTAATATCGGTAACATATTGTACCATAGTCATTCCAAATTTTTTACATCGTGGCTTTTTTTGCGGGTTTTTTTATTCAAAAACATGTGAATTCCAAATATAATGACTTAAATAAAATAAAATCTAATTTCCTAGTATCTTCAATTTCAGAAATCCCAATCAAATGGACATGCCACAGTACTTATGGATGAAGGTGATAGAAGATCAGATCATCATATTAAAGCTCTTAAACAGTCCAATAAAAATGAATCAGGTAAAGGCAAAAATGAAAGTGAAAAAGGTAAAGGGAAAAAGGATAATCAAAAATCACCAACAAAACAATTAAAAAAATCAGATAAAAAACCAGGAAAGGAAAATATTCCAGAAGGAAAAAATAAAAAAAAATCTGGTAAGGCCAAAGATGAAAAGCCAACTGATTTTGATGAAGGCAAATGGGAAACTGCTTTCTCAAGAAAGGATAAAAAAGGGAGAAAAAAAGATGAAGAAGTAACAGCTGGTAGAGGTGCAGAAAAAGGATCTGACAAAAAGTTGAATAAAAAGAAAGAACAAAGCAAGAAAAATGAGGGAGCTACTCAAAGCCCTAAAGACATCAAAACTACTAAAAGCAAAGAAGCTCAAAAAAGTATATCAGGAAAGCAAACTGGCACTTCCCAAACACCTACAGGGAAGGGAGGCAAGGAAAATAATCAAGATACAAAAAATAAAGCAAATAAATCTAAAACAGAAAAATCAAAGGAAAATGTACCAGTGATTAAAGAAGTTTCAAAAGCAAAAGAAAAAGAATCAGTGAAAACTCCAGTAAAGAAAAAACCAACTACTCCAAAGCAAGCTTCAAAAGAATCTGAAATATTAAAGGATAAAAAAAATATTAAGGAGCCTGTTAAAAATACTGCATCAAATGGATCAGGAGATGCATGGAAAGAGGCATCTCAAAAGAAAAATAAGAAAAAAGCAAGAAAGGACTAAGTACCTTTTAGTTTATAGTTCAACAATCAATGAAGAGTGTTGTGATAATAAAAAAAGAATAAACTAAAAAGGTTATACAGTAAAATCAGTTTATTGTTTATTGAATTTATTGTTAGTAAAAATGGGGCTATTGGGCTGTGTGCTTTAGATTTTTTTATAAACTCAAACTCTTATTATAATAGTACATTTAAGGATAACTATTTAATTTTTCTTGGTAAAATTAAAAGTTACATATGAATTAAATTGTAATCAGGAAGACTGCATTTTAAAGTCAGTTGTTTTTATCACAGTATTTCTCATTGTGAAAATTAAAATTTATATTTGCTTTATCTTCAGTTTTTTATCTCTGATTTTCAATTTAGAATAAATTCATGATCAAAAAATTTAATTAGAAACTAATTTAATTTTTTCAGTTACTTTCCTTGACAAATAAAGATAAGTCATGAAATGTTTGCACCATCCACTACAAACTAAATCACCTTTGTTTTCAAAATTATTTTTATTAAAACAATAACTCTTTTTAGTATACTCTATATATTTCTTTTGATTCACTGTTAACTAATTTTCGTAACTGATAAATTCATTATAATAAAAAAGTTATCCTTTTTTGTATGCGACTGTAATTTCAAATAATATAACATAGAAGTGAAAGGGTTTTAAAACTGAAAACAAGCTTATCAATGCTTTCAAATATTGAAAAGGGTCATAACAACCAAATGTAGGTCATTATGAGCTTAATAATAGTACAGTTTCTGTATTATTAAATTATTCATTTTTGTTAAGTTAAGGATTTATACAAAAATTTTTATCTGAAAAACTGGTAAAATGTTATTTTCAGTTCCATCAAAATCATTTCAAAAATTTTAAGTATTCCATTTTTATCAATTTTTCTTTGCAACTCAGGCTGCAAACAAACATGCTTAGCTTGTGTGTAAGTTTGAGATTCTGCGATAGTTTGGACGAAGCCATCATTGAAAGTGAACTAAAGCTCATCTTATAATTTTTTTTAGGATATTATGGTAATTTTAATACATAATTTTTATATGCAGGAAAATACTACTTTAAGTATGCTAATTGGTGTACATCGTTTTTTGTAACATTTTAGTTCATTCCAGATCCAAATTCCCTGGTTTTTTGAATTAATACTCTTACAGGTGTTGAAAACTAAATATTTACTTTTCAATTTAATTTATAATTTTAGTTACTTCATCTTCCATTAAAAATTAATGTAAAGCGAAAAAAATTTAATTTAGTGGAACTAGATATAACTCCATCTACAATATATGTGTATTGATAAGATAATATTTTTCTTACATTTATGTACTGTTTTACGTGTTCTTTAATTTTTTCATAGTTTTTTGTAACTCAAATTATAATAAGATATTATTATAAAATATGAATGTTTATATCAGTCGATTTTTCAGAACTGTGTAACTTATAATCGATCAAATTTCCGTGAAATATTTTTTCTTTCAAATATTTAATATATATTTGAAAAAAATCTATATTTATATACTGTGACACGTAATATTGAATTAAAAAGAAAATGAAATTGTTATAATAAATAATATAATTGTTATCCATATTGCAAAAGAGTTTCAAACTTTATGCATATTTTCGGAAATTTTTGCAATTTTTAATGCAGGTAACCAGTAATTAATAAATTTCACAAAAAATAAATTATAATTTTTAAGATGAATTATAACTGTTCTAATTAAAAATTTAATAATCTGATTTCATTAATGGTTTTCATTCACAAATATTTTTTTATAGTAAAAAGTAAACAAACTGAATAGATTTCAAATGTTCTGTTAAATAGATTGTACTTTAACTCTGTTTAAATCTGTCTTCATACAGAGTTAAAAAATAAACTTTATTTAATAAACTGGAGGGTGTTTAATTTTTATTTTACAACAATTTATAGTTTATATTGATTTACTACTTTTATATTATTATTTTTTAAGATTACTATATCAAATAAAATTCTTTACATTGTTTTTAACTCTTGGAGAAATGTTAAAATATTAAATTTATTTTAATGGTACATTTTTTAAAAATCATTGATATATATAGTTTACAAATTTAACCTTTATAACAGGAATATATTTTCAACAGGTTTTATCATAACACTACAATTTGAAAAAGTGTAATCCGCATTCAGGTTTTGCCAAAATACTATTTAGTATATGCTTTTTAAAAAAAATGAAAAACGGTTAATTGAATTAAACGTTTAAAATTTTATTTTGTATATTTTTAGGTTTTTACGCGGCTTTACATTTATGTTATTTAAAAAAATTCATTTTTTATTATTTGCCACTATAAATATTTCGGATGAACATAAGCTAAAAACATAATTTTATAAATAAGACACTAACACATATGTAATTCACTTTATATATTTATATATAATTGTAATATTTCTGAATATTGCATACTATATACTATATAAATATTATTTTTGCGTATAATAAAAATCTGAAAAATATGTTTGTTTAAATGCAATACATTTATGTTTTCAGCCGCAATGAAAATTATAAATTTTACATGATAAAGAGGACAGTATCAAGTTTCATTATAGTGCTGATATATGACAAAAATTTTACTCTATCATTTTTTTACAACCATTTTGAAAATCAAATTAAACTGTATAGATTACTGTTGACATTTTTTTCTTACATCTTGGTTCAATATCAAAATAATTATATTTATTTTGAAATGTATTTAATGAGCAATAAACTTATTTTGGTAGATGTTTTTTTTCTTTTAAATTTTTACCCATTTTTACAAATACTAATTTTAATTTTGCACGTTCTTCCTCATCAGTTACCAATCCGTAAGCAAGATCATTAGAAATGAGAAGGCTGGCGCTTTAAAATATTAAAACATATAAAAAAATAACTAAATGCACCGGAAAAAAATGCATTATTCTAAATAAGAATCCTTCTAGTAGATTTAATACCATAACTATCAGCGCTCAAGAAAATTTTAGTTTACACATAAATCTCTTTGGTGGTTTAGACGAAATATAATTTCGACACAAATTTAGTTTACTTTTTTACTCCATATAGAAAGTTTTTCACATATGAATAAATCGAATAATTAAATTCTGAGACCTATTTTGAACACCATGTAAGTGTTAAATGTAATTAAAAGATAATATCTTATATTTTATTTTAATTAACAATCTTGCCGAATCGTATTGCTGGAACACGTTTCTGTATTACATTAGAAAATTAAAAATATGACATTCACGTAAGCGCAAAGAATAAATTATTCAAAAAACTTTCATAACAGTAAATATAAGTTAATAATAAAAGTAACAGGATAATTTAAAATTTCCGAACAGCGCAATACTATAAATAATACCCTGGGTTGTTGTCCTCTTTTAGGCCATCATCTGTTAGTACAACATGGTATTATTTTGTTACCATAAATTATTTTCATTCTTATATTTCATCGATATATTTTTACGGATTATATAATGATTTTGCTCTTTTTATATCCAAAAATTTATTTTTTCTTTCATCAGTTTTTTTTTTAATCAAAGTTCTGCGTTTGTTAATGAAATGATCACCATGGCAGTTTATGCTTATCCGCTAAGAAGTGCAGACAGCGAGATAACATTGCCTAACATTGCACATGTGCTCATGAAGAAAAAAAACAAAAAAAATTCGGCCTCCTTTTGCAACTGAAAAAAAAATTTCTTGTTAACCTAAACTATCCGCAAACTATTCGAAAATATATCTTAATTCTGTTCTTGAAAACTTTAATGTATCAAAACGAAAAATAAAATATTCAAACTGTTGAATTTTATTATTTAAAATCTCAACTCGGATTAGTGCAAATAAATTAAATAATAATTTGCGCTTTGTTCTGTTTTTCTTAATGATCCAATAGTAACTTAACTCTCTTCTATCTTATCTATTGATAATAACATTTGCCAGATGACCTCTTTCGTTTGAAACAAATTATAAGTACTCGAGATAAAATAAGCCATTCATTAAGTCAGCAATTAGTTAAAAAAAAAGATGTTTATATGTCTAGTAAAGTGGATCTATGCCATCCCTTTCCTTCTGCAGACATGCTTTGCAGGTAAAGTAATTGTAATAAAATAATTTTTTCCAGATTTTCCAAAAGCACAGAAAAAGTTCCAAATTTTTAGCAAACGGCACATGATTCCTGCGAGAATAAAAGTTTGATAAACCACAAGAATGATAAACGAATGTAAAATACAGCAAATTTCTTTTTCATATGTACTGATCAACATAAGTAAGTATTGACAGCATTTAACTTGATCCAGAGTAAAAGCGACCTAGGGCACATTCAACACTTAATATTTGGAATGCTAGATCAGTTTTCACTGTTCATGCTTATTTGGCTTTTTTCTGTTTACGGTTATATTTTACAGTTAACAGTATAAGAATCAATTATGAAGAAAATTCATTTTTCTTGGATGAAAAGCCGTTCAGGTACATCTCTGGATCGGCTCATTATTTCAGAATGCCGCATCAGTATTGGAGAGATAGGCTGAGGAAGATGAGGGCCGGAGGTCTGAATGCCGTATCTACTTATGTCGAATGGAATCTGCATGAACCGAGACCAGGTTAACAATAGTTCTACACTAAAAGCAAGACATATTGTTGAGATATTATTGTTCATCGAATATATATTCCAGGGGTGTATTACTTTGATGGAAATCGTAACATCACGCACTTTATTAAACTCGCTCAGGAGGAAGGATTGTACGTAATATTGCGTCCGGGACCATATATATGCGCAGAAAGGGATATGGGCGGTTTTCCGTATTGGCTGCTGAACAAAATCCCAGATGCTGCGCTCAGAACCAGTGATCCGAAGTATTTGGATTACGTGCATAGATGGATGAATGTTTTATTGCCGAAAATAAGCCCATTATTGTATGGAAATGGAGGACCGATCATATTGGTGCAAGTAGAAAACGAATATGGATTGTACCATGCATGTGATCATAACTATAATAAATGGTTAAGGAACTTATTTAATCATTATATTGAAAATAAAGCAATTCTATTCACTACAGATCCTGCGAATGAGAGTAACTTGCAATGTGGAAAAATTCCAGGTATCATCAAATTTTTGTAAAACTTTCGTGCACTTTCAAAGTTTAAATCAATCTCGGTCCACACAAAAAAACGTTATTATTGGTGAAAATATTAAATTCCTGATATGCAGACCATTGAACTTGTTTTAACGTAGAAAGTAGAAAATCAAATTCAGCTCAAACAAGTTCATATGAAACAACTTTCGAAACCTGAAATACTGAGACATAGAAACAGGTTCCGTCACAACTTGATTTTGTCTTTTATATCTAGAACAACTACACAAAAATTTTCTACATTTTAAATGACAAAAATATAATAATTGGGACATTTTATTTTCAGATGTGTATGCTACTGTCGATTTCGGTCCGGAAGTCGACGTGCAAAGAGCCTTTTCAGTTATGCGAAAATTCGAACCGAAAGGACCACTAGTCAATTCTGAATATTATCCGGGTTGGCTCACTCACTGGGGAGAAAGCATGGCTTCCAAAAATACATCTCTGATAGTAAAGTCGCTAAGAAAAATGCTCTCCATGGGAGCGAATGTCAATTTCTATATGTTTTATGGGGGGACGAATTTCGGTTTTACAGCGGGAGCAAACTATTTTCTTAAATATCAATCGGATATCACCAGCTATGATTATGACGCTCCCATTTCCGAAGCCGGAGATTTAACGGATAAATATTTCGCTATTAAAGAAGTTCTCGCTGAATTTTTACCCCCTCAGAACACAACTGTTAAAACAGCAGAAAAAGGTTTTAAAATCGGGAAATTCTCTTTCTCAATTACTTCTGCCATTTACTAACTTGACGAATACCTAGAAAATATTAATGGTGACTGTTTTTGTTGCAGGAGACTATGGCGAACTCGACCTTGTATCCGTCGCTTCTTTGATGTCGCCGGTTGTCAGAAAAGCTCTGGGAACCGTACATTCAAGCAACTATCCTTTGACATTTGAGTCTCTGAATCAGAATACCGGTTATATTCTCTATGAAACGGTTTTGCGAAAAACTTTTACTACACCTCAGGAGTTTTTCGTAAGAAATTTCAACGATCACGCAAATGTTTATCTAGATGGAATTTTTCAAGTTGCACTTAGTCGGGAAAAAAATGACAAAAAATTTACCTTGGAAAATATTACTGCGGGTCAAACTTTAAGTATAATCGTTGAAAATTTAGGTAGAATAAATTTTGGCTCGCTTATAAATGAAAGGAAAGGTATTTTGTCTAATGTAACAAGAGCAGATGAGATTCTGGATAGATGGAACATGACCGGCTTTGAACTGAAAACCTTGGCAGCTATAAAAAAATGTTTTACGAAACCTCAAATGAATTGCAATGACGGCAAGGGATTTTACTTTTATATGACATCATTTATCATACCCTCAAACTCTACCACAGAGGATAAAAATTACCCGATGGACTCATTTTTAGACTTATCGCACCTCACAAAGGGCTTAGTTTTTGTTAATAATGTTAATTTAGGTAGATACTGGTCAACTGCAGGGCCTCAATATACGATATATGTTCCAGGAATATATTTAAAACCAAATCCTGAAAAAAATTGTATTATTATAATAGACGAAAACATTAGAAGGGATACTATCAAAATAAAATTTAGGAAAACGCCAATTTTCGAATTTGGTTTTCCAAAAAAATTAGAATCATAAAATTTTATTTCAATTGCATTATCATCTTAAATATTTTTATTTAAGCTCTAACAAAAATGTGCAAATAAAATTAAATTTTTGACAAAAATCTGTTTTATTTGGAGAATAAAGCTAATTAATGAAATTTGGTTTTTGTGTTTTATTAAAACAAATACAAAAATAAAGTTAATGCAATGACCAGATTTAAATTGTTTTGTGTAAATTATTTTATAAATGATAAAATATTAATTTAATTTTTATGTAAGGCAAAATTAAAATTGTCCACATTAATCTATTCTTAGTAAAATTAAAACGAAAAATTAAAGTTATATTTATTTTTATAACACATTCAGTTAATTTCATATTTAAAGAGATAAAAATATTAAATAAACCAAATCATATTTATGAGAAAGTTTGGTATGTATTGTATTAGAATAAATTTTTATCATCCGATTTTAAAATGCAATTAAACTTCCAATTTTATCTTGAATTAATTTAAGTGAATTCAAATCTAAAACTAGGGGCACATTAGCTGTATGTTCGTGCACTATATGTGGGATATTTAAAAATCCTATAGATTGCGGCTGTGTTTCTGTTAACACTTTTTTTAATTCCGGAGTTGGAAATATCCTAAGAGCAGTTTCAATTTGACCCCCATAGGTGCTTTTTACGATTTGCTCCATAACTTTGGCCTGTAATCAAAGTTATTAATAAATTTTAAAAATAATTTTATATTATACAATTTAATTTATTTTTTAAACAAAAATTTAAAGAAAATACTCGCCGTGAAACAATTGACTCTATTCTGAATTTCTTTTTTCTTATTGAACTGCTTTGAAAAGAACGCATTTGGTTCAAATTTTTGTCCAGGTTTTACTTCTGAAAAATCTACGATGCCAAATACCAAGTTATCAATGACTTGCTTGCGCAGTTCTTGACCTTCTTTCCACAATTCGTTCAAAATCCTTTTTGAATTTTTGTCATCTTCTGCTTTGTTCTAAAAAATTATGTTGAACATTTAGATTGGAAAAAATTTTTTAATAAATTTGATAATTTTATTACTTATGTGAAAATATATTAAAAAAGTAACTTCTTATTACTAACACTATGAATATTTAATGGTGGAAGATTCATTATTTGTTTCTTATATAAATTGCATTCCCTTTTAAAATTTTGTAGACTGAGTGTTTTCAATGAAATTTTTAATCGTTCTATTTCATTTTGTAATGTTTGATCAGCTTCAGCAGAATTCCAAACGCTTCCCAGAGATGTGATTGATTTATCGATAGAGACATCTAAAATATAAATTTGTATTAGCTTATGATTACTGCAATCATAAATTTGGCAAATACCAATTTGTTGAATTTGTAACGTCTTGAGATAAGAGAAAATATCAAAACTAATTATTTTAAAAGGACCGATACAACCATACCAAATTTACCTGACTCTGATTGTGTTTCATTCACAGTTTTTCTTGAGTACATTTTTAATTTTTCTTTTAATTCTCCCCTTTCCAAGTCCAAAGCATCAATATCCGCTTGTAAGTGATCCATGGTATCTTCAAATTCTTTCTCTTTTTTTTTCAAGGCTTCTTTAATATCCTCTAATTCTTTCTACATAAAAAGCAATTATTACTTAAGGAAGCGAAAGTATTAAAATAAAAAAATCTTAAGATTTAAGATAATTTCGAATTCCATTCAGAAATAAATTTTTTTATAAAACTTAAATTTGTGGGAATAGAATGGAAGAAAGACAATAATTAATTTGATTTACTTGAATATAAATATTTTCTGCATATGATTTTCCTCTTTCCTAGAGTGAAAAATCCTTAAATATGAAAAATAACATTTTTTTTATATCTTTTTTCTTATACTCTTATGTGAAAGTGGTTCAAGAATATGAAAAGTTATAAATTTTTATGGAGAATACTAATATACTCTGCAGCTTCTTCATGCAGAATTTTCAACAATAAGAGGAAAAAAAAGTTTTTCAAAATTTCAATCAATTTCACGTTAATAT